>VXBX01006115.1:73343-252011 GCA_013400415.1 Scytalopus superciliaris | reverse complement strand
GGGTGGGCAAATTTTTCAGTAGATTTTTTTTTTTTGAACAATACATGAATGAGTTTATGGAAAACACTCAAGTCTATGAGACATATACACAAGATTCTTCCACTTGTTGTCAATAGATTTCTCTTTGTTCCAGCTGTCTGCAGTTTCTTATCCTTAAAACCCAGCTTCTTTTGTTGCCAAAATTTTTGGGTATGAGAGAAGGTTCCACCTTGTTACAGTAATTTAGAAACACCTGTCATCATATATTTTCATATGGCAGTTCCACTGGAACTAATCCCCAGATAATTTTCTTAATACGAGATACTATGGGCTTACTCTACAGATGACGGTTTTGCATTTCATGTCTCACTAGTTTTAGAACTTAATTTTACTTCTGATACTTCCTTAGCATATCTAAATATGCCTTTCCTTGACATGTTTGGCTTTCATCAATTTTAGGGAAGAAAAATAAACACTACGCTACACGTTCTTTGTTTTTCCCACCTTTAAGTAATAATTACTCCCACCAACTGATTATTGCTGGTCTTCCCTTTGGCCTGGCTGAACAGCCTTTGTAAGCAGCATGGTGCTATTCACTAGTTCTCCATGGTAAGATGAATGGCTGTGTGTTCACATTTACACTGTCTTGAGGATGAAGAAAAGCACTTGAACACATGCTTGATTTTAACCGTGTCCATATCCTGTTGATAACCAGACATCTTCAGTGTTACATATAAGCAAGTAAACAATAGGATAACAAACTTTAGTTTAGAGAACTATTTCCAATATGTCATTTGTTTTTTCCATGCTATTAATGTACCATTATCACATCAGTAATTAAACTTGTTTATTCAAAATCTTTTTTCCTTCCTTCCTGGTTGACAGTCATCAGCCATCTGAACTCTCATAGACATAACTTTATTTTATCAAACACACTGTTTGTCTCATTTTTATCTCTGGTTCATGGTATTTTGTGGGGTTTAACCACTGTTTTAATATATTTTTAAAATATTTAATCATATTTGATTACCCACACATTTTATTTAATTATAGGTCGTGAATTCTTCCTATCTGTACAAGATAGGATAGATAACCTGGACAGAGGGCCAGCTGGTTTAGAGATACGTGCACATTTTGGAGTCCATAAATGCATTCAATCCAACCCTTTGGTTTAAAGAGCAATAAGGTGGTAAGACCAAATAATCATTGGAAATACCATTACTAAGGATGAATATACAACTTCAGTTATACCTTGTGTGCACATTTTATCAAATATCCTTTAATTGCAAAATGACGGATTTTTTTTTCCATGTGCCCTCTTTACTATGCAAAACCAATTATACTCATTGAATGTGCATCTTGCATTTTCACCCTCCAACCTCACTAATCAGTATCTGCTTTCATGCTTGTTTAGCAAACCATCTTCCAACACTGCTCCAAATATTGCTGTTCTGGCTTTTATCTGATTTCTTCACAGACACTGGAACACTATTACTTTTGTGATGCCTTTTAGAAGGAGTATCCCAAGCTGTGGATTGAGATCCCTTGAACACATAGACTAAATACAAAGAAACAAAGCTGCAACTTTTTTTCACGAAGCATCATAGAAAATATCACCTTCTTCTTCAGCTTCTTATCTAGTTTCCAAGAAAGGAAGGATCAAGTTGTAGCCCAGAAGACAACTGTGACGTACTCAAAGAAGACTTCTCACCTGGACAGTAAAATAAGGGAGTCTGGACCAAAACACTGGGCTATTCATCATTTCAGCCTTCTTTCTTGACAATCTGACTCTTACTTGACAACCTCTTAGTGAGCCCTATGCCAATAGGGCTTTGTATAATTTTCAAGACTAATCACCTCATTTGTCCCCAAGTGCCCTGGGTCATTTACCTACTAGAAAACTACTACAAGTTTCTTCCCATCTGGGAACAGTGGTAACACACTGTAGTACTTCATGATCAATAAGAAGAACAGTAAGAAACATAAAGGTAGCTGAAGTCATGGCAAAGAAACCAACAAAATTCATTAATCAGCCAAACTGAGTTACTGCCTGTGTTGCTTTAGTACATCCAGAGACATTTCTTGTACCAGTATGTTGCCATCTTTTCTCTGTTGGTCTGGCTTTTATCCCATCTGAAGCTGAAGGAAGATACCCTCCTGTCACAACACCAGGATTTGAGTATCAGACCAGAGGAGGGAGGATCACAGCTGATACGCACAGGGGAGTCTGGAGCAGAAGTTGTGGGGAGAAGTGTATTCAGCTCACGCTGTGACAGCTTAGCATGAGCTCTGTAAGGAGAGAGGATTTGAAAGGTCACCTGCCCAAAATAAAATTCAGAGCAACTGTTAACTAATATTTTTCCTTTATTTATAGCTTAGCTACTTATGCTGGGATTTCCAACATGACAGCAGCAAGAGATCTATCACTAACAAAGCTCACAAGCTGCCAAATTTGAAACACTTCAAAATACCGTTTCCATAAAACATGGTTCAATCAGGAAAAAAACTGTATATTTTTTCCCACTAATCTTTGTCATGAAAATAGCTGAACCACTTTTTGCTGGAACTTATAAGTAAATCCCTCTCAGACACATTCACAAAAAGAATCTCCTGAAACAGAAAATTGTGCAGAAACTTAAATAAAAGTGCTTCCCATTGGTGAAGCTAAAGTACTGAAATCAGAGACCTACAGTATGAAATGTCGGACAAACATGACTATATATTTTCAAACAACTAGTCCTTTACATCCCATAAAATGCATATAATGTATACTGTTGAACCCATACACACACACTTATACATTAATTTACAAGTTGAGATTTCAACTTATCATTTTCTCCCATGTTTTCTGAGTTTCAAGGTGCAGAAAATAGAGGTTTCAGCACATTATAGAATGCTGCAGAGAGCTGCTTCATGTCAGTGTGTATGTGGCTTTCATTCATTTTACAGCAATGCTCTGCAGGAAGGGAATACTTGCTGGCAGCATTTTTTGAAACACATCACTCCCCTGGAAGGGCAACCTCAGAGCCATAAATTGTCACAAAAATGACCCTGGCTTCTGCAAATGTATAAGTAGCCACTATTGAACACGTTTTACAGAAGCTGCAATGCTTTAAGCTTACATTTTTCACTGAAAATTATAACCTCTGTAATATTTTGGACCATTTCTCTAAAAGAAGTAGCAATTAGCACCCTTCTCATCTTCAGATATTGAAAATAATGAGATTCAGAGCTGGAAATGGCCCTACTACTTTTAACGTAAAGCTCACCAAGTATCATATATGAGCTTAGTTCAACATTTGCGAGTATTGACCAAGGGCAGATGGTACCCAGAGGGCTCCATATTATTCATGACATGTTCTCCTTAGTGACAGGGCCCTGAGAGCACCTTTTCAAAGATAGGAGTGATAGTCTGTCTCTCCTGTCCCTTGGGATTTGCATTCACACAAGGGCTTTACCACCGGCCTTCACCTGTGTTATATTACAGTGTCATCAGACCTGTGTCTCTGTTTGGACTTGTACATCCTCTCTTCAGCTTTCTTCACAGCAGCTCTTACCAACAAAGGTAGACACAGACAGATGAGATCCTTAACTCCAGAAAGGGGATGCACTCAACGTCTTGAGACTTAGCAAGCACATGCATTTATTCTGGTAAATTAAGTGAACAGAGTTTTACATTGCTACCTTAGAATGATATTTCTTCAAGCTCTGTTTGTACACACTACTCTTTTGATATCCTGGCCTTTCTAATTCATTTCAAGAAGCCTTGGCTTGGCTTCAAGTCTCTTGTTCTATATTTTATTGCTGAATGAACATTCACAGATCTCTGCTGATCTTCCAAGTCTTCATGACTTTTTATAACCAGTACTTTTTCCCTCCTTCTCATTAACTTCTTTGCCTGCACAACTAGGCAGACTTTGGCTCTCAGCAGTAACTAAAATACTAAATTTGTAGGACAACAATGTCTTGGGGTTTTTCGTGGTTTGGTTTTGTTTCTCTATAGCATATTTTAAAGAGAGCTATTTACTGTGGCTGTGAAGCCCAATCCATTGGTGATTTAGAGCTATAACAATATTGATGCAGATGAGCCTCTATAGAGATATTTGATGACATTATGTAAATGTAATCAATGGACTCAATAAAGCATAACAATAACAAAACACTGCTCACATTATATGTAAATGCACATGGACACATCTATGTGCTTCTTACATAATTACTGTAACTGTGCCCATTTATATTACTGATCCTCCATCTCTCTATATGCCATTTCCATAATGTCTGTTTTTACAGCCTTATTGAATCCATAACATTTAACTAACTGATTAGGATCTTGACCTATGCCAGAAGATCATGAATCTTCTGAGAGGAAGGAAAAAAAGCTGACATTACAGCAACTCAAAATTTTCAAATGTTGCTATTCAAAACTTTCAAGTATTTCTTTTTTTAAAAGGGAAACATTTCAGCAATTTCTGTGGCATTTCATCTACATTTTTACTTCACTAGAGGAAGATGAGTTTATAGTCTACAAAAACAGAGTAAAAAAGATCAAAATCTTGTTGGAGTTTTTGTTGACAGACTACAACATTAACACTCTGATCTAAAATTTCTACAGTTGTAAGTTGGAGCTGTATTATCAGGTAGTACAATATCTGAGTACATAAAGGAAAAAAAAAGAATGGAAGAAGTTACGATAGACCAATGTGTGCCCAACTTCAAGATAACTGTAATCTGCACAGACTTCTGGGGGAGTATATAGATGTTAAATTGTTTATATGTGAATCCTGATCTCAGAGAACTGAACTAGCTCTCTCAACAGACAACAGGAAAAACTCTGGTCTTTTCTGTTCAATGTTTCGAACTACATAGGTCTCAACGTCATGTAGAGTGTCATGTCACATTACTTCTTGGATTTGTGTTGGAGGTGATAAGCAAGTTGGGGTTCAATGTGATCATAACTAGAAGATTACATAATGTGTACTATATTCTGAAAATACTTGGCATTTCTCAAAGATTGATATGATATGATTTTGGTCATGAAGGTCATAAAAGGATGACAGTCACACAATACTAGTCCTGGGACAGCAATGGAAGAAATCTAGTCCAGTGATTAAGGCAGAAATAGGAGAAAAAACTGGCTAGAAAACAAAAAGTGTATTTGGAAAACTGCTACTATTTAGGATATATATGTTTCATTACAGTTGGAAAACCCAAGATCACTCTGGGATCAACTAAGCTGTATGATGACTTTCATCAAGACACCCCTCCTGATGCAAAAACTCACAGGGGTGTCCCTGTGAATGAATGAACAAACACACAGGGTCTCTGAGTGCAGGTAACCAGTGGGGCTGTGCAGTCTGTCTCACTGTGACCTAACTGAAATTCATTAATCAAAATGGAACAGGTCCTGAAAGAGGGGCTGATGCCCTAGCCCACCTGCTAAGATGCTCAAGTGGAAAGTGGGAACTCAAAGTTCATTTGTCCATTCTGGAACAGCTACAGAGGATATCCAGGATATCTTTTGTTTCACTTTGAACAAAAACTGCATCTTAACAAAACTTTTACTACAACAACTGGCATGTGCACAGATCTTTCTCTGTGGAATATCTGAGTTGAAATACAGTCTCTTCCTTTTCTGTAGACATTTTATATAGATAGTGGAAAGAGACAATAGTTGACAACTTGGATTAAGATTTAGTTGGGCTGAGTAGTAGTCTGGAGCTAATTATATCTCTCTGATAGCTATTTAGTCCACTAAATTAACAATGTAGACTACTGTCATAACTTAGTTGTCTCGCTCAGGTATTTAATGTTCTCATATATGAGTTTCATCTCTCCTTTTAAAATGTGTAAGTCTCCCTCTCTCTGACATGGAAACTATAAACAATCAATGTAAAAGTGACCAAAAACCAGATGATAAATGAAGTTTATTCTTTATTTACATCAGAACAGAGAAGCAAAGTATCTTTCAGTGTGAGAAACACTGACAAGATTAACACTGGAAATTATTTTTACATAGGACATGGGGGGTAAAAAGGGAAAATGAGAACAGATTCACAACCACAAAATTCACAGATTTCTAACAAAATGGAAGAGTGCACTGAAAAGGAGAAAATCTGAACTGGAAGGAAGAAATACCATGATGAGTGAACATGGGAGAGTACACTTAGTCTGATAAGAGACACAAAGCAAACTCTGTTACTGTGTTTCAGTATCACTTGACTTCAAGTGCCACTAGGAATGTAAACAAAGGGAAGTGTTAACTAAATTTCCATCCCTTTCTTCCAACCTCTTCAAAAAGTATCTGGGTCAAATTTCAAGCAAAGAACTGGAGGGATTTTTCTTCTTTACCCAAGTGAGTTCCTCGTTCATTGCACAAGTTTGAATTCAGGAAGGTAGCTGTGTTATTCATTAATACATTCCTTCACTTTTCTTTGTGAGCTTAATTATCATCTTATCAGCAACTTGGAACTTGACATAAATCTCAAGGTAGACACTGCTTAAGAAGTTTGGTCCAGTGACTATTCTTTCTTAAAAAAAAAAAAAAAGAGAGAGAGCAGGAGAGAAAGAAGTGGGAGAGGGAAGGAAAGCCATAGAAGAGTGATATAGCTGGGGTCAAAGGAACTCTGCTTTCTTCTAATTGTCCCAATAAATTTTAAAGATGTTATTACTCTGTAGTGATTAAGAAATGGTAGAAAGAGATTCAATGCTATAACATCAAGGCCATTAAGCTTAATGGTCCTTAACTGATTGTCACCCCACCCCAACAAAAATAGACATGCTGTTCTCTGCTTTCCCGTCCTTCCTCCATTACCCTTCCCCCTCACTCGAAGGCTTCTAAAAGCACCTCCAGCCAAACCAAGGGGAATTTATACTTCCTGCAATAAAATCCAAAGAACAGAACAGCTGGCAGCTGAACTTAAGATTGCTAAAACAAACATTGTGACATTGATGTGGGGAGGGATTTAGTTATTATTACAACACAGCGTGGCCGGTTCTGCAGGGAAAAGATGCAAGCAGAGCTTTTTTTTTTTTCAGCATGCAAATAAAAGGCTTTTAAAAACCCCAGTAAAACAACGAAAGCAGCACTATTTGCTCTAGAAATACCTAGGGGTGTGGGGGGGCGTGTGGGAGGGGTAGGGGTGGGGTGAGGTGGTGGTAGGGGAAGCACTGGGCAAAATCCACAATGTTGGCTGCCTAAAATTTAGATTGGAATTACTGAAATTACATGAATAATATTTGCCAGAGATGCTGTTGCAAATAGGCCAGGCAGGATCATTATTAATTTATGTACACTGACAAGTACAAAATATGCAAATGAACACATTATTTCATAACAATCCTATACATACTATGCTCAACTTCTCTGGTGTATTTAGTCCAGTTTCATGTGATAACTGCTAGCAATCTTCCAGAAACCATCCAACTTTAACTTCAAGGCTTCATCAGACAGCCCATGTCTATTCAAACTGGGAGAGTGATGGAGCAATTCAAAGGTTGGATTGATGACAATGGGTGGTAGATTTATAACAATAGCAAGCGGATTAATACTCCAGTGTTACATGTTTTTTTGCTATTATTTCACAGCAGAATATCTTACATTGTGGATTCCAGTGTGGGTATCCCTATTTCCCTAAGGCTGAAGGACAACCCCTAAGTTTGTTTAACTACCCCCTAAAATTTGAAATTACCAATACAGATTGTTAAGAGAGATAAATTCCTAGCTGCCACATCCCACCTAAATTAGTGGCCTTTAAACTAGAAAAACTATTAGATAATTACAGTCACACTTTCCAAACAGCTCTGCATTGAGAGCACTGACTGACTGCTCTTGACTTTTCCCCAAATCTGATACCTTCCATTGCTTTCTTCAAAATCCAATGATGGTTTTGTCTGCAGGATCCCATTATAATAAGCACTGTAGTCTTAAACACTGTGTAGGGCTAAATAAATAATCTAAGTTGTTGTTTGCACTTGTTATCCTTTTATCCTGTGTGAAAAGCAACATTATCTGGCATAGTTTGCACTGAGTTGAAGCTATTTTTCTGGATGGAATTAAAAGCTTGAGGTGATATTGCAAGATTGCACATGCTGAAAAATGTTGCAGTAATGACACAGAAAATTACCAGTCATCCAAAAAGGTATGGGGAAAAAAAGAAAAAGAAAGTGTTTCCTTGTTCCATGCTTGAGAAAATGGGTTCAGGTTTAGGTTAATCAAAGATTTAATCAAAAGTGTCAACATCTCAATTGAAGAGAGATAAAAAGCATATGAAATACAGGTTTCTATTGTTCAAAATGCATAAAATAAAAAATAAATAAGTAAAGGAATAATATTTTCTTTTCCTTAGGTGAATGTGTTTGTTCACACCTGTCCCAAAGCTAATCAGCTCTGGCTTCAAGGGAAAGGAAATACTCTGCTTCAGATTCCAGCTATAACAACATGCCTATTTGCCACCATCTTCAACTAACAATACTGCAACCAGGTCGTTGCACATCTCACAGCCCTCTTCCTTATAGATATAGTAGAGGGCAAAGATAGACTAATCTCCCAACTATGCAAGAAAGGGGTGGTGCAAGATAGGTTAGAACCCTAGGGAAAAAATAACACCTCTGCTTCCTAGTTGGGTGGTGAATCAGCAGTCCCCACAACTCCAGATGCTGCTTCTGACGCCAGATGGGTCCTTGGTGGTTTCTACCTTTTCCGAACAGGTGTGAAAAATCTGTTTGATGATGAATTGCTCTTGGTTTCATGGTTGAGTTTTCAGTTAAAGAAAAGAAACCCACTGGTGCTTTTTCACCTGAGAAGTTTGTAAGGGACATTGGCATAACCCAACCATTAACCACCTTATCTTCCAGGTTCATTGTTTAAAATAGCTTTCCAAGTATCAAAACAAATATGCAAGGCTGAAGCAAGGCTCTTAAAAGAACAATTCTCAATCTTATTTTTATTTATACATATCTGAATACAATAGAGTCATGGAAGTGTCCACACTGAGAATGGTACTTCCCATCACAGACTCTTGTGTCTGAAGCTTATTTTCCAGTTTCGTTTGACTGTGAGCTTTAAGTTTGGCATTAGTTTCAGTGGGGCTAAATGTGTGTGGTATGTTGCCTTACAGGCTTGACTTTATTTCTGAAGCAGAATAGAGGAAATAAATCCAGAAATGTACAGTTTTACAATTGTCATACAAGCTGGGCACTTTTTCCTTTAAGTCTAAAGTATTTCTGTGATGTAACTACCCAAGAACAACTACACTATCTCACATCAAAGGTCAGTTTAGCCCTGTTGTAGATCCCTATGGAAGAGCTAGGGAAAGCTTTCAGGGATACTTTCCCAGAATAGTATCCCAGCTGCCAATAATTTGTAATTTAGTGATGTTTTTAACCAGACTTAGAATTTTTAAACTTAATAGCTCTCAATGGATTTTTACTTCATGAACTGACCCAGTTCCTTCCTGAACCTGGATCCCCCACATCCTGTGGGGAGCAGTCCTACAGCTTAACAACATGCTGTGTGAAGAGTTGTCTCTGAACTTGCTTCCTAATACTTTCACATTGACAACCCCTGGTTCTGCAAGAGGCAGTGAACAGTCACTATTTTTTCAATTTCTCTTATGATTTTGCAGCCTTCTGTCATAACTATCTGTTCTGTGAGCTGAAGAGTCATAAGCACTCAGCATTTACCCAACAGGAGCTAGCTGTCCATACATTTTATTGTCCATTCTCCAACCTGATGCTCTCTTGTGGCTGACAAAGTGATCTCACAGATAATGTTTTTTACTTGTAAGGCCAGAGCAGCTCTCCCAGAAAAAGTTTCAGCAGTCCAGGTCTTCCTACAGATTCACTCCAATTTTAATTGTTTTATGGAAATTATAAAATCCATGATATTCTAAATTAATATCTCTCTACATGTCTTCATGGTCTGTCTTCTGCTGGGATGAGAAGCAGAAATTCACCTACCTTCCAAACTAATACTGGAAAAAGAAGGGAGAGATGGAACCTCACTATCATACTGTACCTCAAAATAATCATAGGAATATTTACTTTTTTAATATATGCCACTGATATGGCACAAAGTCACCTATAGTGTCTAGTTCTATAACTTTCACTGCCTCATCTTTCATTCTATCTGTATTCATGTGTTGTTTTCAATTGTTTGTAAGTTTATTTTTTTAAATCTTTAAGATCTTTTTTAAAAAAGGATATTTTTAAAAGTTATATTATCCTTTGTTCACAACCTGTCGGGGACATGTACGGCTCTTAGCTGCAAGAGTCCAGTGTAAGCTCCAACATAAATAAAAAACCCCTAGTGACAAGTGTTTAACCACTCAATTGTTTCTCTGTACTTAATGAAGCTTCCATAGCGCAGGAACTTCAGCTACTCCTGAGAGTGTGACCATGGTCTCCCCCTTCCAATGAGAGTCTAGCATGTTACACTGTCACTTCGCCACATCCTGAATCAGCCTAGATAAATAATTCCCTGGCTACTTGTAGGCTGGAAAGGAATTATATAGATAGTGCAATTTTTATCCAAATGATACCAGGAAATTGCTTATGATTTTACCAAAAATTATGTTCAATAAAAATATTGTCAGTGCTGATCAATTTCATGTTTTATGGTTAATAATACCTAATGTCTTCCCATTAGTAGATTTTGGTCTTAAACCTATGCAGCTTTGACTTCTTTAATAGGACGATATACTTAAGCCTTGAAGGCTAATGTATTACAGAGGCACCATGATGTACATAAGGATAAACCACTTAGGGGCTGATTTTGTGGTGGCAAAGAAGCAACACCAAGTGGAGATCATCACACCTCAGTGCTGTCTCACACTAGCCTATGTACAAAATAATTCTGTCCCTTGTGAATATTGATCAATAATTACATAACAAAGCCTTATATGAATATATGCTTATAAACATTTAGATTTATGCCACTCTTTGTACTGTCATCGTAGGCATTTAGAGGGGATGGTTGATTATTAGGCAACTTCTAAGTGTATTTTAGAGGGTGTCTTTTGTAGTACTTCTTAATGGCCTGATTTTTCACTGGCTGCCATAAGGAATTCTTTAAAAATCTCCTCTTCTCTTTTAGGATATCTCAGGAATGTGGGCCAATCTTTCAGCTATTTTTAGTTAAATAATCACATGTGCCTAAGCATCCTGGACTTGGTCATGACTATGCTGTGAAAGGAAATAAACAGATGGTCCAGGTCCCAAAGAGGTAACAATATCAATTAGAAAGCTGAAGGCAGATAGATACAAGCAAGCAGACATGTAAACTACAGCAGAACTACAAATTTGCTTTTTCTAGACAGTTATGACTTTATTAGACAAACGTTTTGCTGATGTAATAGTTTTTGAAGCTATGTCATTTACTGTATTGGCCACCATTAAAATATCTACAGTTCCTTTTTTTCACCTAGTTTTGCCATGGAATATTTAAAGGATAAATTAATCCATGGAAACAACTTTAGAAATGTTCTATGGCAGAACACAGCTGCATTGTTAAGGTGAATGGGATGAGCAAGGCTGAACTGTGTCCTCTGCTGTGGGCCTGGAGGGGGTTGTTTGCCAGGGAAACACTGAAGCTTCTTGAAGTGTGCCTAAGAAAGGTCAAGAAAAGAACTTTTGTAATAATGAATAAATTATTTCAGCAGAGTGCCTTAAATTTACACAGTAAACTCTGTTGAATTGCTTATCTAAAAATATATTTTGCATTAAAATTTAGTAACAATTGTGTGTTCTGGTACACATTTTTGCAAGTAGAAGACAATGAGAGGTGAGAAATTTCACCTAAGCAAAAGGAATGCTGGTTGAAGGTTGATTAACCACTAGCGTTTCTTAATAGTGTGCAAGTGTTTTACAAACACTCTCCATAAGAAAACAAAGATGCATCCAACAGAAAACCCCTCAGTATCTTTTGGAGAACAGCAAGAGCATTAATTTTGCACTCTGTGTAGTATATACTTGCAAGGAAGGTTTCAGCCAGGTGTGTGTATTGTTTAAAAGAAGGATACAGACGGAACATATCCTCATCTTAAGACAGTTTTTAGACAGATATGGCCAAATCTGAGCAACAAGAAGAGGGAAAGAGCAATGGCACAAAGAGAGAAAGGCCCTACAGGGAGATCTAGACAAATTAGAATGCTGGAAAGTCATCATCCATATAAAGTTTAACAACAGTGCTGGATTCTGCACCTGGGTTGGGATAATCCGGGATATACAGGCAGACTGGGGAATGGGATGCTGGAAAGCACCATCATGGAAAGGGACCTGGGGGTCCTGGTCGATGGCCAACTGGACATGAGTCAGCAGTGCCCTGGCAGCCAGGAGGGCCAACCCTGTTCTGGAGGCATCAGGCAAAGCATCGTCCATGGGTTGAGGAAGAGGATTGTCCCTCTCTGCTCTGCACTGGGCCGGCCTCACCTAGAATATTGTGTGCAGTTATGGGCTCTGCAATGTAAGAAAGATATTAAGCTATTAGAAAGTATCCAAAGGAGGGCAATGAAGATGATGAAGGGCCTTGAGGGGAAGCCATATGAGGAGCAGCTGAGGGCACTTGGTCTGTTCAGCTGGAGAAGAGGAGACTGAGGGAACACCTCATTAAAGTTACAACTTCCTTGTGAGGGGAAGAAGAGGAGAAGGCACTGATCTCCTCTCTGTGGTAACCAATGAGGACCCAAGGGAATGGTATGAAGCTGTGTCAGCAGGTGGTTATGTTGCATAGCAAGAAAGTTCTTCACTCGTAGGGTGGTTGGCCTCTAGAACAGGCTCCCCAGGGAAGGGGTCACAGCACCAAGTATGATAGAATTCAAGAAACGCTTGGACAATGCTTTCAGGCACATGGTGTGACTCTTGTGGTGTTCCTGTGCAGGTCCAGGAGTTGGACTTGATGATCCTTGTGGGTCCCTTCCAGCTCAGGATATTCTATGATTCTATGAACGCTGGCTGGTGGGATTCTGAAGAGTCCTTTTCATGAACAGAGAAATAAGGAACACAGAAAATGTTCCTCAAATTTTCAAGTTATAGAATTTCAGCAAGGTTATCTTAGTAGAATTCTCTAGTGATTTTCTTACACTGCATACCATCTTAACTTAGTCTACAAGTATTTAAATCAAGGGCAGTCTCTAATTAAATACTACCCCATCTGAGTTTGAACCACTGAACACTATTTTTCAGACCAGCAATAGAATTAAAAATGCAGAAGAAGCTGATTTTTGGATAAATTGATTTGTAGCCATTTCATTTGGGTTATATCTGCATAAAATTTTTAGTAGGAAAGTGAACATTTTATCTTTTAGAACATGTTTATTTTTCATACACAGGAGCTCATTAATGGATGTTGCATGTATCCAGTGGAGGCCCACACCATCATTAATATAGCAGCCTCCAGGAAGCAACCAGGGACACCACACAGGTAGTCTTGTGTAACAGGAGAAATGTTAAATGTGAAGCTAGACCCTTGCAGACAGCCTAGCTGCATGAATTAGTTTCTCTTCTACCCGCTCCGTTAGGGATCTCACAAGACAGTTAATTAGGGTCTTAGAGTATGGCTGATTGTGTGAGAAAGGAAGGAAAACACCTTTGGGAACTGCAGTCCTCTGCATCCAGGAATCACTGTACTAACATCAAGCTCGGAACTCTTCTATCTCTGTTTACATGCAACATGGTTTTATTGTTTTCTACTTTTGAGGAGAAATCAATGGCTGCAATTTTTTCCCCTGAATAATATTTCTGTTCATGAGTTTTCAAACAACACCTGTGGAAGACAACATTGATTTCAGTAAATTTGGGTCTGAGGTCAACTGTCGGTCTGTCCCAACAAGGGGCACCTACTCTTTTGCCACTCTGCACTGAGGTGGAAATCTTGTTAATCTTATGTACATGGGGGCAGGACAAAACATGTTGGGAGGAGAGGGTGATGATGTTAGTAATGGCTATAACCACTTAAGTTTCATCCTTTGTAGCCTAAGTATTAGAGCCCATCCTTCTTTTCCAATATGATCCACATGACAACAGTTGTTAAATTTTCATTATATTTGGCATGAGAAATAATTTAACCTGTAACACGACTTTGCCAACCATAGGACCCAAATACTAGTTTAATGACACTTTTTTAGAGACCTGGTCCAGAGCTAACTGCCAGACTTATCTCGTACTCAAGGTCCTTGTGTTCTCCCATGTCTGCACAACAGTCATGGTGGCTGGATTCACATGTCTTCCAAGGGCTGGCATTGAAGTAACTGCAATTATGGCAGCATATTCACTGCCAAAACAGATGTACTTGTCTCCTCTGTGGAAATTGGTCCACTGACCAGAGCCAACCCCTAGGATGCTGGCCTTTCAGAATGAGACCTTTGAAAAAGCTCCATTTAAATAAATTACTGTTATATAATGAATTATAGACTCTGGACTACCACTGCTTCCTGGTTTTGACACAAAGACCAGGAAAATTTGTGAGCACTTTTAATGAATAAGAAGATATAGAATGGTCCCTTCTGATCAGAAAGTAAAAATGAACCAGTGGGAAACAAACCTAAGCCTGAGAAGGAGGAAATGTTCTAAATTCCTCCCTGGTTAAAGTGTTGCAGCAGAAGGGGAAGATCCTAACCAAAGGGACATGGAGGGTCCTGCATTAGACATTTAAGAGTGGGAGGCAGCATTACCAGATGTTCATAAAAGTGCAGCTTCCAAACTGAATTCCATGAAGCCAAATATCTCATTTCATTTGGTTTTCTATTTCCCCTCTTGACTGAGCTACAACAGGATCTACCAAGAGGATAATCCCATACTGCAGGGGGCTGGAGTTCAGCAGCTAAAGGGCTTTTCCATCTCTGTCTGCAGTTAATCCTCAAGCTTTTATGTGACAAAGTACAGGAGACTGCAAGTTGTGGATCAATGTATCTTCACACATGACCTGTGCACAATCCCGTGTCAGCAGAACACAGAGTGTGGTCAGATCTGACTTGAAGAAAATTAGCTCAGGTACCAGATCAGGTCAGTACAATATTTTTCCTGCCTTTTCCCTGTTATTCAGGCTGAGGCATTTGGTTGGATTGGTCTGTCCCCAGTTCTTGCCCAGTATCTGTAACTGCATAATCTCCCTTACCAGGCAGAAGCTTGGAGACACCAGTGCTTCTCAGACTTCATGTAAAAATGAAACACACTTTCAGTTTCTGGATCCTACTCCAGAGATCTGACTCCTAAATGTCAAACATCACAGGACATTACTTCTAGATTCCTAACCTTCTTTTCAAATCTGACCTTAAGCCACTCTAAGATCTAAACAGTGATCTTATTTAGCAGCAAGACAGATAGCGTCAGTCTTTTTTGTTCCCTGATGTATATGGGATCTATTAAAGCAGTTGGCATGGTTTTGCATCATGTGGAAGCAAGGAAACGATTTCACTAATACAACTCCACACCCTGAGAAGCTAGAGCAGCCACACATACAGACACTGCCATTTCCCTCTTTTTGTCTCCCTCACATGAAGGGATGATCTCACGGGGTTCTTCTCACTGGGAGTTGAACAACACATACAGCCTTGCCATGACTAACTGTACTGAGGCTGCTATCATCCCACATTCATGTATTATACCACATTGCAATTAAGCATGTGCATGACACAGTGTGCTTGAAAATATCTTCCTTTGTGTGTTGCTAGTCCCTGGCTCATAGGATTTAAACTATCTCTTTTGCCTCTTTAAACAGACACTGTTCCCTGTCGTTTTCTCTAACAGCTGTGGGCCACATCCTGCCAGCTGTTTGGTAGATGTTTGGATCAGCTGTTAGGGCTGATCGGCTGGAGCTGGAACGGGGCCTCTTGGCTCAGCTACAAATGTCCTCACATATCTTGGTTAGAGCTACTCCTAAACAAGCCTTGCATTAGCTCTCAAGATGAAGAAATGAGTTTTGAAGTGAATTAATCATATCCATGGGAAAACAAGAAAAGGAACAGAATCCCTAAGATGATGGATTGCTCTGAAAGTGAGTTTGGGTTGTGTGTGTATGCATCACCACAGATGTATTTCTTACATCTGTGCAACAACTGTTACGTGTTTCAGGTAGGAACCTGGGTTTGTCAAAGCCCAGCAAAAAGATGGTGGAGATTTAGTGCTGAATTTTCAAATCCAGTGAAATGGGACTGGAAACAAATTCTCCAACTGCTTTAAATCATCTAAGTTTATTACATCCAGTCTTTGTATACCAGGTTTGCAGGCTAGTCAGAGAAGAATGTGTGGGGAAGAAGACCAGCTGAGGCAGAAGACAAAATGGGACCCTTGCAACTTTCACCTGTTGAAGAGTATAAAATCCAGGCCAAAGTTGTAATTAGTGAGAGCACAGGTGAAGCAGGCCAGCTGCATGCTCCCCATGATACTGTGGGACTCCACCACTGTGGAAATTAGCAGGTACTATGAAACAGCATGTCTTTTCACAGGTAGCCTGGAAAACAAGAATGGAGTGCGAGCCTGGATTGTGATGTTTTTATGATGACAGTTTAAATCCCACCAGTCTTAATAACTTTGTTACTTTGCCAATACATTCACTTAACGTGCTTATCCTAGAGCTTCAAACTGACTCCCAAGACCTTCCCAGGTGTCTAAAGCATTAGCTGTCAAGTCTCCAGCTGTCAAAACATGTAGTTTCACCTCTGACAGTTTCTTTGATGCAATTTAAAATCTGTCAGTGCAAAATTCTGTGTCATGTTGAAAAATGGCCATGCAAAGACTGTGAAACCTATGTTGAAGTTAATATGAACATCGGTAACCAAGGACTGACTTCCTCAAATTCAAATTTTTCCTGTTTCTGTGTCATCATCTTATTCACATCCATTGGCATCCATCTAAGAGCTGGAAGTTTCCCTTCAGGTTGCAGGTCTTCTCATACACGTAGGAGAACAGCTGGTCAGACATGCCGGCACTCATTCATCCCTGATCTGTGGGTTCCATGACTGAGGGATGAGAGCTGGGAGCTCCCAGCTCTGCCCTGCTGAGTGTTACTTCAGGGAAGAATGGAACTGTGGATTAGTAAGCCTGGAGAGAGTAGCTTGGGGATTCCTGTTATATTTTCACCTTTCTCTCTTCAAAAAGTATATGCATCTACTCTGACCATGCCAACATAATCCACAACAGCAGAGTTGAGAGCATCAGCATTGCAGCCTCATCTATGTGCACACATGCATCTGAGAGTTGCTGCCTACTAGTCATGTGTGCTGATGTTACCCACACAAATGGCATGGATCAGTCAGCAGCATGCCAGTTCGTCCTTTTCCCTCTGCCTTCCCTGAACAATGCAGATGTGGTATGAGGCCCCTTTCTGCCAGGGGCAGCACTCTGCATGGACAAAGCAGGGTGGAGCATGTGTCTTCATCGCAGGACAGAGATGAGAGGGGTGGTTAACAGAAGGCAAAAGAGGAGGAAAAAAAGAACTCTGCTTTCAATTTCTGATTGTTTTTTTGTTGTGGTGGTGGTGGTTGCTGATGTCTGTCTCTCTGTCTTCAAATTCTAAGCAGGGCCTATTTTACCTTCTGTGCTTGTGCAGTGCTTAAGACTGCAGCCACATTATGCAATCACCATAGTAATGATAGTGGGATTAAATGTGAAGCTTTAATATGCCCCATATCAAGCAAGCCTGTGTCCATGCAGAAATCACCAGTGAAGGTTGTGCAGAAAGACACGTATGCATTTGGTAAGTTTTATTCGAGCAAGAAGGGACCTATAGAGAACTGACTTGGAGCAAAGCAGGATAGCAGCAAAGCCCACGCATGTGGTCAGCAGTAAAACAAAGAGGCTCTGGGAGTTGAATAAAGCCCATTGTTTTCCTTCCACCAATTTTTTTTTATTTTATGTTTATTTCTAGTGGCAGACACACAAATGTGTGAGGCCCTTTGCAACCTCAGTCATGCCACAGACAAAGCAATTGGATAGAGATGAAGGGAAGAGTGATGCCTCACAAGCAAGTCCAGGGGCAATTCTTCACTTCCCAGTAGGACAAGTTTTAAATCTCAAGGTTATATACCCGTACATGTGTGGGTGCACATATGAAAAAGAGATATTTCAGGTGCTTTGCTTTATGTAACCATGAGCTCTACCCAAGTGTATGCTGGATCAGAGCCAGTAGAGTGAAAGAACATAATGAGGAAACTTGCAGAGGATGATGCTTTTAATCCTGGCAAACTTTTCATTGTTCTGATTTTCTCAGCCCTGAACCCTCCCAGCTAGCACTTATTCACTTACCGTCTGCTCACAAAATGAGCTTTCTCCCAGTTTTTCAAAAGACAAACCTCTCTTCCACCACCAGAGCCTGACTTTGATCTTGGGGCTCTGCAGGGCACTTACCCAGACAGAAGTGCATTCAGAGATGTTCACACCTGTTCATGCCTTAAAATTCCACATCTGGTAATTTCATACTGCATCAGCTGTATTCCTCCTTCTCTCACTGCCTCCATGTCTCAGAGCTGGCACTCCCAACCCCTCAGTGTGCAGAGCACAGCTGAACCCGCAATATGGTGACTTTCTGATTTTAATGCCCGGACACTGCTGCTATTTCTCCCCTTACTTATTAGAACTACTTTTCTGCATGCTCAGAAGGGATGGCTGCAACATACTTTCTCCCCCTCCCTTGCCCTCCACACACAGGGGTTTGAAATTTGGGTGTTATATTAGTGCATGTCAGGAACAGACAAACAGGGACCAATGTTCCCACTCCTGTGGTTTTCAGACATTTTTCTCTGAGATTAGTCAAAAACCTCATAGCATTTCATTATCAGGTGTTTTTTCAATGTCCGCTGTTACCTTCAAAAACAGTAAAAACAGGAATTTCTCTCTTTCTTCTTTTCTGTTTGCACACAGCCTCCACTCACATATTTTATTATTTTATGTCCATTAGAGATTGGCAATGGCACACTTTTGGTAAGTGATCATTTACACGTCTTCTTATATAAATCAGTGGAGTTTAATAATTGCATAAGTAATCTGTGTCATGTCTCTGAAGACACATCCTTTTTGCCATTGATTGTTCTTATTTGAATTGCTGTTTTCTAGTACCTCCCTTAGTAAGGCTGTCATTGCCTGGTAAAATTTTCCAAATTAAAAGAAGTACAAAACACAGAATGTTTTAAGAAATAGTCCCACTTATAGATCTTTGTTGCTTTGATGTGACTGTGGTTTTACATCCAAGTTTTTACCCACCCTTGTATCTGCACTCCTGTTGGCACACTGGCTTCTGGTTGGAAGATCAGTCCTGAATTTGTTTCTTTGCCAGTTCTGAGACAGTTTTCCACTATATTCTCCAAGACTTCAAGCTGTACAGTCATCTCAACAGCTGGTCCTCTGTATGCACTTTCATTCAGACATGTGTTTTTCCAACTGTTTTGAATCAAAAAATGACGCCTTTTGCAGGAAGTCTTAGGACAATTTTCTGCAGTGCTGCCCCAGTGGCATGTCATTTAAAGGCAAATAAGGATCAGGATGGACACTGAAAGCACTCTTACTTCTTCCATTTTGTTTGCAGCTGTGGAGATGAGGTGTTTGTTTCATTTTTATATTTTTGCAGCCATTAATGGATTGTGTTGTTGAGGCGTGCCACAACTAGTTGATGAGCTACCAACCAAGTAAAGCAATCTAAATCAGGTTTCTATACACACTTGTTTTCAGAAGCTTTGTTCTTCTAGAAAGAGCTATTCTTGAAGACTCCACAGAGTTCCCTTTCTCTCTTTCAGTTTTCTTTTTCTTTTTTTTTTTTTTTAGAGTGCTTCCAAGAACTTGACATTTTAAAATTACTGTTATGAGGAAGGGAGATAAAATTTCATAAATACAATCTTTGTGATTCAGATGCATTAGAAAAAAATAATAGAGCTCTGACTGCAGGTTAGCAGTGGGATGACATAAAAAGAAATCTTTGCTACCTAGCTCTGGCACAATCTACATATGTGAGACTCTTAGAGTTGGAAAAAAAGCACTTTTGTCCCTCTGGAAAAAACGCCACCAGAATGCAACTGAGCTGAAGGATTTTCATAGGTGTTGACTCACAAAATCTGTACCTTGGAAATTATAAAAATACACTTATTGGAGTCCCACACTTGAAACATTTTGACAGAAAACATATGAACAGTTTGTGGAGCTGGGCATATGTTTGTCTCTCTTACCAAAGCAGATCTTCTCTTCAGAGCGCTTTTCTTTCCCAGTGAGGCTAAGGGCACAGTTTGGTCTCTACACAGAGAGAATTCAGTCCTGACCACAGCTGACAGAGCAAAGAGTAGCAGACTCCTTTTGACCTACTCAGAAGTGTTGGGTGATGGTTCTCACAGGTTTCGTGGGGTAGGTTGGATGTATTACAGGGCTGTGTAGGAACTGAGAGACCTCTCTCTGGACACTGCAGATGGGTTGTAGGGAGGAACTGGCAGCTCTGGAAGAGAAAGTCTGAGCTAGAGTTTGTTATGCCTTTACTAAAGAAGCTTGAATTCAAGAGGAAAGTGACAGTAAGCTGACACAGATGAGTAACTTGTCTTCTGGAGCTAAGTAGGGTTTTGTTTTTATCCCTTTCACAAGTGCACACAAAGGACAAAGGTGCTGTGGATCAGCTGGTGGGAGAGCAAAACCACTTCCAGGAAATCCCGCAGTAACAGAAGATACCTTTCAGTG
Source organism: Scytalopus superciliaris (assembly GCA_013400415.1). NCBI lineage: Eukaryota > Metazoa > Chordata > Aves > Passeriformes > Rhinocryptidae > Scytalopus > Scytalopus superciliaris. The sequence continues at coordinate 231,386 of VXBX01006115.1, read as the reverse complement.
ATTGGCCTACAAGAAGCTGCTTCCCTGGCTGCCCCTAATGTTTAGTACTCAAGAAAATATTCCTTGTTTATATTTACCTTAACAAAATGCTTATCAGTGTGAAAACAACTCCAGAGGCCAGTCTCCTGTTAAAGGCTCTACATTGTTCTGTGGCTGGGGATGCAAAGGCAGACTACAAGGCTGTCAAAAACACCAAACCACAGAAGTTGGGGATCAAAGTGCTTGAAACTCTTCTGGGAAAACCCTACTCTACAGGTCATGTGGCACACAAAAAGCAGCCTGAAATCAGGGAAAGGCCTCAGCGAAGGAGAATTGAAGGTTTGCCTTTCCATCCTCTATAAACTATTGTTGCACTTCAGGGATCTTTAATCCCACTGCAAGAGATGGAAGGGAGGGAAATACTGGGAGGACTCTTTGTTCCTCTTAATGTTATCTCAGTTCTTCATCTGAAATGCAGCAACAAGTTTAATTCAAAGACAAATTGTGTGAACTCCATGTGTGTTCCTAGTCCCAGAATCAAGAATATTCTCAGATAAGGATTAAATTACAAAGCATCATGGAAAAAGAGAGTGAAGTTACACTGCTGTTAGCGAAGTTAGAACCTGATACTCTTTGTAGCCTCATATTCCCTAAAACAGCCCTAAATATATTCCCTAAAATAGCCTGGTATTCCCTAAAACAGTTGTGTTCGTTGCAGAGGACAGACAGGACTGCATTTTTATCTAGTCAGTTTCCCCTGATGTGATGGCATTGGCAGTGGTGTCAGTGTAACATTCTGAAGAATAATAAGGAAGATTTAATAAAGTACAGTAGCACTAAGAAATGCAGTGCTATGACCACAGCTTGTCCACAACTCCTTAGCCACTGCAGAAACTTGGGCAGGGAAAGAAAGTGAGAGTGTTCTTTGCTGCATTTTCCAGAGCTTACAGTAAGTATCATGAGACCAAGAAGCAACTCATTCAGTGTATGTAGGTAAAGCTGAGCAGCAAAGTTCCTGTTTCTGTTCCTTTTTTTTTCTGTGTGAACTTTTTAACATGAACCAAGATGACCAGATACTGAACCCATCAGCTGCATAAATCAGTTACATTTATGTGAGTCTGTGTCCCCTCTTCATGTACTTTTGCATCTAGGGCAGAATTTAATGTGGCATACTATGGGCTTTGTTTATGTTCTGGGTCCATTGTGCTGGGCAATCACTGTGAGCCAACCTTCAAACAGACGTGGAGGGTGCAATGGAATTGGAGGACAAAAATGGTAAAGGGTGTAGAGGGGAAGACATATGAGGAGCAGCTGAGGTCACTTGGCTTGTGCAACCTGGAGAAGAGACTGGGGGGAGACCTCATAGCAATCTACAGCTTCCTCATGAGGGTAAGTGGAGGGAAGGAACTGATCTCTTCTCTGGTGACCAGTGGAACTCAAGGGAATGGCATGGAGCTATGTTGGTGGATGTTTGGTTTAGGTATTAGGAAAAGGTTATATTAGGTTAGATATTAGGAAAACACCCCAGAGAGTTGTTTGACAACTGGAACACTCCTCAGGGAAGTGGTCAGCACTAAACCTCACAGAGTGTGAGGAAAGTTTAGACAATGCTATCAGGCATATGGTATGATTTCTGCGGTATTCCTGTGCAGTGCCAGGAGCAGGACTCAATACTCCTTGTGGGTCCCTCCCAACTCAGGATAGTCTATGATTCTATTCTATGGTTCTAGGAGGGTGATGGATGCTGAGCAAGAGACACTCAGGAGCATTTAATATCTGGTACAAGACTCTCACTGAAAACTAGTGTTGTGGTCATCTGACCTTACATTCCTACTTTCCACATGAGTAAAAGATAGCTGAATACAAGATGTGCATGTATACCTTGTAAAAAAAAGTGGAAAATAGGTTTTGCTGTTGACAACCGTGGCTCACTTCAGAGAAGTGCTGGAGAAAGGCAGTCTGGACATTCTGCAGAAACAGGTAAGGAACAATGCTATAAGCTCCTGGTTGTGCAAGGTGCAGAAAATCCCATCTGAGCTTCTCAGATTCTTTCATTTTTACTGACTAGTGAGAACACAGACAACACAAAACATGGCAAAAACAGCTTGGTATGATTTGAGTGAGCAACTGATATTCCCTAAAATGTATAATGAATTGAATTATTGCCCAAAATGATAAAATAACCCAAGTCAAGCCTTTTTTCAGTTCTTTGTGGATAAGAGAAATTAGTTGCTTGTTTTAATAAATTGGTGTTTCATTTTGGAGTGGTGATTTCAGACCTTTGCTTTAGAGAGGTAAAGGAGGAGTATTCATATTATCAAACTTCAGACATCCACCTAAGATCCTCAGAGAAACTTTCAAACTTCCATTGACCACAGCAGTAGCCTCAGGTCCTGAAGTACAACTAGCAGGTGTAAATCCCATTAGGTGTAAATAACCGTGAGTTGAAGAACATTTACAACCCACAAGGAGCCAAAATGAAACACTCCCAAGTTACAGATAGACTTATGCAGCATGAATCTGAGTGAAAATAGATGGCCTTGAATATTTTCAGGGAGGGGTCACTCACAACTTGTCTGGGCAACCTCTTTCAGTGCCTTACCATTCCCACAGTAAAGAATTTCTTCCTACTATCTAATCTAAACTGGCTCTCTGTTTAAAGCCATTCCCCCTTCTCTGGTCAATATATGCACTCGTATGTAGTGATATAACGGCAGGAGAAAACAACTTATATAGGCAATACTACTTGAGGATGGAGGGGGAAAGTGTGGCCCATATTTGCTTTCCATGGAGACAAAATAAGAAGCCAGCTATCTCCCACTGATATTCATAAGGAGTGATTTTGTGAGGATGTGGTGGGATCACTGGCCCTTGTTCCCTAGCCATACAGCAGGTGCTGCAACTTTCTGGCATGTGGTTGGAATCACTGGAAGACCTATGGCCAGCATTTGGCACATTTAGAACCCATTATTCCCTTTTCTACTTCTGCTGAACTAGAGGTTTCTGGAACAGTATGAATTAATTCCCAGCAGTTGTGAATCCTGCATAATTCATTTATTCATGTGCCTGTAAAAGGCATTAAAATTTAAGAGTCTGAAATAAAAATGAGTGTAATTGCAACTGGTTTTAGATTCTTTCTTATTCTGCTCTACCATTTCAGTTTTACTGCCATTTAAATGCCACAATGTTTAATTGAAAGCTCTGAATTGCTGATTGCTGGTACAATGCAACTTCTCAGTGGGGAAAAATACACCCTGTTTAAATTATTTGGAAATGAAGTGGTGTCTTTGCTATGGAAAATTCAGATACAGATGTGGAAAGTCAGAATTAGAGCTGTGATAGTGCCTATAATTTCTGGCTTAATAAAGATTCATAGGACTGGTTTTAGTGAGCACACTGTGAGAGCTGTGAGAGCTCTGGCATGTATGGGGACACACAGAACACATTTCACCAGGACCCTTACTATGGTGGGTCAACTAGCAATTAGCAGCCTTTAGAAATTTATTAATTTGTTTAACCATGACTACAGAAATTGCATGTAGCAAATTTCTGCCCCTCCCACCAAAAAAAAAAAAAAAGAAAAAAAAAGAAAAAAAAAGGCAAACCAAAAAAAACCAAACAAAAAAATCCCAATTAAACATAAATCAACATAAGATTACTTGGGGAAGCTTCACCCTATAGAACTTACGAATCCAGCCAAAGGGCTGCTGGTCACACCATATGAGGGATGCTCTACATGTGTAGCAGAACATTACAAGACACTACTGTGCAAAATGCTATACCCAGAGGCAATAACATAGCTCTTCCATAGCAAGAGTAGGAAAAAGGAGGTGAGACAACTGAGGGGGCTTGTGCTGTCAGGGAAACACACATGATCAGGGAGCTAAACAAAGAGCTTTAAGTAAATGGTGAGTGGTCCTAGTGATTGCCTGCACACTCCTGCTATTAATTTGTGGTGGAATGGAGCTGTTTAGGTTGGTTTCTTACTTCATTCCCGATCCAAAACTTTGGTCAACATTTGCAAAAAGAATAGGTTTCTGAGCTGGGTTCAAAGCTGACTCTGATTAGTCTGTGGTTTTGATCACTCCTTCATCCTTGCTAAATTTGTGCTTGGAAAAAAAGCATAAAATTCAGTGTGTATCAGTTGTTACGCATTTTCCTTTTAAATTTAGAAATATTGGGTCATCTAAATACAAACCTGATGAAGGGCATGGGAGGTGATATTTCTTGATATCTCTGGGAAATAAAACCGCTTATACTTTCACATAGCTCTAGTTTCCAGCCACTGTTACGTTTTAATGATATGATCAATAATCATATAGATAGAAGGGACATTTCCTACCACACAAAATACAATAGCTTGAAACACGAGAAGTGGTTTTTGCATCCCTTTAACTGGTGGTTAACCTCATCGAATTACTGCACCTGCCAAGGCTGTGAGAACTAAATACAGCTGGTGGCAGCGTCTGGCCAACTGAACCCAACCCTATGTTAATTTGAGCAGATGAAAGCAACCACATGGCAGACTCTGGCGTGACATGATGAGACTGTGCTTCATCACAAGCTGAAGTGATTGGTCCTGAGGTGCAGAAACCTGGGCAAGTTACAGCTAATTGCTTCTCTCTCCTCACTTAATCCATCCCTATCAAATCCACAAAATCAGGGAGTAATTCAGGCTGGAAGAAACCTTGTTCAGGAAGTTCCAGGAGGACCAGGAAGTTAATTTAACCTCAAGGCCTCTCAGAGCAGTTGAGTTGTCAGGTGGAGAAAAGGAAAGAAGAGCCTTAGGGGATACCTTATGTTGGCACGCCTTAACCAGAAGCTTTATTTCCTTCCATGCCTTGCCCCGAAATGTTTGCCTTCAGCAAGAACCATGTAAAAGACTGAGCTAGTGAATGATGCTGTTCTTATATGGAATTTCTCCTGAACCTCTTGCAAGGTCCCAAGAAGACTGTGCTTGTCCTACATAGTGCCCAACATGGACAGGAGAGTAATGCTGAGCTGGACAGACCTTTATTTTGACCCCTTATGCAGTTCAACTCTCATTGACTCCTCTAAGGAGATCATCATATTTACATTTTTGAAATCTGGAACAGAAGACTCTTAATGAGTATAAGGAATGCAGCCAGGCTGTCCCTCTTCTCCAGTGCTGTATAATTTCTTATATTATTTGCTTGGAATTTATTCAGTTTTAAATGGCATAAATATAAGGTTACTAGGTCTCTAAAGAACCCTCAGTTCTACAGCAGATGAGTGCATGAAATAATGCAGACTTTCACAGCAACCTGCACTCACTAAACATACGGGAACATACGTGAATATGTGATGTTGTCTACCAGATGTTTAGAATTACATTTTTACTCTGTCTGTGAGATGTATCATTTCATGTATATGCAGATTATGTAAAGATATCAGGCATAAATTACATAGACACAATAGGAGGCATCACTGAGAGACTTCAGATTAAGTCAAACAGTATTAGTCATGTGTTTACAGTTCACAGGCCTGTTTTTTTAATGTGTCTGAATCAAAGCAGTCATCCATGCACAACTTTCTTCCTCTGACATGTATACATTAGGGAGAATGCATATCACGGATGTGAATCCTTATTGCCCTTTCCTGCTCTTCTCACACTGAACCCCCTGACCACATTGTTTACAGTTAAAAGTTTATTCAACACTATTTCAATGTCTAGCTCTTTATGAATACTGAGACTGTATTTGTTTTGTCATAGCAGGAAAATCCTCAGGATTACATCTCAGATTGGAAAAATGCAAATACTGCAATGTATTTACAATGAGACACCTAATAACAAGGATGTTATTTCCCAGATTGCCACACTTAAGTCAGGAGAATAAGGTATAAAACAAATGTGATGGAGCAGACAAACTCTAGAGGTCCCTTCTAACTTGAATTATTCTGTGACTTATGGTACTATTTTAGGGGACAAACAGCTAAGTTGGGTGACTACAGCATGAAAACCAACGAATGAAGCTTTTCTTTGCATATCTTTTGCCTCATGTGGCTCCCACTATTTTCTTCACTTTCTTCCTCTACTTCCCTGGAGAGTAATCTTGCAGAATTTCTTTCTTCGCTTCCTTTTACTTCCCTGGAGAGTAATCTTGCAGATTTTCTTAGCTGGGATTTCTCAGGTACAGGAGAAATTCTATGAGAAATGGAAGTTTCAAGATAGGGATTAGATGACATCCTGTTTCTCTCAGGTGCTCTGAAGGTGACAGGGTGCACTGAAAATTTTCCACCTTCAGCAGTCAGGAATGGAGAGAAGGAGAGCCAGGGTCTGAGATGCTCATTTCTGCTCCCCCATGCCCACCTCGGGATAGCACTGGCACCACCACTGCAGGTTCCCTGCACTGTGGATGGCTGTGCCTCTATCTGACTGACACCTCAGCAGTCACACTTAGAGTTTAGGCTCAGTCTATAAATCTCAGCCACGTAACAGGGTTAGAGCACAGTAGAAGGGGAAGTTTCTTAAAGTACAGTCCTGGGACAGTTGCATCCTGGAGTGTTTCCAGAGAGGCCATAAACAAGTATACTGTTACAGTCTTTTTCATTTAAGGTGTGAACCAGCAACATGAGAAACGAAGCTTATTCTAAAGCAAGTTGATGAAACTTTTCAGGTTGACCTCAGGCCATAAAATTAAAATGTCCAACATTTTAATATCACAGAAGGTTCAAACCTGCCACTCAGTTTCAGTTCACCCTGAAAGCACCTGAGTTTTTGCAGAGAAGCCCCTTCAGTGACATTTCTTTTTCTAGCAATATGTAAAGCAACCTGGTGATCTGCAGAGCCTCATCTGCATTCACAATTTATGTACCACTCTGTCCCCAGAGCCCTGAGACCCAAGGTGGAGAGCAGTCTGACAGCAGGGCTGGCATCCCCTTCTCCCTCTGCCACCCAGTTACTACAGTCTGTCTCCACATGAGGAGAAACATGGCTTTTCACTCCCCAGATCAAGCAGGAACTTGATACCATGACTCAGCTCTAGGAGAGGTCTCCAGTCACCAGACTTTTGTTTTTCCCTCTTCGTGTGGGCTGTACTACTATATTACTATAATGTAAGAGAAAGGCATCCTAACAGTCATAGTCCTTAGCTGAAGTAGTGGAGTTCAGATGCTGCCAGTGTGTAGAGTGAGTCTAGATGTAGTGGAACTCTTCCAGAAGGATAGTTGTATTCAGGTATTTTGGAGAAGAAATAAATTAATCTTAAGTCCTGCTCCAAATCAAGCAGAGGTTGGATTTGAAGCTCCCCATACTCAAAGAGCTAACTTGGCCTAGGTGAAAAAAGTTTGCCTTTCTCTTACTTCTGGCAGCTGTTTTGAAAAGACAAGGACTAAGCCTAAGCTCTCTTTTACTGCCTTTACCATCAACCTAGCAGCTAGCTGAGCATGCAGCATAGCTTGCTGTGTGTTCCTATTCACAGAGAGCAAGTGTGTGAACTGGCCTTCAATTCTCACATGTAAAACAGAAATTTTCCAATTCTCATGGATGTTGAGACGGAAGACAGTGATATGACCCTACACTGTAATAATGAATACCACAGAAATATCTAAAAGATGAAAAAATTTCTTGGTTTTCACTGGATAAGGCCTAGGTGATATTCCCTGGTTAGATACTCAGCTAGTACACATCCAGACTACTTTAGAGTAACACAAACATTAATTCATTATTATATTCATGCTATCCTGCAAGCAATTATTGATCTGTAAAGAAAAGTACCAGAATGCACTTTTCAGATAGCATCTATTAAATGTTGACGTAATATTAGCCAACCATGGATTAATTTCAAAATGATCAGACATTAAAAATTTTGTTCCAGTTAAGAAACAGAAATTTTGTATTTAATTGGTCCAATTGGTAACTAAAGCAGAGCAAGGTCTCTTTGACTAGAACTGGATTTTCTGTAACACTTCTTTCCACAAAAAAAACCTTGCAAGTTCTGATGTAAACTAGGAAAACTCTAATCTTCAATAATGATGGCTCAGGTAGCTTAGTAAAAGTCTCAACAGTACTACCTTCTTTCCAGATGTTTGTCTGGCATAAATCTGAGAAGCTTCTTGTCATTTTGGAAGAAATGAATAACAACAGAAATGCCATCCACAGATTAACTTGTTTATTGCAAAAGTTGTTTGGGGTTGTTTTTTGTTTTTTTTTTTTGTGCTGTGTGTCACACTAGGAAAATTGTAGAAGTAATAGTAATAATAATAATAACAGGAACTCTAAAGACTGCTAGAAGTTGCATCTTAATGCTACCAGCAGCTGGTATAGGAAGCAAGACATTCAGGAAGGGAAACATCTAATCAAAATAATGCTAACAGCTTTTGCTGGACTGCTCTTTTCCATATGCCACAGAGCTAAATGACAGTTGTTATATATTAGAAAGGAAGAGAAATTGAAGTTGTTGAGTTTTCTAAGCAGTCAGCACGCCATTTGCTTTACAGTAATTTTGGAATAGTAACCATCTAAACACAGGTAAAAAAAAAAACACAGCCCTATAGCAATCAGAGCTTAGATTGTGTTAAGTTCATGGCATTAGAAAAATATCTTATTCAGGGTTTTGCTCAGAACATGGAGAAGTTCTGTCGGAACAGATGGTTGGGGATAGTAAAAGCTACACAAGGAGGTTATAAAACAATGTTACTGACTCTTAATGGACTTTAAACTCCTGGCTTTTGCAGATGTCACCTTTCTTCCATACTGCAAAATCAATCAATTTATGGTCCATTCAGTACAATATAGGCAATTCCATGATGTCTAGTAACATTGCTCAAAATGGCTAAGCCTTTGAAAGAACCTTATCAAGTGTAACTGTCCTGTGTAATCAGCTTTTAGTCATGCTAAAGTGGCACTTAGAGCTGCCTCTGCAATTAGAAGTGTCTACACATAATGTGATTACAGTCTCTGCAGAAAGAGAAGAGAAATGTCAAAAAAATTCAGAAAAGAAAAAAGATCCCTTTCTGACCTCCTGCTGGAGGTGTCAGTCTATGAACTGAGACTCACTCTCTCTTGACTGATTAAGGAGCAAAGGTCTGGCAGCTCTGGACAAGAGACAGTTGCAGTAGCTCATCTTTGAGTGTAGATGTCAAACAAGTAGCAATGGTGTTGTCATGCCCTTATAGTAGAGACTCTAGATGCAGCCTATGTAGCCCGAAGCTCAGCTATGAATCAGTCTCCTACAGATTTCAAAAGGAACCTTAAAAACATTGGAAGATTTGAACCTGAGTGAGACAAATAAAGTCACAAAAGAAACCCCTGGCAGAATGTAAAGTGGGTCAATTCTGTCCTCATGCAATGCCTTCTTCCATGACCATTTTTCTTATTTAAAGATGGTTATTAATAATTTTAGTGATGAAAATATGTTAACACAACAAAGACATGCCATCAGCAAAACTTGTAGATGAAAATTACATGTGTAAGAAATTTTTTGTAGACTTTGTTCCAGGAAGATTACACTGGTCATCCAGCAGGCAAATATCCATACAGTACTCATTCCATTAATATATAGCACATAATTTATATCTTTTTCAACAAATACCTTGGAAAGATGCTCAGTATTCAGAGCACCACAGAGGTCCCAGTGATTTATACTACCTCAGTTACACACAAATATTTCTACGGTAAGTTTCTTGGTTATAAAACCTAACAGTACCAGAGATCAACTTTGTCTTACCACCTGTAAGTAAATCCTTTTGAGACAGGTAAGTCAAGCTCTTTGTAGACTTTCTCCACATCCCATATACTCTTTAGACTTTTTCAGGTTGTAACCATGCTCAACAGGGCTCATTTTGGCTAACATGCGGTTATCTAAAAAGTACCATGTTACTCACACTACCTCTGTGTTCAGCTCAAGAAATTCACCTCACCGCTAGATAGCTGGTATGAATCACCCCGTTGAGGTGCTGATCTATCCAGGGACTGCAGAAGGAACTTGAACAACAGATTTTGAGTAGACACCAAATGTTTTGATCAAGACAGAGCCTGTCCTTTCACGGGTAACAGTAACCCAGAGGCAGCTAAAATATACCCTGCTAGTTCATCTCCCAGCCCTGCACAGAGGAGCAAACATTATTTCCCACAGAGATCATGGTTGGCCCTCATTTCCTAATGGCTTGCTCTGGCAGGAATGCCTGTACCCAGCCTTAGATAAAAGACTAAAGCTGACAGAGAGGAAAAAACTGCAAAAGCCAGACTGCTCACATTGCACTTGTGAGGCAGCAAAGTTAATTGCTGTGTAATTACCACCCAAGTAAATTGTTTAATGTGGTAAAATGTGACCAGGGTTGTTACTTCTGCTGCAAGCAGTGGCTCATGATGCCATCTGCAACCCATCAACAGATCACATAGTGAATTTGCCACAGATGTAAAGCAAACCCTCAACATCTCCAAGCATGTTGTTAAAAACGCCCATCAAGTGAATACTAAGATTTCTGTTGTTTCAGATGTCACTGTGGCTATTTACACAGGGCTCAGTGGTGCCGCACTTGTTCATGTTGATGAGGGAAGAATATGGTTAGTTAAGAGAAGAGCAGGTTGGCAATGGCTTCTGAGGTTAGGAAAAAAAAAATAAAAGGGGCATAAAAGACAAATCAGTGTTCAACCATAATTGGAAATCCAGCTATGTCATGTGGAGAGGGGAATGATGAGGGGGAAAGGAATGTGGTCTGTCATGAAAGCAGCTTTCTGGCAATTTACTGTGGGATCGTGAACTGTTCCTATAAACAGCAGGCAACTGCTGGATCAGCTACTGACTCCTGGGTGCAATGTGCTCAGTGCTCAATGCCAGTGGGTGAGGGTGCCAGGTCAGTCATAAGCACACCAGGCGCCAATGCTCAAATCTGTAAAGCTGAGCTAATGCACTGAGAAAGGAGCAAAATCCAACTGCATGGGGATGCAATGCAAAGTGCTCATGGACCTGCAGCATCTTTTGCAGGGCACTGTCAGGGCAGCCAGGGCTCCCTGGAAATCATAAGGTTTGGGCACATGCTGCTGCTGTCAGAATTGTGGGACTTGCACTATACATGGGGAAAACCTTTGTGTCTTATTTTACCAGTAGCAGTACATCATTTACAATCTCCAGTTCAAAAGGTCATTGTAAAAAAAAAAAAAAAAAAAAATGACATTTTCAATCTGTACCCTTTTAGTCTGTGCTTTAAAACACTGACCAATTTCCTCTTGCTGCACCTTTTGTCCGCCGACCACAAACAACCTGTGCTGTATAAGTGCTTGGATTTGTTCCTCGTGCTTTTCTACATGTTTTTTTATTTTTTTTCAGGAACAGATAAAGGATTCAGGTATCACCAAATCTCTTTATATTTGAGCTCCCTGGTGCTTGAGGTGCCTTTGAAAATGTCTCCCATGGCCCACAGTAACCCAGAGACTCAACAAGTCTCATTCAAAGCAGAAAACTGAGCCCTATAAAGGGCTGTTCATCCCGCTGAAGTGTATCCAGGATTATCAGTACACATTACTTCATGAGAGAGAAATGCTTCCCAGCTTCACTGACTGTCACACTTTGAACCACCTCCCATGATGGCTGGAGCTTGGTTTTACTTCTGTTGTTGCTTTGCACAGAGTTGTGGGGAGCATGAAGGAAAAATAAAACAACCTGCAAAGCAGTTTTATTTTGTTTTATTTTCAACCCACTTAACAGCACTGCCCTAATGCCACTTCTATATATCCACTGTGTCTATTGAGCTGCTTGGAGAACATATATTTTTGCAAAACTAGGAGCTGCACAAGTTTATGTGCTTGACTCTTATGCATTAAAAACAGGTGCAAGTAGGTACATCATTACTTGACACACACACTTTTTGCAAAAGCAGCATGTACATATGAAGTCCAACAAGGCAAAGTGCCAGATTCTGCACCTGGGATGGGGCAACCCTGGATGTACAGACAAGACTGGGGAATGGGATGCTGGAAAGCAGTGCCACGGAAAGGGACCTGGGGATTCTGGTTGATGGCAAGTTGAATATGAATCAACAGTGCCCTGGCAGCCAGGAGGGCCAACCATGTCCTGTGGGGCATCAGGCAAAGCATCACCAGCTGGGGAAGAGAGGGGATTGTCCCGCTCTGTTCTGCATTGGGGTGACTCCACCTTGAATATTGTGTGCAGTTTTGGGCACCACAGTATAAGAAAGATGTAAAGTTATTAGGAAACGCCCAAAGGAGGGCAACAAAGATGGTGAAGTGCCTTGAGGGGAAATCGTATGAGGAGCGGCTGAGGGTACTTGGTCTGTTCAGCTGGAGAAGAGGAGACTGAGGGGAGACCTCATTGCAGTTACAACGTCCTTATGAGGGTCAGAGAAGGTTCAGGCACAGATCTCTGCTCTGTGGTGAACAGTGACAGGACCCAAGGGAATGGCCTGAAGTTGTCAGGGGAGATTTAGGATGAATATTAGAAAAAGATTCTTCACCAAGGGGGTGATTGAACCCTGGAACAGTCTCTCCAGGGAAGTGGTCATAGCACCAAGCCTGACAGAATTCAAGGGTTTGGATGATACTCAGGCACATGATTTGACTCTTGGGGATGGTCCTGTGCAGAGCTGAGCGTTGGACTCGATGATCCTTGTGGGTGCCTTCCAACTCAGAATATTCTCTGGTTCTGTGATGGACTTCTAGAAAATGACCCTCAGAAGCCTTTTGGTCTTATAAAAACTGAGACTCATTTTGACTTAACTGGAGTTAATTTTTTTCTTCAGCTGAATATACACAATGGGATGAAGATAAACACTTGTTTATATTTTTTGGGGAAAAAAGCAGCTTCTGCATTTTCAACCTGTTTGTTTCCTTTCATGGAATAGCAATTGGTTTTGAGAAAGAACTTGTATGCCTAAAGCTGCACCATTTTGCACCATGAGAGAATTTATCTGAAAGAGTGATCCATAGCTATGTTCAACTCATGAAAACTAAAAATTTTGAATTGGAGAAGAAATCTTGCAATGGCAATTTCCATAGTTCAGCTGATTACAGTAGCTGAAGTGTTATTGTCATGAGTTTCAAGGGTATCAGCAGACCATGAGCAATGCTGTACACTTATAACATTGACCCTCAGTCCTCAGGTTTGTACATTTAATTTTCATGTACAGCACAGGGTGGCAATGTTTAACATATGCTAATAATAACCAAGCCACGTACCTTCTTGCATTTTTTTCTGGATATTTTCAATTGCAAAGGTATTTTTATTGGAAGAGTTATTTATAATGTACAATAATCCACAGCAGTTTTTTCTGGCATTATCATGGGAGAAAAACAGTGTCATAATAATATTTACTATTACAAAAGAAACTGTGGTAGACATGGAGCCATTGCTACTTGGTGATATCTTCCATTACAGAGGATTTCAGGAACCAACTTGTTAGAAGTTTATGCATCAGGTAAGGGCTAACACTGGGCATACTCAAATCATGACAGATCCACTGCAAAGGCCCAGAACATTTGCTTGTTTTTATGACTGGTTTTATTGTTAGCTGGATATGGTGTTTTGTCATCAGTTTTGTAATGTCAGCTAATCAAACTCTTTCTTGTTTTTATGATCCTTTCCTAATAGGTTGAAAGAGATGCTGCTGCAATCCAGCACACGAAACACCTGCACTGGCCCCACACAGCTGTTCCTGTCCTTTGGCAGTTTAACACTGCAGCAAGCATGGTGATTGCACCATGAGCTGTGATTAAAGTTGGTTGAGACTCAGCACATGAGACAACACAGAGATTGCACAGGAGTGTCCCAGACTGGGAACGTGAAAGGTCTCGGATGTGAGTGAAGATGGATCATGTGCAACTGAGCAGAGCCTTTCCTGGATTTCTTACACCAGCTGTAGGAAATTGGCTTGAAAAAAACCCCAGCTTTTACTATCCCTAAGATTTAATAAGGTTATTAGTGAGCATGTGAGCACCATTTGGCAATTATGTCTTTTGATGGGAGCTGTTTTAATAAAATTATTGTCAGTGGAAAAATGTGTCACGCAATGAACCTTCCTTTGGTTTAAAGTTGCACAACAGTAGACACACATAGGAAGGAGGTGGGAAGGTGGCTATTTCTCAGAAGAAAGTTGTATTCAACTTTAATGATAAAAGAAAGAATGCTTAGGTATTTCTAAAGCAAACTATTCTGCTGCATTTTATTCCATCAGTGATGGTTTGGGTTTTTATACACAGTGAAGACCTAAATGAAATACAGATATTCCACAGTTCCATGCAGATTGTAAATTCTATTTTCTGACTAAGTCTAAATACATCTACTGAAATACACAAATTCAAGAGTGGATTTTTTTTTTTTAATTTATATTGGAAATACATTGGCTTTTCCTAGAGAATAAATCAATAAATGGTGTAAATAAACCTTGCCATAATTATTTGGAGGAAAAAGAGGGGACCACAAGAATAAATAAAGACAGATTGTTTATGGCATGCTCATTTTCTTTTTATAAAATGAGGAAAAATAAATCCTTCACAGCTGAAGGCCAGTTTTGCATTCTGGTTCCTCACAAATATTTTTTCAGCATTTTTTAAAGTTCACAAATCAAGGCAAGGGCATGTTCTCTTGTTCTCAGTAGGCAAAGCATATAGTTTTACTGCAAGGGGAAAAGGGCACCAAAGTTGATCTGCAAATCTCTTACTGAGCCTTAGTAATTTTAGACAGGTGCCCTTTGCTTAGCAATATTTTTTTCTTGAAAGAATGTATCTTGGCACAAAGGGGAAAAAAATAATTGTACACATGTGGCCTTTAGAAAGCCAATGGCTTAAAAATTAATTTTACTGCAGGCTGTAACAATTACAAGACTTGATAGTGCCATCTGGATATTCACCTGCACCCCACCGCAGTGTCCACTTCTCTGTCCAGGTTTCTGTAGCAATTTGCTGAGGAAATGCTGTAGATCTCGACATGTCCTAAAAGTGGTCCTCTCACTGTTAAAGAGAATCAGGCTCTTGTCTGTGTGTTGATATTCAAAGTCTTTCAGAGCCAGGTGCTCTGTATAGGGAAGCTCACCTTTTGCTCTGCAGCTGCCATTTCTTTCTGTTAGCGGTCGTCTCCGCTGAGATTAAGGATGCTGCCAGCTTGGGCTGAGCACTGCTGCTCTCTAAGGAGCTTGAAATATCTTTAATTAAACTTTGGGTTTTTTGCAGATTGAGGGAAAAAAAGTGTTCTACTGACAGCACCTGTCTGGGAAATCAAATATTTTTTACAGAGAGGTGCTATCTCGCAGGGAAAGATCTATCTGCAAAGATCAGGACAAGGGTCCTCATCCTCCTCAAAGAGTGGGGACTGGAAGTAATTTGAGAACAATCAGTAACCTGGAAAAAGCCAGTTCAGGCCTGACATCTGCATAGAAATCACAAGAGCACCAAACTCCTGAGTCTTGAGTGCCTTAATCCACAGGACATGGGTGCAACAGTTATTGCTCACTTTTTGCACTGAAACACCAAGGAATTAAGGGTAATTTTCTATATTAAACATGGATCTATTTTCAAAAACATTATGCATTTTATTTGGTGTAAAGAAATATTTCCAGACCAATCCCAATGCCAGTGCAAATTTAAAAAAAAAAAAAAAAAAAAAAAAAAAAAAAAAAAAAAAAAGAGAATAATGAATGAAGATAAGACAGAACAAGACAAGACATTCTTTTTCTGGGAAGCAAGAGAAATATGGTGAGCAATAATACAACTGAAAATACCTCAGTGTCATCAAATTTAGTGTCTATCTTATACCATCAATAATTCAGTACCTCCCAAGCTTGAAGGCTCCTTGTTCTCTAATCTTATTTTTGGATCCAGGACCCATGGACAGCTCTATACCTCACACCAGAAACTCCTTTTCTGTCTTCAACAGGGTGTGGGACTGCATGAGGTCATGGCAAGGAGTCACCAGGTTGTGGTACCTTTGAGACAGCTACATCATGTTCTCCAAGCTACAGTCCTTCAAATCTTGCCTGGGTTTCATGAGAGTCAGGTCTGATGTGGTTTCCTGGGAACCTCACATACTTTTTTTCTGAAACTGCCTGTATGAAGCATTTTAAATCCAAGGCTAATAGCATGTGTTTTAAGAGGTAGTAACATGTCATGATTTCTTTTCATTAAACCTCTTCACAGCATTTTTCCCAATTGTGTCACTCTTAACTTTCTGTGCTTTTTAAATGTTTGGGTTCCTGTCATTTCTGTGCTCCTTTAGCTTCTTAAACTATCTACTTTTGAAGTGCCTTTTTAATCTAATAAATCAACCAAAAATTTAAATAATGATTAAACAATAATTCACTAAAGAAGATAGTTGTAGCATTTTAACTCAAAAGTGAGTTTATTTTCCATAATAAAATATGTCAATATTTATCCTTATTTAAAGCACAATTTTCTCATATAATGGAGCCAATATTAAGGGAACTATCTGTCTTAGAGATACATAAGATGCCATTTTTAATTGTCTGGAGACTGCAAAGCTAAGAAATATTGTAACTGCTGCTATATGAACGTATCTCTTGAGTCAACTTCGATAGGGAGACATGAAATTTTTCCATTAATCATTCTTTTACTGCTACTCAGTTTCAGTCATTAACTTGTAATGCCCCAAAGGCTTATAGCACAGAGAATTTGACTGCTATCAATGTAAAATCAACAATAAGAGGCTGGGTTTTTTAAAAGATCTGTAGCAATTTGTAGCTGTTTTCAACAGCAGAATCCAGAAGGTGAATAATCCTTAAATGTTTTGAAACTTGTGAAACTGGTTATAAATTGTAAGTATGAATATTGATAAAATTATTACAATATCTTGTAAAAAGATGCTTACAGTCAAAGCCTGACTGCATTTCAATAGAAATGAAAGCAGCACTGGCCTTGAATCAAACTTTACATCTATGAGGCTTGAAGTAATGAGATATTAAAAATGCAGCTCTCATTCTTGATCTTTGCCCTGTACTAAACTTTAGTTTAACTTTACCCCACAAATTGAAGCCTTACATTTACAGCTTGGTCATCCAGGGAAAAAAAGGACACAGCCCTGGAAATGTCACTGGTTCATACTTCTCAGCACACCAGGGCAGAGACATAATTTGATACAACTCTGTCTCTGAATATTTAGCTGGCCTTTTCTTCAAAGGAAAAGAGAATCCTTGAATTCAAAATCTGTATTTTTCCTCATATATTTAATCTCATCAAATTGTTTTGTGCATAACTATCAATGAGTTGGTACTAAACTGCATACCTAGATAACTATTATCACCTGCATCAGAGAAATTCATCATCTTTTTCATTTACTGGCTGGATATCAGGCAGCTGATAATGGCATGTCCTTATCTGAGATGAAATCCAGCTCTAAGGAGTAGTGGGCAATATTTAGGTATACAAAACCAGAATTAAATCTGTTGATAGCACCTTTATGTTTGAAAAATTTTGCAGGAAAGGGTAGTGGTGGAAAATTATTCCTGTGCATGAGATTGATCCTCATTATCCATGAGGTAGAAAGTAGCTTACATGAACCACACACATAAGCGTATATTTCAGTGCCTGTGAATTCTGAAACAGAACCCCGATAAAAGGACAAATAGCTCCAGATGTCTTGAAATAAATCTGGATTCTCCTGCTCCTGGCTACTGTTTCAAATGGGCCAGCTTGTTGGCAAGACCAAAAGTGTATGGTGAATTTGATTTTAAGGTGAATGTTCTTTTTTAACATAGTTAATTTGTCTGGAGACTTTGCTGTCGATGACTATCTAAGGTAGAGATTACATTTCAGTCTGGTTTGAAGGGGAGACTTCAAATGGCTGTCCCAGGCAATATGGAGCAAGAAACCTCTCACAGACAGAGAGATGACAAGACAGTTTAACTTTTACTGCATCAGACATCTGTCTGTTTTGCCAGTGTACAATGTAGTTTTAGGGACATTCATGAATTCATTTGTTGAAGTTATTTGTGATCATTTTTGAATCTTAAAGGTTTTTCCAGGCAGAAATGTGAATCTGTGGAAGTGGGTACAAGTTCCCTAAAGAATGGAGAGACGACTTTCCAACAGGTTTCAATTCGGCTTTCCTTCAACAGGAAACTGTCTATCACAACATGCTGTAACTCTCATCTTTATCACTTAATGAAGAAAACTCTACTTGCCACACAGTGGCATTAAGCATTATTGTTCATCTTCCTCAGAGTCTGGACTTCATGCCCAGCAAAAATGATGCTTCCAAAATGTCACAAAAGAGTGCAATTTTTAAAGGTGAATGAATTTATGCTAGTTCTATAGGAGCTCTCACAGAAGAAAGGAATGTCTCTGCTACAGTGCTGCAAAAACAGCACGTAGAGTTACTTCACTTTCCTTCATTGTCAGAAAGCTTCTCAGCCCTGTTCACAGCTACACTGGTGCATTTAAGAAGATACATGCAGACGACATTTATAACCAGTCACACACATATGTGTGTCCCATGCTTCAGCCTGACAGCCAGATGTAGCACATCTGCAGTACCTGAGGGATGTCTGACCACAGTGCAAGCTTTGCATTCTCCCTTGCAGACTCCAAACTGGATGCACACAGCTCCTATAGAGCAGATTTACTGTGGCTTTATAAAGAAAAACTTTCAGATTTATCTGGTACAGTATATGCCATGTGTCATATGCAGGAAGGGAAGCTGGGATGGCTGTTCGGCACTGCCCTTCAGAGCCAGGTAAAGGGAACCCCATGCCCAGCAATGTGACAGGTCTGCTTCTGCCAGCATCTGAATTCAACATCAGGGAGCAACACAATAGAACAACACACCAGCTGAAACCACATTGCCACACACATCAACATGGCCCTCACATTTTTGTGTTCTTGCTCCAGTAATGATGGTGAGAGGATGTGAGGATCAGAGGGGTTGCACAGAATTCATCTCAAGCCCCAGATGTGGAATGTGGCATCATAAACCATACACACATGTCCACTGTAGATCTGTGGCCACGCAGGTCTCGCTGAAGAATCTGTCCTCTTCCTGGTTATATAGTTCCTTTCTTCATGCAAATCTGTAAACACTTTCCTTTCTCACTTCTTCGCCAATTGCTGCAGGGATGGAGCTCATTTAATGAACTAGTCTTGCTTCTGAAGCTCTAAATTTTAACCTTTTCTTGCCATCCTGGGGGAAAGCAAATTTATATGGGTAAACTGTTAATGCAAATGTATTATTAGCAGCATGTACAATATATAAAGAGTGCAACATAAATATTTGAACATACAGAAAGTTACACCAGAGCAAAGCATGGTAGGATCCATCCAGGACAATAGGAAGAGAAGTGTGACATCCCAGTGAGGAAGGCAGATTGCCACAAGTAGGAAATGGGATCCTGAATGAACATGCAGTTCTTATTTAAGCAGAACTGTGTGGAGGACCTGACAGCAGAGCAGTTAGGACAGCACTGTCTCTGTTGACCATATCCTCTTCCCTTGGGTATAAAATGAAAAGCACTGCTTTGGGTCCACACAGACCTTAAGCTCAGGTGGAAGAAGTATCGTCTTGCCTGAGAATATCAGGCAGAAAATTTCTCAGGCAGTCAACTCATTTTAAAAGATTCCTTCTAAGAAAAAAATCAATTGAGATCAGTTTTGAGGCTACAGCCAGTACAAAGATTTAAGCAGGCGAAGAAAACAAAGGCTTAAGAAAGGTGTAAAAGCAGGAACCTTTCCGGCCTTTCCCCCCCCCCCCCCCCCCCCCGCCATGCAGTTGTTCTGCTATTAGCAGAATGTTTCAGCTCAACTGAAGAGCTGTCAGATCTGGCATGGAAATCAGGTATACAGTTAAAAAAGATATTGTCATTGTTCTGAAAAACTGTCTCAGAGAGCCATTGCCTCAGTGGCTAAGCTGTAGAAAGCATTAGACAAGGGAACTGAGACTGTATAAGGGAATATAGAGTTTAAATAAAATCAGAGCTCTACCCTTTCAGTTTTAAAATTACCTGCTAATTTAATTCCAGGAGGAATGTAGCATGATGAGCTGGTAAGGGAAACTTCACCTCTGAAAGCAGGAAATTCTGGTATTGGGTAGAGAAGACAATTTTTCTTCTTCCCTCTCTTTTCAGATTAAAACACTATTATTCAGCATTTAGGTGGAAGATAATTTCTTTTTTTTAGTGGAAGTGAGACAAAAGATCTCAGAGCAAGCCAGGTTAATGATCTGTATAGATTCTGCTATTGGAGATGGACCTAAAACCTAACACTGTTAGGGACAATCATAAGACAGAGGTATTGGCTCTTACACATTTCATTTGCATGGAGACCTGTAAAAGTCATCATCTGCTTTCCCTTCAGTTCTACAATTCTGGTAGTATTTGTTTCTGTTTTCCTCAACTGCAGGTCACCAAATCCTCTGATAAATAAGGCACCAAAGCTTATCATAAGCCCTGCCCCAAGCTGTGATCTAACAGTGGGCACACTTTCTTGGTTAAGAGTGAGGAAGCTGCCACTTGGGTGGGTCCATGCAGAGGCTCAACCCTTTGGTTTGTGTGTGGTGTTGAGGCACTAGAGTATGCACAGATCTGCTTCCAAGGGGGTAGTGTGGCTTTAAATACAGGGTATTGTATGGTAACCTCCATCATGACTCACTTTTCCTCCCAGTATGGTTTAAACAGGTATCCACAGAAACAGATGGAAATGACACAGAGATGATGATGCCTGATGAGCTGCAGGCTAACTCATATTTGTTCAGTCTGAGGGATCTGGTTGTCTCTGTGCCAAGAGAGCAGAGGCCAGCTGAGTGTCCCAGTTAGCCATCCAGCAAGACACAAAGGTCATAAACGGAGAAGCAAGGGGAGTCCCCGCCTTAAACAGAGCAGACACAGCACTGAGTAGGTGGTATCCTGCCCCAAAATGAGGCAAGGGTTTCCTGATCCCACCTTTTAGACAGTCAAGGGAGCAGAGGTTGTGATCATTCACAGAAATAAGACGCCTACTTATACTGACCTCTCACATCTCCACATGGGGCAGTCCTGCTCAGAGTCCTCACAGCCACCCACCCAGGGAGAGCTCAGAGCTCCCTCCCACAACCCTGCACTGCACCAACACTGCACTGGCCGCCTGGCCTCCCACCACTAATCCAAGCAAGACCTGGGTAAACATCTTTTGGCACACAGCTTTGCAGACAAGCAAATCTGAGGACATTTGTAAAGTAATTAATTTCTTTACAAATTGCTTGGATTTGCTTCTCTAATCATAAAAAACCACACAATACAAATAGCACTGGTTTTCTCATTATAGAAATGACCCTGTTGTTATCCACACTGTTGTCATTCTGCTAGGCTAGGCTATTGCAATTAGAATTTAGAGTCATAATCATCATTATTCATCCTCCCTTCTCAAAAGTAAATTTCTTGGGACAGATGCCTGGATAGAGGGAGTCTGTTGTAAAACTGAAGCAATGTCATCATGCTTGAAGAGTGAGAGAGACCAGAAATCTGTCTGCTGGCTTCAAAACCAGTTGACCCTTCTTTAGTAAGAGCTGACACAGACCAGTAGTTTATCATCAGACTTGACTGTCAGTTACTGAAGAAAGCCAACAAAGCGAATCTCCAGCTTGAATGCAAACACAAATAACCTTCTGGCTAAAAGGACATTATGAAAAAATAGAAACAAGATATTCAACCTTTCTTTTGATTGCCTTTCATGAAGGTTTTTATTTTAAGAGCTCATTTAGGAGTCTTATTTTTCTAGTAAATGGTTGAAGTAAAGACTCACTTAAGGTTTTGCATTTATGTGCCAGTTGCCTAGTAAAGAGAAAAATTAATAAAATGTGGTCTCCATGTGATTGCTTGTGCATCAATTTTTGCCATGCTTATTCCAGAGGAATACAGCTTGTCTGCTTTTGCCGAGTCTTGAGTTGCATTAAGCTAATAATGGTTCTTCTTCATACAGTCTTAAAAGAAAGGATCTTGGTTATATTCTGCTCCTTGTTATTTTCTTCAGCTTCAAACTTATGCTCTGTTAGTCAAAAAATGTATCTCTAGTATGAAAATACAGTACAGTATGGATGATTTAAATTGCATGACCATGGCAGAATAGTGTTCCTAAACTGAATTTTACTGAGCCATACTCAGCATGTGGTGATTTCCACTTTGCATCATGTCAGAAGTAAACTGTTGGAACTGTTGCATTACAAACCACACACATCTTTTCAAAACATTGCTTCTCCTGCTTTTGAGTTTGGGGAATAGTGCTATGAAGTCCAGCTTCTTGTGTCCTACAGCTGGAGCCAGTGTTCTCTCCTCTCTGCATTTTCATCAAGTTTTATTTAAATTGCACCTAAGAAACTGAAGTCTGAAAAGCAAAGAGTTTTGGAGAATTTTAGAGGGATAGAGGAGTGTTATTGAACAGATAAATAAATAAATAAGTGAATAATCCACATATTAGTTACCCTATACTGTGCAGAATAGCGCCACTGGGTCTTGGCCAGTACAGGCAAAGTTCAAGGGCATAACTAAACATTTCAGAGTGTGAAACAGTTGTAAAAGTAGAAAGACTACTAAAGTTTACTACTGGACATAGGATACCCATAAATATATGGATTAAATCAATAAAAACCTTTAAAAATCAACCAAGATTTAAGCAAACATCTGTATTTACTAGAACAGCTCTAGAGCAAATGGTTCCAATGAGAAAGCAGCATTTCAGGTCTGTATTCAGCCTTGAGTCTAATCTCTTTACTATTCCACCTCAAAGAGAGATATAAAAGTGGTGGAAAATGGCTTTGGTTTATGTAGAGCGTCACCTATTATTTCACATGGCTTAGTTCTGATCTGGTAATGAATGGTACCAAAGGATCTGAAATAAAACAGGAGTCCAAACCTCCCCCAACATCTCTGGAGATGTTCGGTTGCAGTGTTAACTGGATTTCATCTGAAATTTGAAAAAAAATAATTATAGATAATGAAGAGAATAGAATTGTTATCCCTTGCTATCATTCCTGTCAGATTTACCATTGTTGCACACATGTACTCAACTGTGATAAGAGCCATTTCGAAATGTTCTGATTGCAGCCTCTGAGAGCTAAATCTCAGTGCCCAGCACTGTAATTAACTCAAGATTTATTAATTTATCAAGACTCATGAAGCAAGCATGGCTAATTGCCTTTCTTTATTAATACTTTCAAGAATGTTTAACATTTTACTGCCATTTAAACAAGAGTTCTAATAAGATACTGTATCAATTAATGGTCCTGTTAAAAGTCAACTGGTATTTTTACAATAGCAGCAGAACTCCTTGTTACATATTAAACACCATGAAGCGATCAGAAGTTTTGTGGCTTTGTTTGGAAAGGTACATTGCAAAGATACGCTGCCAAGACTTTAACAAGCATCTCCCACAAGACATTCCTTCCTTAAGAGGATAGTAAAAGACTCTTAGTTTTGGATTTGCCCAAAAGAAAAGAATGAAAGAACAGGACTTTCACTTGTATGTTTGTCCTTTAAAAGCAATATGCTTTTCCAAAGCCTTATGGATCAAAATGCACTACACTGTACAGCTTTTGTTTGCATCTTGAAATGTATTCTTACAGTCTGCATTTAGTTTTTCAGCTTTGTTTTCTTTGGGTTTTTTTCTGAGGAGGTCATCAGTTTGAACCAGACTGAGATTACTATATATCTCCACCCCTATGCTCCTAGTTCAGGGTGTTCCTCACCTCTGGGAGTGTGATGCAGTCCACATCTGGGTGAAGGCTGGTGCTGAAAAGCCTTAGTCAGAAGTGACAACTCTTTCCTTGCTGGACAGAGGAAGACTTGATAGCTCACTTGCACTAAAGCAGTCTTTTTTTGGAACTACAAATAACAGCCCAGAGGCACAAACAGAGATGACCAGGATGGCTTTTTAACAAAGCATACTGTTATTTTGAAACTAAAGTTTTCTATAGGTGGACTTTTCTTCATCCAGCTTTTATTAGGATGCTTTCTTTCAAAGCCTGAGGCTTGGTGATGATATGGGTATAATTAAATAGTTGACTACAGTGTCAGTTAAAACACTGGCCTGTGGTGCGAGCAACACACCACAAATGCTCTGCACTGTTTTACAGTGGCAATTACCAGGACACCTTCAAAGTAACCAGACTGAATGATGCATGATGATTTAGCAATCAAACTCTGTTTCTTACTTCAATATTGGCCAATAAACTCATACTTTTACTTACTGAAAGAATTGCTATAAACTTTATATGTTACATTCATTAAGCCAATTCAAGTATTTTTATTTCCTTTGTGAATCATAGAATCATAAATTTCCATAAGTCACTGAACACTAAAGAGCTGAACACAATAAACTGGGAAATTACTTGCTAACTCAGGCATAGTGGGTAGTGTATTCAAACACCACCAGACACCAGGAGCTACCATTCTGGCACCCACAAGCCTTTGCAGTTTTAATTATTGAAAAAGTAATCCATAGCTTTGGAAGATCCAGAACTCCTCTTTTCCTTTCTTTTTCTAGTTGCTGAGCAGCTACATTTCACAGGGCAATAGCATAGGCAAGATAGCAGATAGCAAAGGAGGAAAGTCTTAAGCGGTTCTTACTGCCTGAAACAAAATTTTCAAGAAACCCACAGATACAGATTGTTACCCAGAAAATTTTAATTTTATTCCCTGAAGTGCATATGAAATTCAGGATCTTTGCTGTCATAGTTCTTATGTTCTTTCATATGTGTCCTAGACGCTTCCAAGTTGGACATGGGTCTCAATTATTTAAAAAGAAATATTAAAAGCAATAAAAATCAGACTTTCAGTTGTTACTTATAGAAATTTAGCTATGTGTCCTCAATGAGACATTTAAGAAACCTCCTGTGATTAGGCATGCATGCAGCTTCTATTCACAAAACTTTTCCCAGTGAAAATGGAAAAAATTTCCAACAAACCTTTCTGAAGTTCACATCCACGATACTTTGCACCAAGGCCTTGAGCCAAGTGATTTCATCATCATAAACTTTTTTTTCTGGTATTGAGTAACATAGTGCATATCTCATCCTTCAGGCAGAAAGTTCATATACAGGATTTAGGTGACCCAAGAAGAAGGCAACATTCACAGGGAAAACACTCTTCTTCGGGCAGTGTACACTATGTGTTGCCTTACCCATACACTTACCTGTCTCTATATGCAGTTCTGCGTAGAAGACCTGGGGTGGCTCCAAGTCCAAAATGTCCATGTACATGACTTGATGAAGAAGCAGTTATCAAACTATATAGATCTTTAGGTTTAACTCACCTGGAGTGTAGCTGGGCTTTGTGCCTCCATCTCTCTCTTCTGTCCCTGTAGTGATAATGCCAGCCCAAGAGGAGAAATAGGCTTCTTCTCAGGAGAGTTTGATGTGACCTGCTTGGGCAACCTTCAGGACTCTGTGACAACTGACATCCTCAGAGGAGATGTTTGTCCTATAGGACCTGTGCAGAGCAGGAAACAGACAATTCAGTCAGTGTTGGATCAGAAACATTGCAATCACACTCAGGCCACCTTTTCCTATGCTTATGTGTTTCCCTTGAAGGGCTAATTTGCTTTAGTGGATATTATGCTAATGATTCCACCACATGGATCAGCTCATGTAGAGTCAGTACTGTACTGGGCCATACAAACAGACTCAACAGAAGCAAAATAATTTTGTTTGTTTTGTGGCCCAGTAATGTAAAGCCAAAGAGTTACAATTTTCCCACAAGTGATCCTGTGGAACCCAGAAGTGCTCCTTGCCGCAGTGCCAGGTTTTGTATTCATAGAATCACTTGCCATGGGATTCTGTTACCCTTTCAAAATAAAGGCTGCATAATTGCTGGAAACAAACTGCTTAGCTAAGAAGGAATGACTTGTGATGTTTTAAAATCCATTAAGGAATACTTAGCAATCCCATTATCATCTAATTATGACATGGTGACCTGTGGAAGGGATTGACTGTCTAAAATACTGTCTGCTTTTTGTATCTATTTCAGCTGGTCTAAGAAAGATTTTATCCCTTGTTATTAACTGTGCTGTTCACATTCCTCATACCCATCCATAACAGTCAACTCCTCAGTTCCATAAATGAGGCAGCAGGAGTTCCCTGGGGTTTTTTCTGAGGAATGAATGAAAGTGCTTGATGCAATATCACCACGCTTCCCTAATTGGTTCTATTGCTGGGTTTGGACCATTGCACAGTGCTTATTTTTGCTTTTTTGTTTGTTTGTTTTCAGACTGCTAAAGAAAAAAGAATTATGTTAGTAGCCAATAGAGCAGAAAAGGGTTTTAGGTGATTTGGGTTTAGTTCCTTCAAGGTCATACCTGGGGCTTTGGAACCCAGGTTTAATCCCTCAAATCTCCATTGATAAGTAAGGGATAATAATTTCTCTGTCTGTCTGGTCTGCTTGGATTAACACCCTGCAGGGTGTTAATTCTGAATTCTTCCTCAGCAAAGGCAGCTATAGCATAAAGCCTGAAGGTACCATTAGAACACAATTATTAGCACAAGCATCTATCTTCCTGCCAGAAAAAGCCCTTTAATTTAAAATCATCGTTGAAATTTTACCTTCTTCAAATGTCTTTTATTGACAACTAAAACAACTGAAAAGTAAACTTCATAACAATTAGCTTTGGCAGGGACATTTAAATGCAACCATGAGTGAGAAGGGGAACAGGTGCAAGGTGGATTTGAACCCTGTCTCTACTATTTTTGCAGTCTTACTTGTTTTCACTACCTTTAAAATTAACATCTACCTTCTCTATTTACCACTTTGGACCAGAGACACTTCAGTGTCCTCCTCTTGGTGGGCATCTCCCTGCCAGCTAGTGGAGGTTTCAGAGCTTAAATAAGCACCCAAGTTGTCAACATGGTGAAGAGTCTGTTGTGTGAGAAACCAACACTGAGTTGCAGCTGCTGAGTCAGCCAGCAATGAGCAGCAGAAGGAAGAGGGTTTTTTTACATTCTGTCTACGTGGCATTATTAACCTACTTCAAAGATATTACAACTCCAAATCATGTAAAAATTAAAGGGCTTTTTAAGTGTTTGGGATTTATCTGCTTTCATCTTCTGTTAATACTCAAATTTTCCCTGAAAACAAATTTTTTAATGTAGGTATAAATACAATTTCAGTTTGCCATAGAACATCTGAAATTTCTAAAAACACCATAACCTTATGAGATTTTAACATTAAAAAGTGCTGAAACAAAAAATGTTTTCCATTCCTCTGTGAATTCCTAAGCATTCTCTCTGCCTATGGCTTGCTTGTAGACTTGAGTCCACAAGACTTCAGTAAGCGCAGTACTTTGTTTTCAACAAAACCCAACTGCACTCTTGCCACATAAAGAGCAAAATAAGAGAGAGCTATCTGCTGTCTCTCAGGCAGGAGCATTTAGCTTGAGCCCATGGAAGACAATGGATTTTGCTTGTGCTTTCCAGAATCCCTGTGATATGAAATCACTGCCTTTTATGATACCACAAACTGAATGGCCCTAGATAGGGGCAAACAATTACAGGGAGCATCTCCCACCCTGCACACTTATTCTTTACATAGGTATTTCTGAACCAGCAATATCACAACATCTGATTCAAAATAGTAAGATCAGGACAAATTGTACTTGGTTGATGGCTGCGCTGCTCAAACTCAGAATTTTGCAGTCAGAAGAGCACTTGCTGGTAGTTCATAGAGACCTTAGTCACATGATGCTGACTCCTCCTCTGGGGTGTCTGCTGGAAGAAGAGGAAGAGATGATGCAATGATGCAGTTACTGTCTCATAGGGGTTGGGATGGTCCTGAGTCCAAAAGGACTGAAAATATTCCACAATCTTCCTAATATTAGTGTTCTAAGTGTAAGCCATTGCATCCATTCCAAGAGTATTCTGGTACATGAGAAGCAGCTTACACAAATGCCAGGACATGGGTTTATAGCTATAAAAATACATCACTACTAGAAGAAAGCCCATGATGAGCAAACTTTGGGAGTCACTGAAACCTCCTGGAAGATGTAAAAAAGCATAATTGAGTCAGTAAACACTTTGGAATAGGTTCAAGGTCATAAAAAAGGATTAAATACCACTAAGTTCCCAATGTTATTGCATTGTAAGATTTATCACAGAATCATAGAATGGTTTGGGTTGGAAAAGACCTTAAAGATCACCTAGTTCCAATTGATGCGGACAGGGACACTTTCTGTTAGAGCAGGTTGCTCAGAGCCCCATCCAACCTGTGTTTGAACACTTCCGAGTTCCAAGCATCCACGTCATCCAAATTTATGCCTCAGAAATCTTTAGAAACACAAATAAGTGAACTAATGACTCCTGATGGATCCACCACAACAAATAGGGCATGAGTTGAAGCACTGTGAAGAGTCTGAAGGCATCCAGGATGTCCACAGGTGGCTGACAGGCATGATGCAGGACCATCAGCAGACTGCAATTTGCAGAGTTCTCAGTCATGTGTGAAATGGTGCTAGCTCTCCACTTGAGAGACAACTACATGACAACAGACTTCCTTGTGTGAGGTGTTCTACACAATCAGAAAGCATATCTTCCTAGACAGCCATACTTAAAACAGCCACATGAGAGTTAAGGGGAAATGAATTATCATCCTGTTCCTGCGTAAATAGGCAGAAAGAGACAACAATTTACTTAGAGTTACTGAGGAAGTCTATAGTTCATAGATCAGTCTCACTCTGGTGCATTATTCAATAGACTACACTCCCATAGCCCCGCTCTGTGTGCACAGACAGCCCATAGTAGGCTGCATCATCTTGGAAAAGGGTGCAGCCTTACCCAGCTATTTCCCAAATGCTGTATTAGCACTACAAGGTTACAGGAGTGTGCATAAGACAGCCCCTTCTGGGTCATCCAAATTTTGCCAGAGAGAAGCTGTGTCAGATGAAAGATGAAGGAAACAAAAATATTGCTCTAAGTCCTTCTGGATTCCCTCCAGGATCTGTGTTAAGTACTGCTGGCTGAACATGAGAATTTTATTCTTCTCCTCCCTATTCTCCTCCTCAAAAAGTGATCCTCCCATGCTGCTTTTAGGACACTGCACATATCTGTGTGTTGTGCCAGGAGTCAGAACGTTCTGACTCTGGCTGTAACACAGGCTCCCATCGGACAGCATCATTTCTGTGTGGTTAGCACGGACACAGAAATGCTGTGCTTCAAGAGCCAAAGAGACACAACTAGATCATTAATTATTTCCATACCTTCAAAAACTTCACAGAGAAGTAAATAGTCATGGAAGCTTATGCCAGGACTTGGACCTCACATAGCAAAAACTCTTGGTTTCTTAGGAGCCCATCCCCTCAGGGCTCTCAAGTTCCTTCATGAACATGACAATTAGTGCCCTGCAGACAGGATGGACATTGATGGATCGTGTGTCCTCAGTGAGTGTTTGTGAGGTCCTTCTTTCCACCATCCTCTTATAATTTAAGATCTTCCCTCTTTGATTTTACATTTCCTCTCCTGCTAGATGTATTTTTTCAGCTTCACTTAGATGGGTAAGGGTTTATCCCAGAGCAGCCTCTCCTCCCCCAGCTTCCTCTTCCCCCTCCTCACTCACTGTGAATAAGACCACTCTGTCTAAAGCAGCAATTGCTGAAGAGCCTCAAGAGTACCCATTTCTCGTCCACCCCCTTTTTTGATGCACTGATTATCCTCTTGTTGGATCAATAGCCCATCTGCTTTTAGAAGTTTTCTAGCATTCTGATGCTAAATTAAAACAGAGACAATCAATCCTCAGTTAATTTACCCAGTGAAACAATTTATTTCTCTCTTCTGATCTGCCATCATGTGAATTATACAATACTGACACACTGTGAGGCCTTCCCAGGCAAAGTAAGCACTTTTATAATGCTAAATTATCTTCTTTATTAGTAACTCTAAAATGTGACAAACCAGGAGATTTATTTTATAGTGTTGCATAGTCCTTCGTTGAACTTACTAAAACTCCCAGCTATTGTAATGGAGTAATTTGTTAATTAACAGTGGGTTTTGCTTTGTTTTTAATGGACTTTGGGGATACATTTCAGACTTAGATTAAGATTAGTGCAAAAAAAGAGTTCTCCTTAATTATTTCAAATTGAGTGTTATGCTAATAGTAAACAATTAGTTCTTTCCTGACTGAAAATTAATGTTCTATAAATAATTACAAATCCAAGCTGTTATGTGAGTCCCAAAAGGAGCTGCCAGACTTGGTGGTTAACCCACAAGAAAGAGTCATGAGTCTTTTCCATGGTCTCACACTTTGTTAAAACTGGGCACAAGTCTTGATAGTTTTCTAGGGTTTTTCTACCTTGGTTGAAAAAAAAAACAACAAACATAAAAAAGATAGGTAGATAGATAGATAAATAGATATAATCTGTAGAGGGAATTTTTTATGGCAAAGGTATATGGCCTTAAGGTTTGCCAATTCTCAAGACACTTCTCAAATCAAAACTTAATTAAAATATTAGCACCTGTCCCAGTAGAGATTTCTGCCTTTTAAAGCTTTGTACTCACTTTTGCATAGGGAAAACTGAGAACACAGAGAACTGAGTTTTATTAGTTGATCCCAGTTTAAGTCTAGCTGATAAGGTATGAGACCAATATATATCCTCTTACAGATCACCTAATGCTCTCATTGAACTCCTGGGAGTTAAGATGTTCCTTTTTACAGCTACAAAGCTTTGGTTATTCATTTTTATTAATATTAGCTTTTTCTTAGGACTCTTCAGCACTTTTCCATGCCCTTATAGGTGCCCTCTTCAGTCAGCAGAAAGGGATGGACACTTCTCGTGTCTAAATCAGTAAAAGGTGGAATCTCTAAATTCACAGGGTAAAGGAAATCTAATCAGTGAAGGCAAAGTTCACGTTGGCAGGGGAAGCAGAACAACTCATCTGGGTATCAGCATCACCTAAATAACACAGGAGGACAAAAACCAGTGTCCTGCCCTTACAGCAGTCTGTCTTGGCCCTCCATGACCTCATGACCTTGGCCCTCATGTCAGCCAGCTGAAAAACAACAACCCAACTCCTACAGATCAGCACTACGGGTGCCCAGAGACCTCTGTTAAAGGGCTAATGGGTCTTGATGTCCAAGAAGAGTCCAAGCCACAACAATGTCATAGGAGAGAAAATAAAACAGCATTGACTTAGAGCTTGATGAGTCTGTGTTTCCCTAATGTTCCTCCCAGACTTGTGTCAGTCCTCAGGTCCTCCTCTAAGCCCAAGTCCTCAGGTGAGAGGGAGATGAGTTCTGTCTGCTCTATAAGTAAGATAAGATTTCAATTTGCTGTCAGAGCTTTAATTAAAACACTTATAGATCAACTTTACCGTGGCAAATTGTCTGCACCACTATTACTATAGGAAGATGAATGTTAGCTGTGAAAACAGGCAAAGTACACTCCCCTAGTCTAATGTGTAATTTCATAGCCATTGATTTTCGACTTTGAAATTCTCCCATGTGCTTCTGGGAATTGGAACTTGTTACAGGTGACCTTACAGCAGCTTTAACAATTTTTTAAACCTTTTTTGAGTGTGGAAGAGGAGTCATTTTGCCCATTCATGTTTTTCCATGGCAGGTATTACATGCAAGCACCTCCCCACCAGGTTGTAAAACCCAGACTAATTGCTGAATTACTATATTTAACAAGCAATACATAATCTACAGCTTTGGTTCTGATATGATATTGATAAACAGCCACCACCTCCTGCTGTAAAACTAAGGACATAATTCTGCAGTTAGTCTGAACATCAGTTTTTTCTGGTAATTACAAAAAGTCAGAATGTGTACCAGGATAAATTTAGTTATTGGGATGAATCTGTTTATGCCAATGAGTTACATTAAGAGAGCACAAAATGTAAGTAACTATTACTGACTTGAAAGCAGGTGTGTGATTTAGTATAACAGGCTATTTGAAATGGTTATATAACTACATGGGCAATTTTACTATCAAAAATAACCATTTAACCCACATAAATATCATGATGGTTTTGGTAAATGCTGAATATTTAAACTCAGTCAGTACAGAACCTGAACAATTCAGAGTCACTGAGACATCATCTTCAGATCACTTCCCTGGAGCAGCCACTTTAATCATGGCTGTCACTTCTCTGCTTTTACTCAGCCCAGTGCAGCAGGATGTCAAAAATTCTCTCAACACTTCCTTAAATGTGGAGGCATGAGCAGGAATGAAGAGTAGCTGTGCACAGGGTGTCTGAGCCATAGACAGACATCCAACTTTCTTGTGGTTTCTGGATGTATAAGGGGACTGTGCAATGCCACATAGAAAATCGATGGCAGAGCACCAGATTTAACTGAGACCCTGTACCACTCTTCACCCAGCAGCTGCACTCTGGGTTTCTTTAAGGACATGTCATGTCATACATGCTCCACCCCAGAAGCAGCCCCTGGAGTTACTCAGTCAGGAAAGATATAAGGAATGAAGGAGGCAAGAATCACCACAGAGACAGAGAAAAATGAACCTTTTCTAACCAGAAGAAAATACACTTGGACTTGTCTTTTGCTTTAGATTTACACCCCACATCTGCACCATAATGATGGGACCACTTGAAAGTGCTGGCAATCAGGATGCACCTCCTGGCAGTCCCTGTGATGGTCCGGTTGTGGCATGTTAATCAGAACAGAAATAGACTGTGGTAGTGTCAATGTGTTCACATTCTCAGTGGTGGCAGAGGGTGAGACACACCAATTTGACCAGATAACACACAAACAAGGGTCAGGATGGAGGTCAGGGTGAGGGCCACAGCTGCTCAGGGGCAGCTGGACCTTTGTATAAAGCCTATAAAGGCAGCTGCCCAGTGCTCCAGCCACTCATACCACAAGACCTCACAATAATTGTGCCCTGACCACATCTACTCAAGGACCTGCCCTAGCAAATCTGGGCCTTGTTGTGACTGCACTTATCTATGATCTGAGTTAAACCCATTAAGAGAGAAAGTCTATACCAGCATAGCTGTGATCAAGAGTCCAGCCCAGCTGGCTACCCGAAGGTGAGAAGACAGCCTGGTGGTTATGCAGTTTGGCAGCAATATCCAGCATTATCTTGGACCCACATTCAATTAAAGTAACAATGTATATGCACTAGACATGCAATTGCATTAATCTCATACATTGGCTTTATTTACATGCTTAATATTAGTGGAAATTTTTCCTTCAGCTATGGAGTTGTCAGACATCCTGCCCATCAGTGAAAATGTGAGGACTTCGTTCCAGCTACTGCATGCGTGGCCTCAGGGCACTGATGAGCAGAACAGTGTGGTTTGATTAACCAAGTTCCTGTCTATGTCATCAGCTGAGGCCCCTTGAACAAACATAGCCCAGCTGCTGCTTGTGCTATTATGCATTTAGATTTGCCTTTATTATACAATAAATGAGAAATCAGGGGTAAACAAGAAGGTGAGGGGTTTATTGAGCTCCTTTACTGTGACTACTGCTTCTACTGGCATTTCCTTTGACTTTTGACCTTTCTTGATGCAAAGGCTCTGGTCTCCTTGCAGCTAAGCTGCGGCTTTCTCTGAAGTACACAGGCTGTAATGTGATACCTGCGGATATGGTACCAAGGGTAATTAAGATGTTTGTTGACTTTGGTTCTGCCCCCACCAGTGTGTAGTTATGTCCATAGGAAACCAGTGTTTGCTTGCTGATGAGGTGCCAAACACTGGTGCATAAAATCAACAAAGTTCCTAGTCTTCAATGTTCTATGGTTCTTCATTACTAATTGAGTAAAATTAAAGTCAGTGTGTTTGGCAAAGAATACATGACAGTTCCATTTACAATGCAGGAAACAAACATTTATAAATTGGTTATACAGTGAGGACAGTACTTGGCTTGCTCTCTAATGCTAAATGCTCAAGGCATCATGGAATTATTCAGTCTTACAAGAGTGAGGCCAGAAGAAATACACTTGGCCAAATATCAATGTCTCCTAGAAAAGACCCTAAATCCTGCTAATGCTAGTAATCAGTTCTCCAGTGACTTAAGCTAGTCACACCTGATGGTTGAATTTTTATTTACTGTTCAGTGATAATAATCCTCCTTTTATATCCTGAGCAATTTTCACTACCATAGTTTCTTTTCATTGTTGATTAAGTGATTTTTCATGAAGCAGATTCAGCAATTTCCACATCTCCTGGTTCTCCATCTTGTTGTCCAAATGTCCTCAGCCTCTCCCTTTTTTAGTTTGGTGGATACAGAATACAGCTGATGTTGTTGATCTCTTTTGTTCATTTTCTTGTTCTTCTCTCACTTTGTACGTTGTGTTAGTTCTGATGACTGTCAGACCTTTTCCCTAGAGTTTCAATAAATGAGATGATTGGGAAGTTATCATGGATGTGGTCTCTCATGAATAGGGCAAATTTAATGTTCCATGGACCTCCCTTGCATGTGATTCCAAGGTCTGAAATGAATCAACATGATCCTTTCAGTCTGATATATCTAACATTTAGTGGCACACAGGGATTTCTAGCGACTTTGAACAGGATGCTGTGGGGCTCAAAAATAAAGTGACAACAGGTATCAAATAGAATAGAAGCAGTGAACTTTTATAACTGACAGCATGATGCAAAAAATGCAGGTACTTCCTTTGAGGCACAGAACTAGAAGAAATTCTTGCCGGTTTCCTAATTTTACCTGGAAACAAGCATTACTGCAGAGAAGTTAGATTGAAATCTTTGCTAGTACTGGATGTAGCAGCTACAAAGTCACTGGAAACTGACAGTATGCTTTGGAAGAAGCATGATGACTACTGGAAGACAAGAGTGCTGAGAATGAACAGTTAAGGAAATGGATTAGTTAGAAGATTATTTGTAGTGTAACTGATAACAAAGTCAGAGCAAGGTTATTGCAGCACTGAGTCTGACTTTGCAGAAAGAGTTGATACTAGCAGGTCAAGTCAAAACTCTACTTTTCAAATGAAAATTGCACTAAGATCAAAGGAAATCCAATTAAAAATGAAAACTGAGGTGCAAAAATGGGCTGCAAAGGTCAGCAAATGGCCCAGACAAAATTTACTTGCAGAAAATGTATCATTAATCACAACAAAATGGAAAGGGGTCCACTGCCAGAAGAATGTGGCTGCACAGAGAACACACAGCTTGAAGCCATCGGATTCATGTTATCTGCATGTTCTGTCTGGCAGCAGTCTCCAACTCCCTTGTGGGGTCCCTCCTGTGGGAGACATTACTCCATGATCTTATCCAACATGACTCTTTCCCATGGGTTGCGGTTCTTCACAAACTGCTCCAACAAGGGTCCCCCACGGGATCACAAGTCCTGCCATCAAACCTTCTGCAACCTCTCTCCTCTCTCCATTGGGCCACAGGCTCTGACAAGAGTCTGCCACTCACAGGTTTCCCATGGGGTCTCAGCCTCCTTCTGGCATCACCCTGCTCTGGCATGGGTTCCCCTCTGGCCTGCAGGTAGATCTCTACTCCCCCACTGTCCTCCAAGGGCTGCAGAGGCACAGCTGTTTCACCATGATCTGCACCATGAGCTGCAGGGGAATCTCTGCTCTGGCATCTGGAGTACCTCCCCCATCTCCTTCTTCACTCACCTTGGTATCTGCAGGGTTGTTCACATATTCTCATTCCTCTCTTCAGTTGCTGTTGAGCTACAACTTTTTCCCCATCTTGAGCACCTCATCTGAGAGGCACTATCACTGTCACTGGTGGGCTCAGCCTTGGCCAGTGGTGGGTCTGTCCTGGAGCCAGCTGCCTTTGGGTCTGTGGGACATGGGAAAAGGTTCTGACAGCTGCTCACAGAAGCTACCCCTGTAGTCCCCCACTGCCAAAACCTGTCCATGTGAACCCAATACACTGATGGATAACACTACTGTAGAGCAATTCCCATAGCCTTTGTAATCTGCACAAGCCTGCTAGTGAGGCAAATAATTCTGGACTGAATTTTCACATACCAGTGAAAATTGCTTCAACAATTATAAAATCAACAAGTTTTTTGAAAAAGAAATTACTGTTTTTCTAGCTAAACAGCAAATCTGCCTTTTTTTTTTTTTTAAATTTTGTGTTCAGATTTTCAAAGTTTTGTTTTAATGATAGACTGCAACCAAGGGGTTTAAAAGTATGCCTGAGTAAATGAGCTTATTGGGGTGAGGAAAGAATGATATGATACACACAGATGCATGAATATAAAATACATTATCACACACTGTTATGTGACCTTGCTAACAGAAAACAGTGTCAACAGGTTCAACATGGTTAATGAGGGTGTGAAGGGTGGGATAAAATAGTTCTGATAAACGAAGACTCTAGTTCCTACTGTTTCAACAACATTTAAAAGTGGCTGTTTCCCAGCCGTGTTTGTTGGGAAACAAACACTGCTCAAGAGGAGTAGTTTGTGCTGGTTTGGGACAAGCCTCCCTCAAAAGACAAACTGCCACCTCCACGATATTATGGGTACATGACCTGCTCCCAGCATGGATGTACTGAAAGCATGTGTGGACCAGGACACTTCCACTGAGATATGCATTCTGTGGGGAAAATGTAGTAAAAAACACGAGAACAAATCCAGAGAAGACTGTGAAGAGAAACTTGCAAAGAGGGAGCAAGTGCTGGTGCAGAAAGAAGTTGTCAGTGGAGATACTGTATGTGACACACTATTCAAGCCATTGATTTTGGGTTTCTATGTTAGAGAATCTGAGTCCTACCATGGAAAGTTAACCATTGCCTGTACAGATGTGACTAAACTCCATCCACATGTGCCTGCAGGTGGCAGCTGGGCAGAGGCTGCAAAGACAGATACCTGAGGTGTTGTGAGCATCCTCAGCATCTCTTACTGATCCCACAAAAAAGGACCTCATCCACCCCTTGATATAAAAAGACTATAACAAAGAAAAACCTCACATATCCCTGTTTTTTCCCTGTTAACTGAAATCATCAGTAAGACTCTGAAATTTGGGTTAATCCTGCAGTCAAAGACATGCTACTATACCATTGAAAACAATGACATTCTGGCAAGAGGGACAATTCCTTGCCAAAAGGATCTTGCTAGGAAAAGAAGAAGTAGTGTAAGAGAAAGAGGGAAAATAAAAGACAGGAGTAATTTTTCTGTTTTGCAACTAAGTGGGAGCATGTGGTTTAAATTTTCATCATTCTAATTTTAAATAATGCAACTGAAACAATGTCACCCCACAGGACTATGTTTAAAAACACACATTTGTCCCCTTGTGTTTTTATGATAAGTCTTTGAGATCTGAGTAATTCAACCCACCCAAAAGTGAATTTGTCAGCAGACACCTTTCCTGACCACTGCATAATGAGCCCTAGAGATCAGGCAGTCACTCAACATTAGGGCAGGAGTATGGATACAAACAATTTACCTATCCAAAACAATGTGAATACCAGTGTCTGCTTCAGTCTGATGGACTCTTTAACCTTTTGATAGGGGACTATTATATAATAACTCTCAAGCAGATTTGGTTTGATTAAACCTAAGTATCTGATGCTGTTTGAGATGCCTTTGTATATTTGAAATAGATAGATGTGGTCACACTGCTAGATGTGACACATATACTACATGAAACTTGTGCTCTTCACCAGAAGCTGGTCAGATGGGACAAGGCAGGGCATCTGAAATAATGCCAGACCCTATATTTAGGCTGATGATTGATGTTGAATACAGGTAAATCAAAATCTGTCCTAAATAAGATTCTCCTCTACCAGCAAAGTTGACTCCCCTCATCCTTCAAGGGAAGATTAACTATCATCTGGGAATTCATTTGGAAACATGCCCATGCATATTTCCTGAGACTTCTATTGTGCCCTTTCTTAGGCCATTCCTACCCATTTTGGCCCATGATTATTTTCGTTAAGCTGAAGGGTCATTAGTGGAATGAAACAGGTACCTCCTTTGGTTTGATTTTCAGTGAGCTAAAGCACAGCCTGGAGAAGGCCATCTCTCTCTCTTAACTGTAACTGCTCCAGTAGTAAAATCTTTCTGAGTTCTGGCTGATAGATTAAGTAAATAGAACTGTGTGGATGTTAGAGCTTATTAGTCTAAGTTCAGAGTGCCATGTGCATGAGAAATTTTCTCCTTTTTTAGTCCAGAATTAAGCTCCGAGTATTTGCAAGGTACACGTGTCTAGAAAAAAATATCATCTGAGATTGAATTTCTGCTCTTCTTGTCAGGGACTTCTATGAGTACATTCACCTATAAGGAATCAATAGCTGCCAACTGGCTAATGTGACTGAGTGAAGGTTGCACTGTCTGTGTTGATGGGTGTGATTAATTGTGCAGGGTCAGCTCAAGCATATCCTGCAACTGGGTAAAGGTGGCACTAATGCAAATTGGTCAACTGGGAATAAACATCATTAATTCCATACGGCATGTCAGATAAACAGCCTATGGAGAGGTATGCATTTACAAAGCATAGAAAGACTGACTTGTGTAGGGTTTATCCTGAGACAGCAATAAAGGTAATCAATTTGGATTTAAAGATATTCTCAGAGATATGATGAACCAATTGAGATGAATGGTTAATCCATGTAGCTGCTACCTTACATCATAGCAGTCAGTCAGCAGTAACTGGCTTTATAAAGGGCAAGGCTTGTACTGTACATATGGCCACCAGCGAAATTTCTGTTCCACAGAAAACAGCAGGGTTTCAGAAAAATATCAGGGTCAGATGGGTTCAATAGTAAAACCCCCACAGAATAATTCACAGGGTTGAATGCCACCCATTCCCAGAGCTCATTGTATGTGGAGGTTCTGGGCCATTACAATTCCTGAAAAAGCTGATTTATCTGGGACTATCCTATTCACCCCTTCTTCTACCCCTGATCCATCAGTTGTAAGACAGGCTGCTTCCTTGGCAAGTGTCAGTGAGAGCAGTTGGATCAGATCGGTACATACCACTATATTTTCAAGTTCCTCATGCAAAACTTAGTTTTTCCCTAATGCAAATTTTAGTTCCGCAAAACTAACATATCCTAGTAGGAAAATATCCAACCATCTCTACACACAAAAGCAAATTCTGGAAATGACAGTCTTAGCCCCTCTACCTCTGACTTTTGTCTTTTTCCTCTGCACCTGTATAATCCCTGAGACACAGGCACCGAGTCATGGCTTGAATTGTTAAGTACATATCAATTAATGAAAAATAATAGTTTCCCATGAGTAATAAGAGCTCTACGGCAGTGTGCTCATAATAATGTAATTACTGGTGAGGGTCTCTTTGCTTGAAACAAGTAATAAATTGACATCAATCACTAGTGCTTTCCACACAGCTACATTTCTTTCATTATTATATCTTGCTTTACGTACACCGTAAGCAGGCTTTTTGAGGTCCTAACAAGTCTTTAAAATACAAATCTGATATAACTAGAAGACTAGACAACTATCATCTGATAACTAAGCCTAATCTGCAACTAAAAACTCACATACAGTTGATCAAGATCTTTATACAACCAAAGCCCAGATGCCATGAACTGATGTGACTTTACATACATTTTGCTGCTCACTACCTTTTGTAATGCCTGAAGAGGAGCACACTAATACGTCATAGAGAGCTCCAGACCACCACATTCATCAGTTCTTTGCTTTCCATTATAACTTTGTATTTAGATCTCAATAGAACTGAATGTGCTTACTTCATAGGTTGAACATACTGAGAAGGTACTACTTATTAGCACAAGCAATTTTAATTTTGATTCTTTTTCTTTTATTAACTGACTGTCTTCAAACTAGATTACATGAAGCATAAGAAATCAGGCTCTGTAATAAGCTGCTTGAAAATAGAGACACTTTCACTAGTTGTGCCATGAACAGAGAGGTCATTGGCTGTGTGCAGCTTTGAAATCCCTGTTATCCTGAGAACATGTTCCCATGCAGGAACATGTCTAACACCTTTCTTTGGTACCAAAGGAAGCTAGCAAATATTTCACTGAGGAGGGAAACAATTTCTCAAGCTGACTCTATATAGGCTGGAAATTACTTGTTCTTTCTCTAACCTGAGAACTGATGATTGAGACAAGATAAATGGTGTTTCATTTGCCCTGGGAAAATATTGCAGTGCTAGATCAGACAGTGAACACAGATGCTCCACTGGATGTCCTCACGCCCCTCATACCAAAAGTGAAAGAAGAATGAGTTCCTTTCTGAAACCTCATATTCCTGCCCAGGTTTATAGCCAAGAGTATGCATAAGAAATTATGTTTACCCAATTCTGATTTGGAAAATACTATGTTTACCTTCTTTCTTTGTTTTCCAGAGGGCTGATCTTACATATTTTTTTACTTATCCCCACAACAGTGGCTGAGAATTGATTTCTAAAAGCTTTCACTGAGAAAATAAGGAGGAAGTCTTACTAGTCATGTCAAAGACTGTCCTGTTTCCTGCACAAAGAGGAAGTCTGAAATATTCTGAATTCTAAGAAATAGAAAAAATAAAAATGTCACCTCAGCTAACTAGAGGTACAAAATTGAGAAATTCCTCTTCCTTAACTTTCCCTGTGATATGAGTTTCCGTCTAAGCAGAGTATCCAGGCTCTCTTTATAGGCAGTTTAGGGAGGTCAACACTTTTCACTAATGTGGGTGACCACTTTAGGAAATGCCCTAGATTCCCCAAACTCTGTTGACAACTCTCCATTGATTGCAAAGGCATCCCAGGTGACTAGCTGAGATATAGATTACTGCACTGTAGACAACCACCTTAAGCAGATAAATCCCTCCTTGAAAGCCCACACACTCCCTCAAGGCCCTGTGTTTCTGGGAAGGAGGGGATGGTTAAGACCTGACATCAAACTCTTCATTTTGTAGGACTTCAAATACTTGCTTCTTCTTGGGCATAAGTTACTGAGAGGCAACTGAGAGAAGGTTATTTGTTTCCTTTGCCACAGTGCTCTGCACAAATGCTGAACATGTTTTGGATCTGAATGTTTAGGGGAGATGGGAACTGGGGAGAGAGAGGAGGGGATTTGGGAATAGGGTGCATAGATGGAGGCGTTAAAGAATCATAGAATCATAGAATATCTTAAGCTGGAAGGGACTCACAAGGTTCAAAGTTCAACTCCTGGACCTCCAGGGCTGGATTACAGATGAAAAAAGAGAGGAGAAAACATTTAGCAGGAGACAGAAGCTGAAAAGAGGGAATGGAATTCGAAAAAGGATGATAGGCAAACCCATGGGGATAGCCTGTCAAGGGAAGAATGGGAGAACTGGCTGTCTACAGAAAAACTGGGAGCCGTAACTCCTTGCTTGAGGCTCTTCTCACTGGGAAAAAACCCAACCAACCAACCAAACAAAAGTTCAGTTTTATTCTTGCTTCAATCATAACTAAAACATCTAACCAGATCTATGTAGCACTCCTGGAGGAGTAACTCCTGGAAATTCACAGCATTCAGATGAGGGGGCAGTCTGCACTTCCCAAATGTATATAGTAAATCAGTGCCTGTTAATTCACATTTCAACTCACAAGGAATCTCTCAATGAAACTCGTGTATGTCCCCACAGATCGCCCCTTCCCCTCATCTTCCATTGCCACTGTTGGGATTTGTCTTCTTGGGTCTAGTTGTTTCAAAACTGAACACTGAAGTTGTGCTGCAAACTAACGACTGCAAAAGCCAGCAGCAACCACTGTGGCTGTTCCCTTTCCAAAATTAAGGAGAGTTTGCCATCTAGAGGGGAAGCAAGAATTCTGATCTGTGATGAAAGCAGCTTTCGATTTGAGTACAGACAGTTCAGTATTACAAACTGGGCAGCGCGACAATGACAGACTCACACCGCATAAGGAAGAGGGTTAGCTGTTTCTCTCTGAGTCTGGGACGAATAGTCATTTTCTTATCTAAATTGTGCAAGCTGAAACAGCCAGACAGTTTAATTATGCTCAGCCAATAGATAGCGTTCACATTCAGCCGAGGAAAAACCTTGCCAGAGACTCTAGTTTTTGGGCCAGTTTGCTCCACTAGGCATGTAGCACAGCTGGGATGATAACCAACAATGGGGAATTTTTTTTTTTCCAGTGTAACTGGGTGTTGGCTGCAAATTTCTGCTGAACTCCAAAGCTTCATCCTATTAGAGTGGAAATCTTCTATTTTTACACCCAGATTATATAGAAATTTAATTTCTTCTCTCCAGCTTGAAGCCTTCGCCAGTATATTTCTTCCATGATAGATGTCCAAATGTGCTTACAGGGTTTCTTTTTTTCTCCTGGGAAAGCTATGGGGCTTTCCCCCCTTTGCTTTATTTTCTTTTCCCTTCTCGTGTTTCTTGACTGCATCAAGATGCTCTGTTCTTGCAAGCCCTGAGCTATACTTCCACCCATACTGTGGCTCTGCCTTTCACTTCACTTGATAATATTCCTGTTTCCTGGGGAAGGATGGGCTAGATGTCCTCTAAGGCTCTCTTCTACCCACCATTTCTGCGATGCTTTAGAGCACACACAGAGCTAGGAGCATTCCCTGCTCCACACAGCATGGTCCATTAAACACGATGGACTGCATGCTGAATGGGGCTCATGAGGCTGTGACTTGGACACGGTGGCTCAGTCAGGCTGCAAAGCAGCTGAGAGACACTGAACTGTTGAATAAATATCCCATTTGCAGACTACCTG
Organism: Scytalopus superciliaris; assembly: GCA_013400415.1. Classification (NCBI taxonomy): domain Eukaryota; kingdom Metazoa; phylum Chordata; class Aves; order Passeriformes; family Rhinocryptidae; genus Scytalopus; species Scytalopus superciliaris. The sequence continues at coordinate 188,920 of VXBX01006115.1, read as the reverse complement.
CAAGTGGTTAGGAATGATGGCAAAGGCAAACACAAGGCAGAGACCTCCAAGCATTTTACGATTTTGAAGGCTTTGTTGGAGTCCATGTCAGGCACTTGGACACCAGTGTATTGGAGAGGCAGGTGTGCACACCAGCAGAAAACTTGCTCTCTCTACAGGTTTCAGCTGCTTTCCTATGCATTCATCTGAAGTTTTATTCTGCCCATTTTGTTAACTTGTCTTTGCTTTCCCTATGTCTCCTGGCACACGGTTTTCAATAGGTTCATGGGCTACTGGAGGCGTTGCTGTCATGACCTGTGCAGTACTACTGAAACCATCTGTTGGGTCAGCCTGTCACTTTACATGCCATTCCAGGCTGTGATTCCATAAGATCACACAGGCAAAGCAGTCACAGCCCTCACAGCAGTGCCCTCATGTGATTTTAGGAGGTGGCTAAGCTACAGAAGAAGTCCTTTTCCTGGATGAGACTCTAAGCTGCTGTTGTGAATGCCTGTGACCTTTGAAGTCCACAGAATGCTTTTTCTAACAAAAATAGCTTAAGTCAGAGGTTCCATTTCTTTTCGAGAAATGTAGATTTTGCCTCTGTTTGCCCTTCACTCTTAAATAGCACAGCAAACTGACTTTTGAAGTGCATCTAAGGCCTCCTCTACCTTATAATGCATGTCCAGGGACGATTAAATGAGATAACAATATAGAAATTTAGATCTTTTCCACCCACTCCTTTTGGTTTGGGGTGCATGAGTGAATTCAGGCAGTTAATCAAGCTACTGATTGTTAGCTAAGCCACAGTAATGGTTGGTGCCTGACCGTGCATGTGTCCTTAGCATAATGCAGCTGCAAAGTGAATTGTGCTAGCTTAGCTCCTAATGAAAATGAAATCCACTGTAGAGGCAGTTTAAACTAACACACTTCACAGTGGGTCAAGCTTATGTCATGCACATGGTCAGTTAGCAGGTTGCATATGATGGGCATCTTTAGCAACTCAGTTATTCCCCATCATGTACTCAGACCTCAGAAATTATCCATTTGGAATAGTGATGTGAGAGGACTGAACTGGCTGAAAATGTTTTGCATAAAGGGCTCGCTCAGCGTGAGTTATACCTATGCACAGCTTTAACAAGAAATGTGGAAAATTAATTGGAAATCTTTTAGATCCAAATGGATTTTGTCTCTCTGAAAATACACAGGCATTCAAACAAAAACTATGAGCCTGTTGTAGAAAGTTTGGGGCGAGATTCTTTCATTTGGGTGACACGAGTCAACTTAGATGGCCAAAGTGAATTCTTCTTGATATCAAAACCCATAAAACCATGAAGCCTTGTGGTTCAGTAAGGTAAAATTCACTGCCTATGCCAACATTCCTTCCCATCCCCCTGACATCAGGCTCCCTGAGACTACACGTCTGTAGTAAAGCTTTGTGCTGTGGGTTTAGGACAAATGAGTGGGAAAACCTAGCTTAGCAGAACAAAGCTAAAACACATCAACTTCCAGTCCCTGATGCACTGGTATGTGGAGTATTAAAGGCATTTGAACCTCAATCCCCACTCACATCAGCTCATGCATCCCCGCTGGAAAACAGAGCAGCATTTCCATTTCTTGTTGTGCTGGTGATTTGTTTGACAGTAACATGTTGAAACTCCCTAAACCCAAACTCAGGTGATGTTATGGCCTGATAATAAGTCCATCCCATTCATCCCAGCTCTGAAGAATTCCCCGTGTTCAGTCCAAAGTTTCTGCACTGGAACAGCTTATGTAAAAAGCAGCTATTATTTGTCACAGAAATATGTCACAGAAAAGAGTATTTCCAAAAATTTACACTAGAAGATCGCATGAAAAAACATTCCTATGCCTTGGACTTAAAGCATCTTTTTTATTGCTAGTAACATTAAACTTTACTAGGACTGTGAATTGAACATGACTTCTGAGCCTCAGCTGGTATTTTGCAATGTTACCCTTCAGACTACTTTTTTTTTTAATTGAAACTTCCAGAATATACACTTTCTGTTCAGCTTTTGCAACTTCCTGCATGAATGAAATATCCCCTAACCCTGACCAGAAAACCCTTCCACATCTCTTTCAGAAATTCGCTTCAGCAAATGTAACATCCTCACCAGAAGGAAACACAAGCTATAAAACATGCTGCAGCCTTCCTTTCTGCCTGGCTTGCTTTAGACTTCATTCATAAAAAGAGAGAGAGAGAGAGAATGAGAAAAAGTGACAGTTGATTCAGAAAGTTGTACAATGTAAACACTCGTCCACACATGATGCATTGAGGGTTGGTGTTGCATATCTTTGGGGACAACATATGCCTGTCTTTCACACTTGTCAAATCCTAACGGCCATTGTTATCAGCACACAAAAGCTTCCAAATTCCTACCTGTCACTGAAATTCTTAGAAAATGAGAAACCATAACAGACAGAAAAAATAATTGTGATCCTTCTTATCCTGCCTCTGCCTGGGTCCTCAGCTTTTTCTCGTAAGCACAATCCTTACTGAACAGAGCCATCTTATTGATACTCTCAAGACTTCTCAGTCTTTCCAAAAGCTGATGACACCTAAGTGACTTTTTTATTTATAACCAACATTAAAACATTTGTTATGTGACAGAATTATTACATCTTCTAATTATTATTATTTTTGTTTCTACTTTGCAAACAGGGAAACAAGAGAAGGATAGCCTTCCTTTTTAGCCCTGGTCAGGACCAGGGTTTATGTTAAGGTTTGCCAAGCACCCAGTCAGGACAAGGATGAGAGTGATCAGACAGTGGAATGGGCTGTCCAGGGAGGTGATGGATTCACGGTCCCTGGATGTGTTTAGAACATACTGGATGTGGCACTTAGTGCCATGGTCTAGTAGGCAAGGTGGTGTTAGGTCAAAGGTTGGACTGGGTGATCTCAGAGGTGTTTTCCAACCTAGTTGATTCTGTGATTCTGTCAAAAGTTTCCACCCTTATGGGATAGCAGAAATGGCACTTGCTCCTGACTTTTAAGGTTTTATGAGACCTTGCCCACAGTGCACTCCAAACAGAAGCAGTACCCTTTCCTCCTTGCTAGGTCTCATTAGTGGGATGCAGGTACAGGCAGTCACTGTAGCTTGTCCTCTTCCCTGGACTTCTCTTCCCTTCCCAGCTCCTCCTCCATGTCCCTGTGATTGGAGATACAGTCTTCCAAAAAATCCTTCCTGGCCCCTGCCTCAGTTTCTCTCTAGCAAATGATGGGATTTACACTGCACCAGGGCTCTGGAAGCATGTGAGCATCAGCACACAGATGCTGTTGGTGACTCTCCAGATACTTTCTCCTGCTGCTCCCCAGCTATATCTGTCCCCAACACGGGTGGCCCAGCAGCTCCGAATAGAAAGGCATGCCTGGCACAAGGGACACAGTGAGAGCAGTGGCCGCCCCCATAGCTGGTGCAAAGGTTTCCCACAGCCTCTGGAGCTGCCTTTGAACAGGCTGTGTGTCAGCAGGCGGCAGGAATGCAGGGAATGTTCAACTGCAGGGCAGTCCACTTTGGGGATTAAGGCACATGACTCCCAGCAAGAGCGATAGCCATAGCCACCCTGAAGGCCAAACCCCACAGAGAGTAGTTTCTTCCCCTCCAAGAAGTAGTCTGCAAGTGCCCACTATCATGGCTCACAGGAGGAAGCAGGACCTCTCTGTGTGACACTTAGAGCTTCCTACTTTTCTTTGAGAAAGAAGAGACCATGGTCAGTATCTGACAGATTATCTCTCCCTGGGCAGAAGACTGGTTTAGGAGATGGGTAGGGATGGGGAGGTATTTCTTCAATAAATTCCACTTCCACTGCTTATAAAGGTTACTTCCCTTCAGGTTACTTCCCTCCACCACCTCACTGGATCCTGTTGCACACTTCCCACTGTGAATGGAAAGCAGAAACTGCCTTTCTAAATGAAACCACTTCTTCCTTTGCTCTGTTTGGGCAGCCAGGATCCCCAGCCTTCTGCATGTCCTGCTGCATTGTGCTTCAGCCCCAAAATTGCTGTGTCTCTGTCAGCAGTTATTGTGACAGAAGACCTTGGAGCATCTTGTGCATTTTGATAGCAAAAATGTTTGTCAGGCCCATGGACTTTGCACTACAGAACAGGTTTACTTGGTGATGCTACGCTGTGTGTAGTTTCCAAACTGCATGAAAGGCTATAGCCCACTATTGTTTATCTGAAGCACACCCTGAGGTCTCCTTTCTCCCAGGAGCTCAAGGGACCCCAGAGCCGACCACAAACACTCCCTTCATCATGCACTACTTGACATTATCGCCAAGGACTTTCCAGCAGGAAAGAATCCCTCTCTCACCTGATATAGCCCTGCAACCATTAAGGGTGATAATGTTTCTAAGTACATTGGGCCAGCAGTAGGTAACACATTTGAAAAGTTCTCACATGGACCAGAGATGACCATGCAGAAAGAAACAGGTTCAGCTGTGCTGCAAAACCTTTGGGGATGGAGAGATGATGAGATTTTTGTCTTCTTCTCTTACTTAAGAAGATAGGTTTAGAGACCTGAATGTTCCCTATTGCCATTCAAGAGCTACACCTGCACTGTCAGTGGGAAGAGCAGAGGACAGACAGGAGGAAGTGCCAAGGTACTCATGATGTACTAAAGGACTGATTCTACTCGTTGTCAAACTGCACCACATCCACCAACTGCAAAGAAATCCTTCTCTCATTATCCTTGTGCAAATAAAAGCAAGTTCAGCCTCCAAATAATCTGTGCAGATTTTCAGTTACAAATGCTTGTGGGATAAATAATTGATTATCATTAAAACTATATACCAATGACAGCAAGTTTCACATTCCTCCTTTCTCCCCAGGCTCTCGGTGTCCACAGCAGAATACCATCTGGAGTAAGGGCACCGGAAGTTTGACATAGCTGGCTTTATCTTTGCTGTGCAGGACTGGAAAACCTCATGTTTGTAAGCTAACACCCAGATCTTACTCTTCGTTGAGAATATACAGCTGTGCACTTTGCCAGATAAGCTGTTGTTTTTGCAGGTGATAATTTGTGCCCAAAGTGTGACAACACAAATTCAGGTCTTCAGTTCCACTCTCAGATTATTAAAATACTGTTATGAAGTGCAGGGATAGCTGTGCTGGATCAAACCAAAAGTCAAACATCTCACTTTGCTGTCTTGAACCTTAGTGCCTGTTGTATTAAGGAGGAGACTGCAGGGGGTACATTAAGATTTGAGAAACAGAGTAAAGCAGGTTATGTGCAGAATCTAATCAATTATTGAATAACAGTCTTCCTGAGATCATCGTATGTAATCATTGTCACTATAGCCCTCCTCCATGAGTTATACAGGCCTTTAAAAAACCTCCACTTCCTTTATGCTTTTGTCATCTATATCCCTTGGCAGTGATTTCCCCCTGTCAGTTCTGAACCCTGTGAAACTATTTTCTTTTCTTTCCCTGAAATTTAAGACGATGACTTGACAGCCCTAGACAGCAAAAAGAGAAGCAGCAAAAAGAACTCACTGGTGGAGATACTGGCCCTGATTGAACCAAACTGCCCAAGACAGTGTAGAGGTACAGAGCTGGGCAGGGGTAAAGCCAGGGGGCTGACAGAGCAGACCTCTATTTGGAGCCCCTTAACTTAAGGAGTTAATGGCCCAACACTGTGGAACTAAGGCAGGTAGGACATTTTGGCTTCATCCATCTTAACCTGGAAGTTCACGATCACTTTAAGCCACCATAAACCAGCACTGCAATCAGAAGGAGTGCTGTCACTGATCCATGCAACTTATTTCTGCTGTGGTGCCACCATGCCTTGGGGCCATGTCTGTGGCTGAATGATAAATCAGATTAGTTAAAATTAGTTTTATTTGCTGTTTCCTGAATGGTTTTAAACCAGGTCACTTCCAAGACCCTATTACCTGCAGAATAGAGAGAAACCTACTCTTAGTCATGGCTACAGGAAGGGCAGGGAAACACAGAGCTGCTTCTTTGGGTGGTAACAGTGACCACTGCTGGCTTACAGTGAGCCTGGAAACACAGCACTTGACTCCTGGGCACCTCCTGCTTGGTGGTGAGCACTTTGACTGCAGACCAGATTAACTTGTAGCACTTGGGTCACTCCACTGAGGCAAAGAGGACAGATCTGTCAGCAGCATGTTGGACGCTGTCCTGACCAACACACGGTCCAAGCCTGATGGACACACACCCTGAACAGAGCCACTTGCTGCTTGCTCCCACTTGCTGTCTGTTGACAGAGCTTTTTCTCAGATCTTCACAATGACATTTTGAACAGTTAATATACACAGTAGGAAATAACTGCTCTTTATTGGCACTGAATGAACCTCTTTGCCTAGCAGAGACTCGGGAATGTAACATGTCATTTACAAAGCTGTCCCGAGAGAGCAGAGACAGATTACAAAAATATGCCTTGTATTCAGTCCATTTAAGTGAGTAAGATGACAGCACAAGGATAATGCATTGAATTTACATGCTGAATGGTCACACTTAGAAACCCGACAAATTGCTTTGGAAAATTCAATAGTATTACCTTAGAGTAGGAGCAGTGCCAAGTGCTCTTCACAGGAAAAACAGAAAAGTAGAAGGAAAACTGCAAACACCAAGATAACTTTATCTGCTTCAAATGAGTTGCATAGTTTTAAGAACAGTGGTTTATAGGTATACAGGGTGCAGTCTCTCTGTGGCAAATGAGCCTACTCCCAGCTTCGAGATATTCAAAGTAAGCAGGCAATAAATTCTTATTTAAATTTTATCCACCAATCTGAATTTGGCTTAATAAGCATGGGGATCTGGTTACACAATCGTTCCTGTCCATTATTAAAACAAAACTTGTGATAGCTGACAATTTTAATTCAGGCCATGCACATTTAAAACAATACTTTGTGTATTGCTTCATGTGGCTGAAATACTCTCTTACATACTCACTGCACAACCCATGCTGAGCCTGCAGTAATTCAATCTACACTCTCTCTTAGTGATGTTATCAGTCTGGAATACCACCAGTGACATTGTGCCTCATAGTGACTTAGTGACATCTAATCTTAACACATTTCTCGTCAGAAAACAAAACCTAAGAACGTGCTCATCCTCTGTTAGGAAAATAAGAATAGAATGCATGGAGCCACCATCCTGATGTTTGTTTCCAAGAAAAATGGTTACAAGTTAAAAGCAAAAGGTTAACCACTGAGTCAGATGCTTGACTTTGCTAAGTTTTGGTCCCAGGCCTTTGTTCTCTCTGATCTCATTCACACTGGTTTGCACTATTGTAACTTCCTGGCTTGGTTTGAATTACTCCAGTCGTGGTGGAAATGAGAACAGGATCAGGATGAGGAAGAAGACTGATAGTTCAAACAAAGAGCTGGTGAAATAACAGAAAATTATGTCAAGGATCTTCCCAGTGTTTTTAATGTAGGTTAATAGAAGGGATAAAAGGTTTCCCTGGCTGCCCCAGCCAGTGTTGGAAGATCACAGTGCCTCCACCGTTCAGCTCAGACATCTTTTTTCTGTTGCATACAGAAAGCTAAACAAATGAAAGTGAAGGTCTTTCTTCAGGAAGCACCCTCAAGAGCTGATATGATTGACAGTGCTTACAGAAAGGTGTCAACTCATGAATCAATGGAATTTCCTCGCTGCACGGCAGCTTGGAGTAGGTCTGATCAGGAGCACAAGGGGAGGTTGGGTCATGCTGGGGCAACAGCTCCCTCTAATGATAGCTGGAAGTTAGTCTTGGGGAAGGAGAGACCCTTGCTTAAGTGTTAGAAACGTGTCAGGAAGATCCAAAGGAAACAGCTTTGCTCCCAGTAATCTGGCACCCAGATGGAGCTGGTATCTCCATTTACTGGTCACTTTACTGACAAACAGCAATAAACAGTATTTTGACAGGAGGAACAGGTTAGGGGGTTAATATTCTGTAGTCATACACCCACTGTCTTTATTTACCATGACCCTAGCAGCTCAGGCTGACTTGTTTTCAGTTGTTGATGGAAGCAATCCCTTTACCTACGTGGAGGAAACTAACCATATATAGGCACCTGCAGCAAGGCTTCCTGTGCAGTGGAAGAAAAACCAAGTGCCCTGGTGGTTGCACTGAAGGGATGGACACTGCATTGATCAGAGAGGGTCATTTCTGACCAGGCTGTGCTGTTTTTTAACCCAACTTTCTAACATTGTTTCAGCTTCTTTTTCTCCTGTTGTTCTCTGTCTGTTTGGTTGGCAGCTTCTGGGAAAGTGGTCACAGAGGCAAGCCTGCCAGAGTTCAAGAAGCATTTGGATAACTGTCTCAGGCACATGGAGCGACTCTGTGAAGGGCCAGGAGCTGTGCTGTGATCATCCTTGTGAGTCCCATCCAACACAGGGATCTTCTGTGAGTGTAACAAGATTTTTTCGAAAAGGCAGGCATTTAATTAAAATTAGTAAATTTGTTAAAGAAACATTAACAGGAGGAGGAGTGGAATGTTTGCTCATAAGAAGTGCATGATTCTTCTGATTCTGATAATGAACTTATAATTACTATTTAAGGACTCCTTTTTAATTTGCTGTGTGTGAAAGACATTTTTTCTATATTTGCAAAAATATGCTTAACAATAAAATTTGCATATAAACTTTCTAATATACATATGGGTTTGAAACTGAGACTCTCTAGGAAGCCATTGGCCTGATTGTCTAAAGAATGTAGTGCCAGGAAACTGCAGTGCAAGATGTCCGGTTTTTAAGTTATCTAAACAGGATGTCCAAATAGTCCAGATAGTTACTGCAACCAGCATTTAAGTGCTATAGGAAATAAATACCAGCTTGATTTACTTGGTTTCCAACTTTACATCTCCTGGGGCTTGCCACTGGAAACTGGTATGTGGGCATCAGCTTTACATATAGTACTGTCTATTCCTACAGACCACATGGGAGGGAAACAGCTTTTACTAAACTGTGCAACCAAACTTGAAAATGCAAGGCCAGGCTATATTACAACCGTCCTTTCTGCTTTCAAAATTGATGGATTCTAACAATCTGCTCCCATCACTCATGCAGTACACCTAATTGTTTGCACATTTGCATTGCACACCATTCAGGAAATGGAACACAGCTGCAAGGAACATCACTTCACAGAAGAGATGGCAGTAGAGACAACATCTTCTGGCTGTCCCTAACAAATGGCACAGCTCTCAGTGGTCGCTTCTACAAAGGCAAGAGGAAAGTGATAACAAACTATGAAGGGACAAGGTAAATATCAGGCAGTCAAAGTGTAAAAGGGAGCTACTTTCCACAAGCCATGTTCTGACCAGAGTCTTGGGAGGGAATGCAGCACGTACCTTGAGGAATCATGTTATCACAAAGAGCAACCAAGAAAACCATCTACAACTATTGCAGCTATTTTGAATCATTCATCTCAGCAACTCACCTATTCTCTTTACAGCAGAAACTTTGCATAGTTTTGAAACAATTTGCTGTGCATTCATCAGTATTGCATTCACCAATAACACCCTTGCCAGGTTAAAAGCACTGGGGTCTACACAGTGCACAAAAGTTTCCTTCCTTCCCTCTCAAGTGAAGGAAACACTAAGTGAGTCTCTTAATGCACATCTGACCATGGACCCAAAATAGCAAGGTCCTGAATGCTGCCTAGCACTAATATTCACTTTTCACTTCAGAAGCAGGAGAAAGTATGTCATTATCTGTGTATTTTAGAAAGAGCTGCTTGGGGTTTCTACTTTGTGTTGGGTGGCTTGTCTGTGGGGCCGTCACCTTCCCAAACTGTTCTTTGGACCAGCTTTGAGTTTAGTGCACCCAAGAGACTGCCTGGGACCCAGTCAGAAATAGTTCATGTACATCAGCAGCTTTATAGTATTTTTCCCTATGAGTAGACACATACACTGTGACACCTGTGGTGTATCCAGAGCAATGAGACACCATATAGAAGGGGAAGCTGCATCACCAGGGACAGAGTGTCTGTATCACAGCCAAGGGGAGGAAAGCAGGTCAGCACAGCACTGGGGATGGCAGATACTCTCAAATGGGTGATCCATGGGCTATGGAAATGCAAGGTATCAGGTTAGACATGTCTTAAATAAAGGATATTAGAATGAGAAGAAGGCAAGATTGACCTGTTCCTGGGACTCAGAAACCAGAGGAGTCAGCACCATTGACTGCCTGTCTTCACTGAAGCGAGAGCACTGTCCTCGGTGAGCAGTGGGGCTGAGTCCTCTGCACTAATGAAACTCCTCACAATTATAAATGCTTTTAACGTTCTGGCCCATCAATGCCAAATCACTTGTCCAACTTTACTGCAGACAAAATAAAATAGCTCTAGCGAGATAAGCATATCCTGGAAGGCTGGGATTTTCCAGCAGAGAGGGCCAAGTCTCTGTTGGTGGCTATTGGCACTGTTGAGCTCAGCTCCACAGACAGGTGCCAAATGACCATAGCAGAGATTTTGGCAGCGGAACAGCAATTGTAATAAATTACTCTGTGAAGCCTTGCATGCACTTCACCTAAAGTGTTACAGCTTGCCCTGCCCTTCTAAAGCACTCCAGAAGTATGGGATTCTGCTTACCAGCACAATGATCCAGCATAAGCCCATCAGGAAAGTCTACCACCACCCTCAGTGGTGTGAAAGAAACAGCCACCTCACCAGGAGCAAGGAAAAACCCCAACTACCTTTCTAGAAGTCTGCTTCAGTTCCTGAGCCATCAGCCCTCATGGAAGGAACAACAGCATCTGGATGAGGCTCTGTGGGGGGAAGGTTGGCACAATAGCTGCAGCAGCAACTGAGCATCACAGAATTAGGAGTGGCTTTTGTTCTTCCAGTTGCAAAATGCAAGGGTTCCTAGACAGTCATTTCAGCCGCCTGAGAAATTGATGTTTGCAGAGGGACAACAGTCCTGGTGATTCACTGCCAGGCCCAGGCTTACCAAGGGACTTTATGGAAGCTGCAACACTTATGGTGGTATTTGGCATGTGCTGGCCTGATGTGTTGAAGAAACAGTCATGCTGCTTTGCCCACTCATTGCTAGGTTGGTCCTCTCTGGTTTTGGCATCATTAAGATGTTTCCCATGCCAACATGTTGACTAAGCCAAATTGCTTCTTATATTAAAATCCTCTGGATCTGTACTTTATAAGTCTTGAGATTCCTGCAGATGTTTGGCTTGTGAGTCCTGGACTGGCCTGTCCAAAACCGGGAGATGTGAAGGTCTAAACCACATTTTTCCCCAGAGGGGCTGAAGTGGTCAGTTGCTGCTTAACGTGCACAGCAAGTTGAGAATTTGGAAAAGGAGCAGGAGTCAGATGTGTCAGTATTTGCCCATTTGTTGCTCACCCTGTTAAGTCCAACCTAAGCTGTGTCATGCTGAAGAGTCCAAAAATAATATGGACCTGTGCCCTTGTGTGGGTGAAGCTTGATACCCCTTCACCAGTTTGTCCCTGATGGTTTACACCTAGTAACTCATATTCAATATCCCAAGCACACTCAGTAGCTGAATATTTCTGAGAACCTATGGGTGCCCAGTGACACCTCGTGACTGGTAACACCAGCTGCCTACCTGCTCTCAGGAAGCACCCAGTGGAGGCTAAGCCTCCACACAAGAACTCCCAGTGTAATTTTACTGTGTTTTCTTTAATTAATCTCTGCAGGAAGCCAAAGGCCGTTCCTGTCCCTAGAAGCAGATCATTAGCTGGCAGCCCAAACTTCACAGAAAGAAGCAACATGACAGTGGTAATGAAAACAAGACAAAAACAAAAAACTGTGAACATTTTTATTGCCACTGGAGCCATCAACATCCACAGAGTATATTCAGAGCTGTCAGCAGTGCCTCTCCTCATTTGGGACTCAGTCAAAACAAAGCTCCAAGTCAAATTTCTTGCCTCCTGACCATTACATCAAGTTTTAGTTTCATTCTCAGTCACGGCCTGACACTGATTACATTATGAAATTCATTAGGGAAGAGAAAATTGCAATTATTTCCCTGATGGAGATGAGTGGTGCTATTGCAGAATAGCCAGGAGCAACCAGGGAAAACAAGCCCATTAGAGGCTCATGTAATCCCACCAGGATCACAGCCAAACAGTCACAGGACAAAAGCAGCAGTGGGAGAGATGCAGTGAGAGAGCACAGGGTAACTTTTTAAAAAGGAAGATGTTTTGCAAGGCCTGATCTTTGGGGTCATATTGAGAAACTAATGTATACAAAAGCCTCAAGGAAATGAGAAGAGAGAGACTAACTGTATGCTGAAAATTTTCCTGCTGTAGCTGCATATTATAATAGAAGAACCTGGTGGCATATTTTATGGTCATTACTGGTTTAATTAGGAAACGTGTCATTTCACATCTCCCAGTTCCCACCTCACTGCCATTAAATGGTTCATTTCTTATCATTCTCACAGCAAAGGTAATGCTGTGAGAATGATGATATAAATGAATACAGGTTGCTCAGAAAGTGTAAGAAGGAAGAAGGCACCAAGATCCTCACCACAAATAATCTCACACTTTAGCAGACACATAAATGAAAAATAAATAAAAAAATCTCAAAGGAAGCATTGTTTCATTCCCACAGAGTGGTTGTGATTGAGCACAGGTAATTTTCACAAGGAAATAGCTTTCTTTGTGGGACTAATTTGAACAATTTCCCACAGAATGGAGTCACTGTGCCGGAAAGTTCGAAGCCAAAAGCTGAGGACCCCAAACTGGCAGCACAAAGGGGCTCAAAGCCTGCACTGGTCCTGACTGCCTTGGATAAGAACACAGTGTAATTCTTACAAACCACAACTGACAAGGTGCTCTGGGAGATTGGAGGGAACTTGTTTCTTCTGTTAGTAACCACAGGAGTTTCTTGTGGTCGATAGTTCTGAGAACGGGAAGCTGGACAAGTCGTAGGTGCGGGAGATTCTTGCTGCCTCTGGGGTTACCCACCCAGCCAGAGCTCAACTGATTAGGAGAGTATCAGAGTTACATAATGACATTTCTGGGCTGTTTTACAGTAAGAATGTGAGGGGCCTCTTCGAAGCAAGGGATAAGGGTTGCGGATAGCAAAACCGCAAGAAATTGAATGTAAATGGGAGAACAATTTAACAAATTCTTGTAATATGTTAACGTACAACAAACACATTTATTTTAAAAATTCTAATATATCAAGTCAGTTTTTAAAACCTGTTGAATCTACTAGTGTGTTTAGACTTGGAGTTCTTCTTTTAAAATGCCTATAAAATTGTTTGTGATCCACAATGATCCAGCTTTTCTAACACCACACACCTGAAACATTGACATCTATCTCTGAGCTAAACTCTGAGAGCTCCAGAAAGAGAAATTTAAAACCCATTAAAAGAAATAGGCAGTTTTAGGATGTTCTTTGAATCAGTTTTATATGTTTTCTTCAGGATGCCTCAAACTTGTCTCCAGTTGCTACTGAGAGTGCTTGGTTACAAGTCCACATACAGATATGTGTGGACTAGATGCCTGTACTTATCCACAGAAACCCTACCCCAAATGCCCTAACATATGTTTTATAGAACAGCATAATAATGGTAACTTCCAACAATATTTTAATGGGAACTAATTCAGCTTCCTAAAGAAAGTCTTTTCTAGGTTTTTGTCATTATAGGAGGCATCATCCACCTCCAAGTTGTTTGCCAAATTGTGTTTTGTGCATTTTTCTGCATTCATAAAGGCCCCCAAATTCAGGTTTTATGAGACCAACACATGTTAGAAGGCATTGCTGCCCCTCACAGTACAGTTACTGTACATGGCTTTCACAGCAGGACTATGATGCGGCTCAGGTGTTTTCACACACCGTAGTTTCCTATGTGGAAGAACTAGAAGAAACCACAAAAAATGACCATGAGGGATCAGTCTACCTGAAATAGATGAGAAAGTCTGCTTTCCTACTCATTCCTGCCTCCTGACATCAAGTGGAGCAATAGTTTCAGCAATATACATTTGTTTGCTTGTTTGTTTGTTTAGTAAGGAATTGTTTTAAAAATACATTTATTTGCCAGTGAACACCAGCTCCATAAAGCAGGGCTACAATTTCTCCAGTGTATTTCTTTCCTTTTAGGATTTTTGTCCATAAGGAAATCCAAATCTCATTCTATATACCTCCTAGAGAATTAAAACTGTATATGAATTTCAGATGGCAATATTCATTAAACACTGTCAACTCACAGCAGCATGGGGAAAAGCCTTCTGTCATTATCTCACTGGATGTGGAAAAACTAACAGAAAAGCTGCTATTGTTTGGATGGTTTTTGTGATAATGGTATGAGAGACAAAACATCTCTCCTCCCAGCTCTAAAGTTATTGAAGAGATTTTCCTGACACACTCTAAAATGATTTATTGTAGGTCAGAGGGCAATTGGAAGAGAAAAAGATCAATCACACAGGAAGAGATAAGTTGTCCCCTTGATCTTTTTTTTTTTTTAATACTGAACAGTTTCACTTGTAGGATTTTTGAACTATTTCAGGGTTCTTATTTCTTCAGTGATTGTATAGTCTCCAGTTTGCTTAGGGTTAAGCCGTTTTTTATCAGAAGGGCTAAGTTCATGGTTCTGACCTTATAAAAGCAAAAATCCAACTATTGTACTGTAGCAAATAGTCAGCTGAGATGTTGCAAATAAGATACTTTCAGTGACTGGAAAAACTTTTCTGTAAGTGAAGAGAAAAACATAAACTAGTCTGTAGTACCCTGAAATACAACCCAATGGTGTTAAGGTCCCGCAGATGCCTCACCTATTCATCACAATTAATGTTATCACAGCCCAGATTGTCCCGAGGATTGCAGTAATGATTGGCCACTTTACATGAGGAGCTGTGAAATAGGTTTTTTTACTCTTCATGCAAAACACTGAAATAATATAAGTGCAATAGACTGAGTAAAGCTGATTACATTCAGGTAGAAAATCATTGCATTCATAATGCAAATGTTCATAATGCAAATGTTTTCTTTCTCTCCAATATGAAAAAAAGAACACCGTTCTTTCATTTCTGAGGGAATTAGTCATGCAGATCCTATTGCCTGTCAGGAGAATAGCATGGCTGATTCCTCAATAACTGTACTCAAAATAAATCCTTACCTGGTAATTCATATTTATCATTCTAGCACACTGCAAGTATGAACAAAGAGGGGATACAATGGTTTTGTGTTCACTGGAATAACCACAACATTTGAGATTGCTTTTATTAGCTAGGTATTACTTGCATAGCTGTAGTGTCTACATGTCCCAGCATAAGCAGAACTGTAGATGAACTCTGCAAGACAGAGAACCTCCTCCAAACTGCTTTGGAATCAAGTCTGCAGAAGATCTGTGGCATGAGACACGTTACCAGAGCCAGGACAGTCCATGACTTACTCAGCAAGTGACAAATAGAACCAGCCGCATCAGGTTGTGTAGCTGATCCCAACAGTCAGTCAGATCTCATCCAGTGGTGTTGCTGCTGGCTGTGGTTCCAATTCCCACTCTGCATGTTAGACAGCTGGTGCTACACTCTTCCTGACAAAGCCCAGGTATCAGGAAACAAAGATGAGGGTGTGCAAAGCAAGGTCTGGATACTCTAATGTATAGGCACTATTTTACACATGGGTGTTTGGCCAGTTGTATCATACATGCAAATCAAAAGGAATGAGCTTCAACACAAGACTGGAGCCAACATCAAATTCACCCCTTAGATCAACAGACAAGCCTCTTCACTTTTGGTGTATACAAGCTAAGGCTAAACAAGCCAGAAAAAAAAAAATCATCACTTTCATTCAGATGAGATATTAGCAGATACATAAACCTGGGTTGTTACAGGTATTTTATGCACTAAAATGCTGTTTTTAGGTGCAGAGCCATGAAAGTCTTCAATATTTTTGCCCTAGGTAATGTGTAGCACATAGTTGTCAGCTTCAGCAGCATATGCCATAGAATGAAATCACACCCTCACTAAAAGTATGAGCAAATCATAGAGAACTGTAATGCAAGCCAGAATTTTACCCAGAGATTTCACTGACACTTATCCAGAAAGGGTATCCATGTCCACTCTGACAGACTAGACAGCCTCCAAAGACCACAAGGTCCAAAAGGGGCACTTGGAATGTAAGTGCTAGGAGCCATGGTGTTAATTATAACTGCTTATAATGTAGGCATACACACTGGAGCACATCTCTGCAAAATGAGTTGAAAGTTGATCGATAGTGTCTATGCTCTTTGTTGAGTAAGATAGAGATCTCAGCCTGGATAGACCTCTTTTCAGTAGATCAAATCCCACCCTGAACTCCACTGTCTGCACTGGGACATCTCCACAGACTGTCACAGAGATCTACTGCCAGCCAGCTCGGATCTGAACACCTACACTGTGAACACCTAAGCTTAAAAGACGTGAAACTCATCTTTAAGTGCTTCTCTCATTTGAGCCTTGGTGAACTGCAACAATATAGAGAATGGAAGTGTGAGAAAGCAAGACCCCATGAATGCTGGTTTCCTAAAAGTTCCTTTCTTCTTCTGCCCCCCCAAAAAAAAAATAAAGAATTCTCTATTACTAAAGGTTATGAAAGATTAAGCTATCAATCATTACTGCTCTTCCTGTTTCTGTAACCAAATGGAAAAGGCATTAATTGTCCTTGTATGGTATATCTATAACTCAGTTTACAGAAATTGCTCTCACTGTCTAATTTTTTTCATGATAAATCGTAATAGTCTTCAAGGAATGTTTCTTAGTACTAGATTTGGGAAAATAGCTGAGTAAATAATTTATCTTCTCAGATTTTCAGTAATGAAATAAGTTACTCAACATAAACTTGGTATAGACTCACATTTCCATCATCTTCAGTTTTCTTCTGAAGGCTGGGTCTGTTCTAAACCCCACCTGACTTAATTACATGGTTTACTGACTGTTCAGGTTCATTGGCATTGGTCTACACTTGTACCTTCACACCGTATTTTCGCCAGTCTATATATCAGTAATGTAGGTTTGTTACCTTTTAGTCAATCTTGTTGGTGGAATGAAGCTATTGCTTTCTGTTCCTGTTTTTTTGCAGCATGTGAAGGAAAGCACCTGAGTGATTTGGTCACACTGGGAATATGGGTCACCCTATGACATGAGCCACCTTGGCCACTATGGTCAGCTACATACCCCCTGTCATTTGGATCAAACCCTTCAGCTCCCAGGGGAGGTGAAGCCCAGATATTGAGTACAAATATCCTAGAACTGAGAGAAAGCTAAACTAAACATACTGCAGACAGGCAAGGGCATTAGATTCAAGATAGTCTTTTATTTAACCCCATGTTTGTGAAGATGTAATACTTCATCAGAGAAGATATCTGTGTGGGTTTTTTGTTTGTTTTTTTTTTATCCCTGTTATCCAGCTATGAAATCCATTGTGCTTTAATTGCAGGTGTAGAAAAGCTATATCTACATCTGCCCACATCTTCAGTGATCATAATCTTCTGAACATGGTAGTGCTGCTGCTGTTTCATTGCCTGGCTTTTGGAATACAGATAGTCTTCTTTGACAACACATCTATAGTGATCCCCCTATTACACTTCTTCGATGATTTGTGAGATGAAAAGTGAGAGAATTCATGAACACAAAATTTCACTAATATGTTTCTCCAGCATTATAGAATCTACATCAAGTAGCCAGTGTGTAAGCCTCATGAGCTGGTCAATGACAAGGGAGGCGAGCAGAGAGTCTGGTTAACCACAGTCCAAGAGGAGCCCCTGCTGATCTCTGGAGGGATTGCAGTGAACACTGAGACAAAATGTTCAATATTTTTCACCCATCAGGTAGAGAAACATGTTCATGTGAATTGAAATGTAACAGGAAAAAAATATAAGAAAATTCAAAAGCAGTTGAAGAATGAAAAACAGATTCTGACAAATGTGCTTTAATTTCAGTTGGTTTTGCAATGGGTATTTCTGCAATTGGGAATATCTAAAAATGGTTTTGTTCAAGTGCATTTTTATTATACATAATCACAGAAACCCATCTGCTCCTGTTTTTAATCTTTATTCACCCCCATTAGTCACCCAAAACAAATATCACTCATCACAGAGACACAACTATCTGAAAGATTGTCATGGACTTTTGATAAATTCATAGTGAATTGGTAAGACTAAACAAAACACTACTTGCATATAATTATTTTATTTTCTTGTTGGTTTATATCTTGGTGGTTGAATATTCCATATTTTCCTTTCCCCACTGCCCTTCCAAAAGGACGTGCAACTATGTTTGCATTTCTACTGCCCAAGACCAAAAGTTGCCCAAGATCAAAAAGGAAATGTGTGCCACAGGACAGAATAAAGTCTGGATTCCATATCATCTGGCTCAGCTCCCCCATAGGGCCACAGTGTATGACTCTTGTACCTCAGGAACATACCTGTTCTGTCCACAGATCCTGCAGTTCCTCAGTGGTCTCCGAAGCAGGTGGATGGACTGGAACCAGTGGTGTTCTTCAGTCTCCTCCACTTGTAATATGGGCTTCACCCATACACAGATTTACAATCCAAATGCGAAGGACCTCATCTTCTTATACATATACTTGCTATAGCCAGCTCCATCTAAACTTGATTCTTCACACCAGTCACATACATAATAGCTGAAAGCTATTGTCACTTTTTGGTCTGACTTTTTAAACCAGTAAGAGTAATCAGTTTATCTTCTTTAGCTCAGTGTCACATATTTATAGAGTATTGAATTTTCCACTTTGACATCTCATTTGAAATCAAAACAAATTTCAACCTTTCTTGGAGAATGGAAGTCCCAAGTTTCACCCCACACAGATGCCATTCAAGTGTGTCTTCCCAAACTCACATCCTCCGGCATCCTGGACCATCACTGGAGAGGAAGAGCATCCTACTTCCCACTCAAAGCAGCAAGTCATGGCATTCTCCATGAAAACCTTAGAATTATTTAGGTTGAAAAAGACCTTTAAGATCATTGAGCCGAACTGCGAACCCAACACTGTCTATTCCCCTACTAAGCCCTAAACACCACATCTACATGTCTTTTAAATATCTCCAGGGATGGTGACTCTGGGCAGTCTTTTCCAATGCTTGATAACACTTTGAATGAATGATTTTTTCCTAATATCCAATCCAAACCTGCTTGGCACAACTTGAAGCCATTTCCTTTTGTTCTTTCACTTGTTACTTGTGAGAAGAGACTTACCCCCACCTCACTACAACCTCCTTTCAGGTAGTTCTAGGGAGCAATAAGGTCTCCCCTGAGCCTCTTTTTCTCCAGGCTAAACACCCACAAGTGCCTCAGTTGATCATCCTAAGACTTGTGCTCCAGACACTTTCCCAGCATCATCTCTCTGCTCTGGACGCACTCCAGCCCCTCAATGTCTTTCTTGTCATGAGCGGCCCAAAACTGGACACAGTATTAGAGGTGTGGCCTCACCAATGCCAAGCACAGGGGGACAATCACTGCCCTGATCCTCCTGGTCACACCGTTCCTGACACAAGCCAGGATGCCTCTGGCCTTTCTGGCCACCTGGGCACACACTGGTTCCTGTTCAGCCTCTGTTGACCAGCAGATCCAGGTGCTTTTTCCCTGGCAGGTCTGCAGCCACTCTGCCCCCAGCCTGTAGCACTGTATGGGGTTGTTGTGACCCAAGTGCGGGACGTGGCTCTTTGCCTTGTTGAATCTCACACCATTGGCCTTGTCCCATTGATTCAACCTGTCCAGATCCCTCTGCAGAGCCTTCCTATCCTCCAGCAGATCAACACTCCCACCCAACTTGATGTCATCTGCAAACTCAATCCCCTCCTCCATTTGGGAGTTATTATCCTGGGTAATAACTCCCAAACTTGTGTCCTCCAGCCTCCTGGATCATCACTGGAGAGGAAGATCAACTGTATGGTTCCCACTGATTCCCACTCTCTATCGGCCAACCATAGTCTCCTCTGTGACAATTCAGGTAGTAAGTCCCTTGTGTCAAATTTACAGTTAGTAGACATCTGCTAGAAAGTTCTGTCATGGCAAGCAGAGGTTAAGGACAAGATTATCAGGAAAAAGGTAAGAAAGAGATAACAGTAATAAATTTACTTTAAAGTAAGTTTCAGAGGGCATCTACCTCAGGCAAAAGTTATTTCAATAAGCCACTTTAAGAACGCAGAGCAAAGTACAGAGGGCAAGGGGATGAGTTACACAACCTCAGGGCTCACGCCTCTAGAATCTAGTGAGAAGTAGAAGTGGCATTTTCCTCTAGAAACTACTTTTCTTTACACTGGCCCTTGCTGATACTGAATTACAAAAACTCAACACTGACCAGAACAGGAATGATCTTGCCACACCGTTGTGTCAAAAAAGTTTTATGTTGCTGATGATCTCGTAAGGATAGATATATAAAGAAAAAAAATATATACATGAAGTAAATTGAAAAAGTTTGGATATGAAAAACAAAATAAACCATATCAGAAAGTCATATCTGAGATGAGCACATAGGTCTGTGAGGGGGGAATCTAGAGATGTGTGCATACTCACACTACAATTAACAACAACAGTACAGCTGTTCTTTGTTCTTAGTGAAGGATGAAGAAAGTATATGTATGGATAGATGTAATTAATGTAGAACTCCAGCTGTTTAAAAGGAAACTTGGAGTTGTCTTGCACATCCTCAATGTGTTATGCCTTACCAAACAGCTGAATCTGGATGTCCTTACGCACATGAGAGCCAGTGGTTAGTGCACTTACTCAAAAAAATGTGAATTAAGATCACCTTAACTCTGAATTGGAGTTTCTGTTCTGGCTTTTACTTATACTTTACAAATTAATTTCTATTTAATACATTTCTTATGCTTAGATTCATCTTCTAATCTCCTGGTATCCTGTGGTCAGTGTGGGAATAGGAAGAGGTCATTAGCTGCAATGAGTGAAATGCCGTTGAATCAAAGTCTCCTTCATCCTATCTGTACAAATTCAGAAATGCCCAGTGATCCACAATGAACCAGCTCTGGATTTATCCTAATACATGCAAATGGTGACCCTTGCTCACTTCACTTTTATATATATGAACAACAGCTTTGGTTTCATGCCAGCTCTAAATGCTTGAGGTTTTCTCTTGACCTGCTACCTATTGACAGGATTATAAATGCACTATTGCATACATTAGATCTCAAAATGAATCTGAACTCACACAACCTTTCACACTGAGGATACGTCCTCCCTTAACCCTGCTGCACAGATACTTGCTTGAGATCATTTCCTTCTCTTCCACTTCTGCCTGCATTGAGCAAAAATAAAGAAGTAAAACAGCTCTACAAACACTAAAATGCTGTAAGAGGACCCTAGCAGAGGTACCTGGTCCCTTAGCATTCAGGGACTGCAGCCAGACCAGTAACGAGATGGGATTAGGTCAACATCCCCTTATTTTCCCAGTTCAGCTCAGTACAAAGTAGGGGAATAAGATTCCTATTCCTACATTCAACTACTAGGCACACAAAACCCAGCACAGCTTTGATTACAGACTTGTAGTACAGACACATACAGAAAATCAGAGCATGGAACAGTCAAAGGCAGGATGTAAGATCAAGAGTCCTTAAGTAAAAAGCTGAAAAGGTGATGAAATATTGCGGGTCAATATGCTCATTGCTGATGTTTAAACAAGCACAGCACACCTTGCCCAAGGTCTTTTCTTCTGTGAAAGATGTGCCCTTTATGGTAGACTGGAAGCACATAATAGCTGCTTTATATTTCCTATTCTAGGAACTATTTCAGGTGATCACATATTTTGCAAAACTTTAACCATGTATGAAAAAGTTATACTATTTTGGCTTATTTTTCACATGTAGAGATAAACTGGTGAAAATCTGGAAGCTGATCACTGCATTGCAACTACTGAGTAAAAAACACATTAAAAAAACCCAACCAAGCTAAAAAAAAATCAACAACAAAAAATCCCACAAAAATCCTTCTTTTAGGACTAACAGTTTTTCATCATTTTATTTAAAATATTATGAGGCCAAAATGGCAGTTTTGCTATAATTGCAATGCTACATGGCAGAGTAGGTGGAGCAAGCAGTGCTCTCCTTGAAAAAGGCTGCTTGGTCATTCAGGATGCTGCCGAACGAGACTGTCATCTCCAGGTCAGTCTCGAGCGACCAATGTCCTGAACCGCCTGCATGCAGGGTTGGGACTGCGGCTTCCAGTGCACCTTCTCACCTGCCGTTTGCCCCTCGCCTGTCGCTGCAGGGCTTTGCAAATGTGGGTGTAGCCTTCAAGCCTGCGCAGTGGATTTTTTAGGTGAGGCACAGAGTGCGTGGGACTGGCCCCACCCTTTACTCCTAAGGTTCATCTGCCAGGGCCAAGCAATCTTGGACGGTGACAGTGAAGTCCTCAGGGTGTAGGTTTAGTTAGAGTATCCTTCTCATAGATGGATGGCCTTACAGGGCTAAGCGAGCTCCATCTGCCCGGGTTTGGAGTTAGAGTTGTCCTTCTCCTAGGATGGTTGCCAGGGGGCTTCGAGCCCATCCTGCCCGTGGACACACTTTGTCTGACCCTTCAGTTGAGACCTGACTAGCATGGGAGACCCTACCGGAGGCACAAACCACCGCCAGCATAGCTCTCAACCTCATAAGTGTACGCAAGCTTCTCCCCCACGACAAGGGGGCATCCGTGGAGAAGCAAAGACATTGAAAGAGGGAATTATAAGCAGCCTTTCTATCAAAGAATAACAAACCTTGTTTAATAACATTCATGTAAAGTGAAGATCAAACTAGTGATGAGACCACGATCAAAACACTGAAAAAAACTTTGTTCTAAACAGAATGAAACTTTTGAGAGAGATCTTATGACGTGTGACAAGATATCATATGAGAACTCAAAAAGGGGCAAAAGAGGCTTTTGAGGTCTTGAGAACAGAGTTGTGACTGTTGCAACAACTGTGTTCTATGGAGGGTTTAAGGAATACTTAGTGTAAGGCAAAAGTTGTAACAGAGAGACAAAAACCAAGAAAATGATTGCAGAAAAGATTCTGTCTTCAGTGTGGAAAAGGCAGTGAGACAGTAAATGGAGATCATAATTTGCAGAATGAAAACCCTGAAGGAAAATAGGTCTCGTTCAGAGGACTGGGTTAGTCAAAGGAGCAATCAAGAGTCAAAGGAGGAAAATCAAAAGCTCAGAAAGGAACAGGAAAACTGTGAACAGAAATTTTGAAGAAGAATCATGAAAAGTGGAATGAAAAGTGGGAGAAAATACAAACCAAATTTACATCTAGCCTTTGTAAAGAACTGCTGTATTTTTAACAAGCAAAATAATTTTGCAAAATACTGCTGTAAAAAACAGAATTTACACCAATGGGTGTAAACTATATTACCTCTACACAAGCAAGCCTGATTCCTTATGGGAAAGATTTAAGCAATACCTAAATGGAGTAGATTTTTACCTTATGCACTACCACGTCCTTTATTAATTTAAGATTGGACAGACAGATCAGGGTGATACCTGATTTACAATACAAAGTGTGAAGACAGAACCAATACCACCAATGCTCAGCTGGTGCAGGACACAAATCACTCCTGAAGAGGTGGCACGTAAGTGCAATGGGACAGTCACCTGGCTGGAGAGGTGGAACTGCCCCAACCCTTCTGGGAAGCGTACTATCCAAAAAGATGTCTTTGCTTTGAGTAAAAAATTAACTTTTTAAATTAAGAAAGCCCAGCTTGGTAAACCAGGATAGAAGGGGCAATATTTACAAACAACCAGTTCCTGTCTGTGGTCCCTGCTTCTCCTGGAGGTCCTTGCTTCCAGCCAGAGTGATCACTGGTGCATGGCAGCAAACAGTGCCCTCTGCTCTCTAGGGAGATTTTCCCATTCATTTTTGAGGCCTAATCAAACTCATCACAGTCTCAGCACATGTTGCCAACTCCCAGGATCCAGTTGCATCCTTGATAATGCCACAGCCTCTCTAACTGTTAATGCCTTGGGTTGTTCCCAATGGAAACGAGACAGAAAGTGTGCAGGGTTGTGAAGAATATTCAGCCAGTGTTCTTAGTGGATCAGAACATGTCTGTGAGAATGAAAGCAAACGTTTCTGTCACGAGAAGAAATAAGTTGAGATATAACAAGATATTTAAAAGATGAGCTTTACAACTACTTTGGCAGAAGGTGCACCTGAGACACAGGAAACTGGGAGAGCGCAGATCAGAAGAGGAAAGCAGGGAAACAGAAAAAGTGAAAGCAAAAAGTAGAGTGATAAGGAAAAGGGAGAAGAGATTAAAATATGGAAATTACAAAAGAAAATTCAGAATATCCAAGATGTAGACAAATGTTATACATAGAACAATACTGGCTTATATGATCTGAGTAATGTTGTAAAGAAAAGGCCATTTTAAAGAGCCAAAACAGACAAACAGAAGAAGCACAAAATGATAACTCTAAAAAGTACAAATATATGATCAAACATCGATATAAATTCATTTGGATGTGCTGGAGGGAAAATTTATCTCTACTATTATCATTTTTTTTACCCATAAAAGAGCACTGTTAGACAATATAACCCCAAGCATGTCATCTCACATGTAAAATGTTTCTTTGTAAGCCACAGCAAATAATGTGCAGCAGTAATGGCTCACAGACCACAGCTGCCATGACTCTGCTTTGCAAAAAAATTTGACTTAAAAATAGCATTATTTCATCTCTAAGATGGATGAATTTTCTTGCTGCTACAAAAAAAAAACTTGTTAAAAGGGTGCTTAAAAGAGATGAAGAATGAGACCTGGAGCAGAGCAGTACCCTCCAAACAGGACTGCCACCTACAGAGAATACTTCTGCCCAGACCAGCAGGTTATTTTAGGTGCTGATGCTAAAAAGTGGAACATTTTCACAAAAAAAGTGAACCAGAAAGTCTGTCATGATTTTGGATAACATGAATTTAATGTATCCACAGGCCACCGGACTAGTATATTACATCAGATGACAACAGTCTCTTGTGAAGTAGCATCCCTCCCATGAGGTGATTACTGATGGAAGGCAGACCTACAGTTTCCATAACAAAAACAAGATGGGGGAAAAAAAGAGTCTAAAACCTTGATATCAAAACCAAAATCAACAGACGTGAGGATTGATGCAAGAGAAGGCACAAGGCTGACCAAAGCAGGGCTAAAAGTCTTGAGATGCTTCAGACACCCACAGGACAGTGATGGTCAGCTCAGAGACTGGTTGAGACTTGGTGATGCCTCATTAGAAATCTCTAATTTGCCTCTGAGTGGGAATGAGTTGTTAGGGTTATTGGTTCTTCAGAAAGCTTGAGACAAATCATGGCCTACTCACTCCCAGCACGTTTGAGTTGAAAGCAGCTGTTGAGGGAGTCAGCACTGATGTCAGTGGTTTCAGCAGTACACAAAACTCCCCTGCTCTTCCTTCCTAAAATGCTTGTTTTCTGATCTCACTGCATTAAAGAATCATCTAGTTCTACACTCCAGCCCCAAATTCTTCCAAGTTCTATCTTAAACCCACTTCCTCTCCATGGTCCAAGCCTCCATTTTTTCAAATCTCATCACTCCTCTGTTACAAATATCTGGGATACTTAGAGGCCACATGTTCCATTTTCTTTGATGGTGTAAGGGAGATGGAACCCACTGATTCTGTGGATTACCGTATTAACATACCAGGAAGGGCTTACACACTGAATTTAAAGTGCTTGGTCCAGCCAACGGCAAGCTGAGATTCCTGTGTGATGTTACCTGTCATATTTTCAAATTTTCTGAACATATTGAAAACCTAAAAATACACTGTGAACCCACTTAGAGACAGAAAGGGATATTTAGGTTACAAAATTAGTAAATACATGCTGAAATAAAGGCCAAGTACCCAATCTCTTTCTGCACATTTTATAGATCCACTTTTAAACCCATAATGCCATTCTCACCCTGCTTTTCCCATGTTGGTTCAGTGCACAAGAACAAAATGTTTCAGCCCTCAGCTGTAACTGGAGGTGAAGTGAGCATGCACAATATACCAAGGTCTCTGAGAAACCATGACCTTTATTAAAGTCTATTGAATCTCTCTTTGCCACCAAAAATGAGAATAATAGCTTACCTACATCTTTGGCATTAGTGAGAAAATATTTCCTTTAGAGTTGACTCAGAATTTGACTCCTATGATAGAATTGACTCCATGATAGAAAAACTTGTAAAATGAGCGATGCTGCATTCAGGGGATGGTTTGAGCAGGTATAGTAAGATTAGCCTCATGCTGGCCATGATGAGCTGTCCAATGTTAAGTGACCACTGCCCATGAAAGTCCCAGGAGGTGCAGGGATCTGCCATCACATTTCTAAAGATGATTTGTTCATTGAAGAAATCAAATTGGAGCTGCCTAGACAGTTTTATCTTTTCTATTTCCTAATTTGAGAGTACTTAAAATTGCCACCACAGTAGGTTTCTTTCAATATTTATGAAAGGGATGTTTTCAAAGGTTTTGACAAATATTGCAAGAAACATTTTTGAACTACCTTGCCAGAGGTTGCAGAGGTCTCGTTTGTCAAAGCTGATGGCCAGTACTCTTTCTTCATCCTAGGAGTGTCTCAGGAGCCAAGACACAGCTTGCAGCAGAGGAGCAGGCAAAAGCTCTGTGAAGTCTTAAGACACTGCTCTTGCCTTTTGAGCTTTACAGTAATAGTTGCAGGGGGCTGCGTGAGGACATCAGGTTTGTTGAAAGGAAGGGCATTGCCCCAAAAAATGGAAGGGGAAAGAGGGGAACAAATATAATGTCTTCAGCCTTTTCAGCTCCTGCCAGGAAGGAAAATCAAGGGTTAAGCCTAACTTCCATTTAAACTTATCACAGAGGGGAATGTTTGACATTTTACATGATTATCTAGGGTTATAATAAAGCCATTTTAAGAGATATTTTAAATTTACTTAAACATAGTTGAAAATGGATTAAGAAATATTATTCACCTGTAGCACTGGCTATGCTCCACT
Source organism: Scytalopus superciliaris (assembly GCA_013400415.1). Lineage (NCBI taxonomy): Eukaryota > Metazoa > Chordata > Aves > Passeriformes > Rhinocryptidae > Scytalopus > Scytalopus superciliaris. The sequence continues at coordinate 162,042 of VXBX01006115.1, read as the reverse complement.
TGACCACATCAGTTAAGTGATTTCAGCTTTGGCTAGACTTTGGATTGCCTAAAACCCTAAAAGCACCAAGAACAAGCCACACAGCCACAAGGGATCACTAAACAGTTTAGTGATCAGGGAAACACTTTAAGTCTAAATGGAGATTAATCTGAGTAAGAAAGCTTTATGGACACACAACAAGAGAGAGCAGACCTTGATATGTAGACTGAAGTATCAGACAAGAGGGAGTTAAGAGCATTAAAAATGAGGTTATGATGGAGTGAAGCAAAATAAAGGTGTCTGGTAAGCTGAAGCAGCAGCCTTTCTGTGCATGTGTTTATCAAAGATTTGAATCTTCATTGCTTAGCAATTTATTTTCACCTGTGATAAGGTAGGTACAACACCCTGAGCTGGCAATAATTTACAGCCCCTTTGGAAGGGCTTAAGAGATGAGTGTAAATGATTACCAGGAACCAGAATGTGACGAGAGATGCATTGATCAGCTTCCAACACTAGAAATAGCTCTTTTCTCTTTGTATTTAATAACTTCCCAGAGGGACACACTACACTCATTTCTAGTCCTGGGGAAAAAAAAAACATTTTAAAGTTATGATATTATTGAGTATCAAAAACCTATTTTGCATCATTTATTATTTATCCACTGAGGCTTTCAAAGCACTTAAGTTTCATCCATGCATGCAGAAAAGATAAAACCCAGTCCCAAGAAATTTATTAGCTAAAATATTTGCTATAACTAAACTTGCGTCAGATTCACTTAACAGATTTCTAAATTGATTTAAATGGTGCAAACCTGTCTACAGACAATGTAAACTTAGCTTAGATGTTACTTACAGAAATTTAATATCCATAATTACTGACTGGAATCAAGTAAACTGAAATGAGGCCCTCAAGTTTAAGATGTTTATTTTGTGGGTTGTGTATCTGGAATATATAAGTGAATTGCAAACAAAACTTTTCAAAGGCATCATTTCTCTAAAAAAAAAGTCAGTTTTGAAAGAAGTGATCTTTCATGTCTAGAAAACTTCTTGTAAAACGTAAACCAGCTTTTGCGTATCATTTTGCTGCCTGACTTTGTACTTAGCAACAGCTGCCTAGGTTTTTATAAGGTGTTAATACATCTACCCATACTATTTTTAAATAATTTGTCAGGGAAAGGCTTTCTCATTCCTGCCATGAAGACCAAATCTGTCTGGGAAGTACTTGGCTGCTATACACATGGGCGCTGTAGAAAACCCCTTGATAAAGATAGCTGATTGTGTTGTAACCAAAAATAGTTTCTGCCTCTATTAAGGACACACACTGACTGGAAAATCTGACAGCAAAGAGGTGCTTAGCACCTGTGCTTCGTACTAATCAGAGCCAAGCCAAAAGCAGCTTGGAGCCTGACAGCAGCTCTGCCCTGTCTTCCTCTTCCTCATACACAAATTGAGGTATAGCTGAATTTCTGTGGGCAAGGGGGATGGACTAGACCCTTCAGGCCCTGATTTCTACTGCTTTACACTGGGAAGCTGAACTTTCTTAAGAGAGAAAGAAAGGGAGCAGAGAGGGGGAGAGGATCGGAGAGTAGCCAAGCAGAGCACCAAGGAGGGCTGATTGCACAGAAAAGATGGGGCTACAGCTTCATACAATGACAGCCTCCACTGCAGCAGGGACAAACTCTGGCTGGAAATTAGCTCTGTCCTCTTGAAAAGGGTAAATGAGATATAGGTACCCTTCTCAAAAGTCACTGCTGCTCTCTGTGCTAACCAGAAAAGCTCATCACGAGTAGCTGAGCTTTTCCTTGGGATCTGAGTGTCCTAATAGGTTTTTTTCCTGCACTTATACTTTGCTGAGGAATTTGAGGAATTTACACCACATCAAGGTGGGAGACTCTGGCAGTGAGTTGGTGAAAAATATGTTACTACATAGACCTGCAAACCAGCATACCTGCATTTAGTCTAACCTTATTCTGCCTCTTGAGACAGTATTTTAGTTCTAGGTCAGAGGCTTTAAAAGCAGTTTAATACACTTCTCTTTTCATTAGACAACTAAGTGCTCAGGTGAAAATTATACCATTAATAAACTCACCATTATTAAATGGAGTATTTGCAGGTTATAATTAAAAATGCAAAAAGGGATGATAAATGTATAATTTGGAGATGCAGGGTTCAGAAAGGCCTTACAAAGAGACGTTCTTGGCTTACTTTCTCTCAGAGTCTCTGTCAGTGGTTCTTTCTCTCTGTGACACCAGGCAGCCACTGCATTAAGCCCAGACTGCTGATGGACTTGGGGGCTCCCCACAGCCCAGGCTCAGGCTCCCCACTCAGACCCACCATGGCCACCAAGTTTCATTCATGCTTCCTGCTCTTCTCAGGGACCTGTGAACCTTCCACTTCTAGTGAAGCATTCAAAATGCAGCTTGTACCAATCTTGCAGCAGATGCCCTCTGGGCACACTTGGCAGGATGTTCTCAGACATGAGGGTGGTGTATTCTGATACCCCAGGGTGCAGGTCTGGCTGTGAGCCACAGACTATTGATCTCATGTGAGTTACGTGGGAGAAAGGCAGCTCAATAGACAGCCCCTGTGCAAACCACAGAGTGACACAATCCTGCCTGTGTTCACAGCATATTTTATCTATCTCGAAAAACTTTCTACATCTTGCTTACAGCAATGGAAATGGATATCCTTCTCACTCCTGGCTTTTCCAAAGGGCCAGTGAAGGCTCCAGTGCATTTATGAACTGAACTGCAATTTACACAGGTGTAAAAAATGTCATCCCTGGCATCAATGGCTTCCTACTGAAAAAAGAATAGTGCAGCTAATGTGAGTATACAACAGACATGCAGCAATGGCCAAACAAATCAGCAGCTCCCCTGGGCTCACACTATCAGACTCTGTGTTTTCCATACTCAGGGTCTGATCTTGCTTCCATTAAGAAAGATGGAAACACTCCAAGTGCTTTTGGTGGGAGCAAAGGCCTGCCTCTATACACTCCAGACTCCTGGGGTGTATATACTGTACAATGTATTCAAGCTACGTGCCTGTATGTATTTCCTCTGCAGTTCCAGTTTTTATTATCCTCTGGAGTATACAGCTTTGTCAGCAATGACATTGACAAGTTTTGTTCTAACTGGTGTGTTGCCAGGGCAAGTTCTTATTCTATGAAAAACCTGTTCTGCTGAAAAAATTCTTCGCTGGTTCTGACTTTTGAGCTGCTTGAAAGGCTCATCTTGCTTTCAGATGCCCTGAACACTTAGGAAATACTGAATCAAAACAGCTAATACTGTAGTGGTTTATGCACTTCTTCAGTCCATCTTCTGCAAGCATTAAAATGCACCGTTGCGGGTCCCATTCCATCTGGAAAATGACAACAAACTATGCTTGGCCATTTGTTCTTGCTTATCCTGCACAGACAGCAGTAGTAGTAGTANCAAAGTTTAGTGGGAAATTCAAAGGGTTTCTTCTATATTTGCATGTATTCTTGATTTTGGCTTCTTCTACTCATGCTGTGCACTCTATGCACTTCCCATCTTTGGATACTAACACAGAGCACAAGTTCCCCACTTAGCTCTTCCTTTCTTCTTGTTAGGATCATGTTTGATCCCAAACTTTTCTTTATATTTGTATGTAAAAACAGTCAAAACCCTTATGTTCTTTTTTGTGATATACATTTTCTGTGATGATCATTTAAGTTATGAAGAATTGGTCATGTTTTAGTAGAGCTTATACTACAAAAATGAAGTTAAAGTGTGTTTGTAGTCTTAAACTAACCATGTGTTTCATGTGTATAGGGCTAAATGGTTTCTGCAATGATGCTGGAATCTTAAAAATGAAAGAAAAACATTCTCCAAATAAATTACCTAGTCCATAATTGAAAAATGTTATTTAACTAACATTTCCATTTCAGTCACTGTGTGCATAATGTAAGTCCTACAGGGAATAACCCTGGCTGGACACCTTCAAGGAGTGAGGAGCAAGAACCTGGGGAGAGGGCAATATGTACTAAGTAAATCTGACTCAGTAGAAAGTTGCTTCAGAGACACATGTATGACAAGACTGACTGAAGCAGATGTTAGAAGACCACACATCTGGGAACGAACAAAATAAAAAAAGACCCACCATCAGCAAGTATAAAATCAAACAGAATTCAGAGCAGCTTTGCTGTTGTTATTCTCAATGGCTACAAGAAGCATTGAAATCAGCATTGATGACTGCAGGGTTTTGCCATACCCTTTAAAGCTGATACAGACCAGATCTGAGCTATTTTTAGAAGGGAAAAATGTCCCAGGAGTTGCAGGTGCTCTATTACTTCCCACAATTTGGCCAAAAATTACAACACCCTTTTGTATCAGTTTCAGAGTAGGGTTGTGCTGGTTGACATACAAAGGAAGCACCAAATGCACAGGCGTATAAGCACCTTCTTTCCCAGGACAGGAAAACACTCTGGAATTGTCATGGCTTTGTCATTGTCAGAAAACCAGTGATACCAGAGCTCTTTATAGAAGATACAGGCACAAAAGAGTCCTATGAACTAGTATCCCTTCAACCTTTCATGCCCTCTTGTCTTTACCAATGTTTCTTGATGCCAAGCCAAAGGGCGGGTGGAAGGGTGAAGGGGGCAGAGGGGGGTCTTTCCAGGGGAGTGAAGGGGACAGCAAGTTTTAATTCAGTTAACGATTGCAGGAAGTGGTTTGTCAGTTTAGAGGTAGTCCCTGTTCAAAGCCAGTGCCCTTCTCAGAAATTAACTTGCAGTTCTCTAAAGATAGATTGCGTAAAACACCAGGGGACCCTCGGGAACCTGCAGCCACAATTCCCCAGACAAGGAGCTCCAGAGAAGCGGTGAAATGCCCCCCTTCCTGCAGCTGCTCTGTGGACTAAACCAACACTCAGTGGAGCGGGTCTCTTATGCAAGTTCTCAGGTTTCATATCCGCAGTGACCAAGTTTTGTTAAAAATATGACAGCTGCTCCTGTCATTTTCTTTCCATGTAATTTTAACCGTTGCTTCAAACTGCACATACTTTTTGTGCCTTTCAGTAATGGCAAAGGAGGTTTGCATAAAGCAAAGGACAAAAAGAAGTTGTCAGTTTCAGCACTGAAGGATCAGGTCCCCTTGACATACCTCATAGATTGCATAAAAGTGTTCACAAACTACAGTGAGTAAGTGATATTCTAGGTGATGATCAGAGCAGTTTATTCAAGCCATGTGACAGAGTAGGATTTGGTTGGGTATAATTGCCACCAAAAAGGAAATTGTTTGATGGACTTCAAGCAACAACTTCCAGGTTGCCTTAAGCAATAGCAAGGATCTGATCAATGTAACCATAGAGTATTGGGATGTCTCATCCATATTCCCAGGAACCATACAATAAGTCCTTTCACCACAGACTCTAACATGCCCTGTGAGAGCATTTATTTCACCCTAAAGGAATCACTTCAGCTAATCCATCTGAATGACCACATTTTGCATTGGTGTAAATCTAGATTATCTTCACTGATGTCAACAGATTGACTCAGAGCTTTACATCCTTGCAGCTGGAGAACAGAATCTTTGCATTACTTTCAACCTAAAGGTTCCTCAGTTAATGTATACTCTTTTTGTTAACCAAAACCGCAGAAACTGGCACAACAGTGAAATGAGTGCTCCATGTAACTCAGTCTCCCACCAGTGGCAGAAGTAACTACTTCACAAGAAGACATCTTAGAGTATGTCCATCTTGGTCTATAACTGCAGGTCAGACATGGCCACACATCATGCAACACAACAGCACTACTGGAAGCATTATGGTTCAGTTTCCACCCCAATTCTCACTCAGCAAGTATATTACTGTCCAAAGCAAGAAGTTGGCTGTCCCTCCCTCATGGTGGTGGTTGTATCTCAAGAGAGAAACATGTCAGTCCATCATGATTCTCTTGCCGTCTCTCTCCATATTGTTTGTTGTTTTCTCCCACAGAGTATTTCTTTGTTGTAGGCCAAACACTGCAGCTTTGTGCTTTTCACTGCTTTTAAATCCTTTTTGTTTGGTTTTTAGGTCATTGGGATTTTTGTTTTTACCAATAATGCATTAAATGTTATATGGCAGAGAGAGATGGGCTTATTTTCAAGTGTTTTAGACAGAAAATTACAAAGCATGGCATTAACCCCTCCTCACTGAGCTCAAAACTCAGCTTGTATGCAAGAAATTTCTTGGTCTAATCTCTCATGGCAGTAGCTCCATGAGCATTCCCCTTTTCCTCACTCTTGCTAAGGTTGGTAGAGAAGCAGAGGCAGAAATCTACATGATCCATACTGCATAAAGTGGAGAATGTGCAATGAAAAGGTGTCAAAAAGGTGTGCAACTGAATTCAAGTCACTTTTGGGTGGATTTTTTGGAGCAAATGATGATCATTAAGTCAGGGTTGAACTCATTTACTAGAACAGCTTTTCTCCATGGCAAGCAGATATCAGCATACCCTCTCCTGGTCTGTGGCGCCTCTACAGCTCATCTGCAAATGTTGCTCATTTCATATCTCTCTTGCTGAAGCATTTACCTGTAGCTTACAGTGCTCTCCTTGTTTGAGGATCCTTTCCTCTGTTTCTTTACTTATTTCCTTTCAACCAGTCACATCACCAAAGAAAGCTTTAAGGGATCTACAGAAGACACCTGGTTTTAGTTTAAAAAGCTCAAAGAGAGGGCTTAATATCTCAGTTGCTTTCCAGAACCAGGTGCCTCTCATGTCATGATTGGTCTCCTCATCTGCACCTCCCAACACAGGAGCTTGTTCCAGCCTTGGGAAAGAAGGTAGTTTGAAATTGTGCTGGCATATGCAGGACACAAAGCACACAGGCAGTTTGTTTGTGGCAGCAGCACATCACGCTGTCACTGTGATCCCTTCCTCAAATGTTGCTCAAAGACTCTACACATGTAAGTGCTCCACAGACTCACCCAATGCAGCACATGATGCAGCTGGCAGATGCAGCCTTGAATCATCTGCTACCAAAGTCTCCCCCTGTACCTCCTGCATCTTTTTAATTGAAAACACAAGCTTTTGGGAGAGCTCATAAAATGGTCATGTACTGTCTCACAGGGGACAGGGTCTGCCATGCTCCCCAGCAAGAGAATCAGACTCACAAATGAGTAGGCTCTGTCTCTCCAGCTTCCACTTTCTCAGTCATGGCTCATTCTTGTGTTCCTCATTTACGTTGAATTCCCACACTGGGCCCTCTTGTGTAATTTAGACTGAGATTTTCCCCCTTTTCTTTTCCCTCCCTCCCCTCCACCCCCCGCATTCTCTGTACAGCAGAGCTGGCCACACAACAACAGAGGAAATGAACAACATCTGGTGAGATTGATTCCTCGTTCTTGTAAGCAGTGTAAGCTAACAGCTGTGTCAGGCATTTCATCCAGCTCTGGAATAGAAAAGAAATCAATCATTCATTCTGCTTTACCACACCTCCTCGTGCTGGCGCCTGCACTGGTCCTGCAAGATAATTGCATGGTTCACTTTCCTGAAAATATATTGGAATCCCACCCTTTGTATAGAGGACATTCCTTGATGCAAATGTAATCATTCTCTAAAAGTACGGGAGACTTTAAAGAGAGAAAAAAGAAAGAAAGAAAAAAAAAAATAGCAGTGCACTTATGCACGTGCCCACCTTAAATAAAGGAGCTCATTGGATTCAATAAAACTATGCATGAGCTTATGTGTCTGTTTTAAAAAACAGTGGGGTTTTATCCTGTGCATTTAGATGCCTAATCACTGTTGCATCCTATGCCTCCTAGTGGTACCTAGACACGTAGAAAAAACACTTTTAGGCACAGAGAGTTTTACCATTATGCCCAATGATACCATAATGATGACCTCATATCTTGTTGAGTTGAAACTTTACTGCTGACTGCTCTGTAAATCAGAGCATGGGGACAGAAGAGATTCAAGGCAGTAGCAGGACACACAGCAGGAGAAGGACAATTTTCTAATAATTTATGGGCCTCTGAGCCAGCTTTGGAGTTAAGGATTAATCCCTTCTTTTGAGTGTTTCTGCTGACACTGCCAAGAAGCTGCCCACCTGTCTTCAATTGCCTGGGCAATTTCTGTGATGCAGATGTTGAACCACTAAAAATTCATCAGAGATCCACCATCAAGTCTTCAGTAACAATTACTGCTCCACAAGCTTCGCTGTGACCACAGAAAGCACAGTGTAGCTCAGGAAGGAGAATTCAAAGGTAGTTTCCAAGAGAATGTGGAACAGTCAAGAACTGGGCAACTTGCCCTGTCTGTTTCACAGCTGTGTGTGCTGATGGTCTCCCAGATAAGCAGCTGCAAAGAGCCACAAGCAGGGAGCATCTTCATCTGTCCCTTGGGGTGCTGTTCACAGGCATGCTGGCTTTGACTCCATTTCAGTGGGATTCTGGCAAAAAAGTATGGCCACAGAAGTCTAGAAAAAGCAGCTGATTTATCATCAGTCTGGACAGGTATTTGGTCCATAATCATAGCCAAAACTTGGATCCCTCTGGTAGATTGTGCAGGCTGCTTCCTGGACTTTTCTGCAGAGATTTAAGCAGCCTCTGTCCTTGCTATCCAACTGCTTTCCTAGGAGCTCTTCAGATTAGTGATACCTGTGTCCAGGTCTCCAGATGTGTTTCCTTAAGGCCCTCTATGATAACTCATGACCATGAGCAAAGGAAAAGCAAAGCATGATGCAGAGACAGATGGCAGTGTGTCATACTGTATATGGTACACAATCCTGCACAGCTTTGCTAACACTGGAAATGACTATTAAGAAAGTAAAAAGAATGTTTTTTGGATTTTTTGCTTCAAGTGCCATCACAGGTGTCTCATGCCCACAATGAATTATTCCAGCACCTCTGTACTGACATTCATCCTGAAAATCTGAGTAGTACTGAGCACAAAAGCCCTATGAAGTAAAAGACAGGACAAACTGTATCTTCCTTTTTGTCAGCTACATGCATTTGTAAACAAGTCCTCTTTTCAAACCAGTGGGATTCACTACTGTAAAGTGGAATGGAGAATCTGGCAGCAGAGGAAGAAAACAACATAGAAAAAAGTGGGAAGCAGCCACCAAAAGACATAATCAAGGGAAGCAAGTTATAGTGCTAGGGGTTTGCATGGGATTGAGGATTTTCCAATAAACAATGCAACAGAACAGATTTATGGTTTCACCATAAAGTTGCATGATACCATTTAATGAATTAAACATTCGTGTACAGGTTCAGAGAAAATATTACTGACTGGGAGAGCATAAAAGCATTGGGACATTCTTCATGTTTATTACTTATGAAAAGCTAAAGAAAGAAAGCAATCACAATAGCAATGAAACATACTTTTCCACCCACATAGCATCTGATCAAATATTCACAGATGGAATTTATATGGGAAGTTATAGTAGGTTTTTTTTAAAGCTGCAGTTGTAAGTTAGGTTCTGCTAAAATCCAAATATACATATATATCTTAGGTATTTATAGGAGTCCTATTACCACAATAATTGTGCACTTCACCCCTTTTAATGTATTTATCTTCATGCCAAGCTTGGAAGGGAGGATGGGCCCAGTGCTGAGATGGGAACTAAGGTGTAAGGGAGGCTATGGACAATAAAGTGCCTTAGCTGCCTTCAGATCAGATATTGCAATGCCTAGAAATTAGTCATTTGGCCACATCAGGGTGCTTAAAAAAGCCAGAACTAGGTGGCTTCCTAACCAATCAATAGGAAAGACTGCTTGCCCCCTTGGACAGAGCAAGGAGAGTAATCTAAAATAAAATTAAATTCTCTGGAACATTTACGTTTTGGATCACTAATAAAATGGAAAAGTCCTTCCACCCATCAGAATTCAAGTAAAATGCAGCTGGCGAATATACACATCTAGAAACCAGCTGATTTTTTTAAACTGTTTGAGAACAGTCTTTGAAGATTATAAAGATCCCTCAGGTCCTAAATTCTGCCTAAGTAATCTCTGTGAACACTGTCTACAAGGACCAACAATAGCCCCATCAAATAGAAGGGGAAAAGTTCCGAGATTACAATTATGCTCTCTTGGCTCCAGTCCCACACCATCACACCAGTGCCTTCATCCCACCAGACTCAGCTGTGCAGGGAATGGCTCCCCTCAGTCACATACCCAAGTGTTTTCCACTCTGAAGCCCCACCTGAACAGGTCCCTGATGAAATACATTTGTAGAAGTAGCAAGATTGATATTTCTGAGGTTACTGAGCAGGAGTAAATAATTCCCCTATTGAAGCTTCCAAACCCCTGTTCTTTCTTTAGACACAGCGCTGACATGAAAGCATCTCATGTAAGCATGTGTGACATGACAGTGAGGCAGGGAAGTCTTGAACACTGTGGGATGGTTTTCAGAAGTCTGGTTTATCAAATAAATCAGGTAGAGTACATGTCTGAGATCCAGGAAGGTCGTTCACTCCGATTCATACAAAAATGGGTTTCAATTCAGATTCAATGTTCTGGCACATTGCCAAAGACCTTATACCAACAAATTTTGCTCAGAACAGGAACTCATAATCTCACATGGAAATGTGAGAGCCCAAACCAACCAAAAGCAGACATTGGCTCATTGCAACATGTAAATAGGTCAGAACTATATTTCCTTTAGATATGGTGGGAAATTATTCAAACCTTAGCATCAGCATTGTGGCCAGTTTGGAAACAGGGGTAAATTTGACTCCACTACCATGTTGAAAACATTCAAGAGATTTTTTCCCACTCTTCTCCCACCCCCAAATCTTAAGATGAGCTCAGAAACGCTCAGTCTCCAACATTTAAAAAGGTGTGCTGGTTTCAGCTGGGGTAGAGCTCATTTTCTTCACAGTAAATGGTAAAAGGCTGTGTTTTGGATTTGTGCTGGAAACAGTGTTAATAACACAGTGATATTTTCATTACTACTGAGCAGTGCTTACTGAAGTGCTCCTCACCACACCCCGCCAGCGAGGAGGCTGCGAGGGCATAAGAAGCTGGGAGGGGTCTCAGCCGAGACAGCTGAACCCAACTGACCCAAGGGATATCCCAGACCATATGGCATCATGCTCAGCATATAAGGCTGTGGAAGAAGCAGGAAGAGGGGGACATTTGGAGTGATGGCATTGGTCTTCTTAAGTCACCATTACTCATGATGGACCCCTGCTTCCCTGGAGGCAGTGAACACCTGCCTGTCCATGGAAAGTGGTGAATCAATTCCTTGTTTTGCTTTGCTTGCATGCATAGCTTTTTTTTTTTTCCTTCAACTGTTTTTATTTCAACCTACACATCTTCTCCCCTTTACTCTTCCAATTATCTCCCCCCTCCCACCAGGGCAGAGTGAGCAAGTGGCTCTGTGAGGCTTAGTTGCTGGCTAGCATAAAACAATGACAGAAGGAAGTACACATTACCTAAATACACTTTGACAAAAATTAAAGTCTCTATAAATTTCTCTATAAACAAATAAACTCCATCTAGTTCCAAGTTACCAAACAGATGGGAAGTTATATAGCAAAATCCCCAGAATACACATGCATCTGTCTTGAGTAGTGTATTTCTTCCTCCCAAAACACACAAAAACATCTTGTTTGATCATTGATGGGTGTAGAACACAGGGGAGAAAGTACATCATCAGTACCACAAGGTGCTACATGCCACTGGCCGTCACTGAACTCAATAGGTGGTGTTGGCCATCTCATACTCATCCCTTCAGATTGTCATTTCTGCAGGACACTCTCAGAGACTGCCTGGCTTTCTCCAGCATCATCAGACCAGCAGAAGCCTAGACCTAGGGCTGTTCACTCGTGGCAACCAGCAGGTTAAACAGACACAGTTAGAGGAGGCACCTCCCTCAACGGCCTGTTCTGTTTCCTAGAGACTGACATTGCAGAGGATAAAGTCAAACTGTGTGTGATGCAGTTCCCAAACCATCATCTACAACCTGGGTGTTCTTAAAGGAGCACATGCAAATGGCTGTAGTAGAAAAGTTACTTTACATGCAGCTCAGCTCCCGGACAAAGGAAAGGAGCAACCTTTGGGACAGGGGAGGAAGGAAATACTGGAGAAAGCAATTAACTCTGCCATCTAATCTTCCCATTCTTGTGAATCAACATCCTTAGGAAAAAATTCATTTGGGACTTTGAACTATCCTATTAAAAACATCCCATGTGTTATTTTTTTCAGCAACATGTCTCAGTGCATTATTGGTGTCATCTTTAGTTGTTATTTCAATTTTTAAAAACATTTCATTTGAAATTAATAAAGAAGAAAAACCTCAGGCTCTTTTTTGAGGGGGTTCATTGTTTCTAGACTGAAGTTGCAATATATAAAAATCACTTCAGCTGGGTTTTGTCATTACTAGAAATAAAATAATGACTTAATGATTTACTATCACATGGCATTCAGATTACAAAAGCAGCACTATATAAAAACCAATGCAGCACATATTAAATGGATTAAAATTGAACTAGATTTCTAATAGTAACTGTATGATGTGGTTACTTGAAATAGCTGAGGATTAGACTCAATGACCCAGGAGGTCTCTTCCAGAGCTGTACTCCTAAAAAGTAATTGTTAATAGGAAATCATCATCAAAGGGGGTATTTTCTGTGGGTCTTACAGAGCTCTCCTTTTGTCAAACGTTATTCAACATCTTTAGCCAGGATGGCGAAGTTTTCAGAGGACACAAACACTTGGAGAGCAGTAAACAATAATGGGAATGGGTCAATTGTCCTCAAAGCCTGGTAAACTGACCTTATTCTAACTGTTCATCTGCAGTGAAACATGCTATTTCTTCATCTAAGAGAGTCACTCTAAGAGCATGTTCAGAAGTAGGTACTCCAAGAAACCCTGTATACTATAGTGTAAAACAGAAGGTACAATGCTTGGATATACAAAGAGCATGTTGTGCCAAAAAGGAATGTTGCTATTACCTCTGCATACAGTGCTGCTGAGTCCATTACTCAAATAACATGCACAGTCCAAGGAGGTAGCTGAAATACTGGAAAGGGATCAGAAAAAGGCTACAGCAATGATTCTATGTCTGGAAATTCTGCATTTAAACAAAAGACATACAAAGCTCAGCCTTCTTAACATCTCAGAAAAAATTTGAGAGGCAATGAAGTCACACACTTTTTTGGGGGACTGGAAAATAATTCTGACAATAAAAAGTTTCAGACAAGAGATATGCAATGTCTGACCAGCTAGAATTTGAAATTACACAGGCGAGATAAAATATACATTTTATATATATTAATAACGAGTTCAGATAATCACTGAAACAACTTACCAAGGAAAGTGGTAGATTTGCAAATCTCATGAGACCAGAAAGGCCAGGTATAATGGCATGACCTGGCTGAAGGAAGTATTCACTTTGATATGGGGATGATCAGGGCCCTTGAGATCAAAGCCTCTTTACTGATTTTAAAACCTGTGAAGAAATCTAATCTGCCCACCTTTGTGGACCATCCCATACAGATGTTCATCATGCAGAATGTCTCAGAGATCTCTCCATCCAAAATAAAGTCCTTTTATTTTGACTTCAGTGAGCCACCTATTAGACTTTTATACTTTCTAAACCTTTCTATTCTTTGAGTTCTGTTTTCATATCTTCTTTTAATCCAATGATTCCTTCTTGCCTTCCCATAAAATTGTCATTTCCTTCAGATGCTGAGAATGATGAAAGAGCCATACTGAAATAAAAACTAAATGAGGTGAAAATATATCCCATAAAAACCCCCATTAAGGAGTTTACAGAGAGATTTCCTACTCCTCTGGCTCAGATAGCCGTATTTTATTCCTTCTAGGAAACAGAAAACCCTTAATCCCAGAAGAATGTAGCTAGAATCAAAGAGCAAGAGGCGGTATTAAGTTGCAAAAAAAAGGAGGGGGAAAAAAGAAGAATTTTATAGTCAGCCCTTCAACACAATGTGAATAAATGGGCTATCACCACAGCTACTGCATGGAGCACAGGCACTTAGCAGAGTGGATGCAGGAGAAAAATAAGATAAACTGGAAATCTACACAAAGTTCACGGTCAGATTGCACTGGGTTAACATCAGGCAATAGGCTGTTGAGTGCTTAATGAGCCACATGCTGTTAGAAAAAATGTCTATTAGAGGAAATGAACAGAGCAAGAAGAAAGGCATGAAATGCTTGTGTATGGTCATGATTTATTAAGAAATTGGGAGAAATGGTAAATTTGATATTTTCTCATCCCTTACACCAGCAACTGATTCCTCTTCAGGGCAAAATATATTCTGTCCCCAACCACCTCTGAGGTTTTTGCTTCCCCTGCCTGATCTCTTTATTTGTTTGTTTGTTCTCTGTATATGTATTTGGTATGTGGGTATTTATTCTTTTGTATTTCCAGTTGGGCAGTGTTCAAACAAGGCCAGCAACAGTGCAACACAACATCCCAGATTATGTAAATCTGATATTCTGTGAAAGATGGTTGGTATAAATGTCACATCCTCTTCTCAGTCTGCTCAAGCAGTTACATGTTTTCATGCGTTTTTTGACCAAAGTAGCCTATGTGTTTTATTTTTTATTGTTATACATTCATTCACATGACATGAAGTTCCTTCAATTATACCTTTCTGATCTTCTCAATTTAGCAACAAACAGAGAGGCTAAACCTGTATCTGCATTTTAGTGAATCAACACAACATCGGATGATAGATGCAGATTTTCCTGGACATTTTCATATGTTTCTGGAACAAATGCTGCCAGAACCTCTAGCACCTTCTGTTCAAGCCAACTCAGAGACAGTACAATTCAGCATCACTCAGGATTTGGGCTTGTATCCCTTGAACTACTTTTCTCTGAAAAGGAGTCCTCGTTATTTTTGCAATTTTTCTTGTCTTAATTGTTGTCAAGTTGCTTCTAAGAGATGAACACATGGAATTCATTGAGCATACAACAAAACCCACATTCAATTAGATATTGATGGTCTTGAGGGATAACAGCAATAAAATGTGGCCAAAGGGGAAAACAGTTCACGAGTTATGGTATGGTGACCCAAGCGTTGTGGGCAGAGGGGAATGTTGCATAATCAAAACAACAATGAGGCAAGCATGGGGAACCACATTGTCTTTTCCACACCCTGCCACCACAGCACTGTTCCTGGAATCTGTCCTGCCACTTGTGAGAAAACCTCTTTGAAAATCAAATCGCTTTCAGCCATGTGGACCAAAGATTCATCTGAATAGAGCCTAGCTAGTTCTCTGCCATGAGTAAGATATGTTTCCTCACTCCCTCCTCCACATCCACCACACCAGCCAGAGGCCAGCAAAGTGTGATGTGTCTGCTTAGTGGCTCTTTAGGGAACCACACATTTTGTCTATGATAGGGACATGCCCTGAGCAGAGCACCATATCATAACTTCTGGTACAGCCTTTTTGTCATCCATCTTCGGCTGTTTATCTAGTCTAAACTATCTGTCTGGGCTCTATATAGTCAAAGGAGAAGCATTCATCTTAACATAACTCAACTGACCCAGCAGAGATGTCTCAGGGTCACGTCTATCTTGCTTTACTGATTACATAAGGGCACTGACTGTGCAGATGGCCATGTAAGGTGGACTGAATTACTATCATGCTTCTGACTTCAGAAGGTACTTTTCAATGGATGTCACAGTAAGGTTATTGAAATCTGCTTTATTGACTTAACTTGACTTTGAACCAGAGCAAACATGAGCTAAGAGCATGAAGAAGGATACTTATCCTTTGTGAGACTTGATTCCTTCCCTGCCTTCATTGGTTATCGAAGGGGTCTAAAGTTTCTAGGCTCCTAAATGAGACACTTCACTTGAATGACTGAAATGAGGTGGTCCAGATCTCTGCCTTCCTGATGTTCTCCGCAGTTCTTTCTTTGCAGCACTTGGATATGTCATCTATACAAACTCTACGGAACACATCCCAATCACAATTGAAGCCCTTTGCCTACTTTTGCAGATACATTCTCCCACCAGAAGCTGAAACAGCACAGGCAACCAACAGGAGTGTCACTCAAACTCAAGCCTTAAAGCTCCAAGTGTATTTGCTTCTTTATTCTTCTTCAACTCACATTTAGACCTTCCATCTCCTATGACATTTTCTTATGAATCACGAAGCTCCCATGCCTCACTCCTTCCCGCTCTCTCCTTTACCATGCCTATAGGATTTTATATAAAGATTGCAGCCCTGTATACTGTGGTCTCAGCCACAAGAGAGTCATAAGTTACACTCTCCTTTCCTAGAATTCACTCCCGCTTTCTGCATTTGTTTTCAGAGAATATTCTTTGGGAAGGTATAAGTAATTTTTTTTTGTCCATACTGCTTAATACCATGGTTGATAAAACCTACTAATTTCCTTTCTTCACTTTCATAATACACCACATCTGGACCAAAGCAAGTTGCACCAAGAGGAAAGCTCTCTTTTTGATACAGCTGAGAATACCCAGCACAGTATATCTGCCATTAGTTGTGACATGTTTTATCAACTCAGGAACAGGATGACTTCATCCTAAAGATGTTTTGGGGTACTTTTTTTTGATCTGGTTTGGGGATGAAAGGATGGTCTTAATACAAGTAATGATAAGTTCTAGACAAAAAAATATCTTTTCTCAGAAGTTTGTGTGAACAGACCTGGTCTTTGGGGGTCTTGCATATGTCTACCAAGGCTCCAACATTCATCTCCAAAATAAAAGACACACCTATGGAAAATGAATTTGACATTTCCATATGCTTTAACAGAGGGTGTACAGGATGAGGATACACTGTTCACTGATATTCTGATCTCACACATCTCTCCACTGAGCAGCCTGCATGGATCCAAGTCATAAAGTTGAAGGACTTTGAGGATATTTCCCAGAAGGATGCATGTGTGTGAAATCCATTTCCCTGCTGCAGACTCATCATTGGAATCAGCAATGCCTTCCCATCCTGTTTCCCGGAGGCAAATTATGGTCTCCTATCATCCCACTCCACAAACCTGGGACAATGCCAAGGATATCTGCAGCCAAAGGAGGGGAATGCAGTTTCCTACCACAAGAAACAGAGCTGCCAGTGCAGATGTTTAATGTGTACTCTTCTCTGCAGATCTGTGCTAAATAGGGATGCACAACCCAGTTCACATGGAAGAACTGATGTGAACCTTCATATACAAGTCCAACTGCATACTGGTCTGGAAAGCAGAAGGAAATGTGAGCCAGGAGCAAATACCCTGGCATTGGACTTAGCTTTATGTTAGTCCAGTGCTAACATTGCTTACACTTACACCATCCTGTATAAGCCATATCAAGGACTGCCTTAAAACTAATGCTAAAATAATACAGAACAAGAGTGACATGGGGAATATAATTCAATTATGCACTAGAGCAGCTTCATTCCACAGCCAGAGATATGAGACACCACTAGTGGTTTGCTGACATGTGCAAGTTACCAGCAACACCTTCTAAAGCTAGACTAAGGCACAAATTCCTCTGATGTGCTCCGCAATTCAGACTCTTCCTCTTTAAAAGCAATCATAAAGGTAAGTATTGCACCCACTGTTTGCAGCACATATTCCTGTATTTCAGTTTAAATTCACTCACTGAGGCGATCAACTGCTTCTTTTTGTCATGCACTGTGTGAGTTCATGTGACACCTGTAGATTATAAAGTAACATCTTCCAAGCTGCTGTGACACTCATCTGTTTGATGAGTTCAAACAACCTCTGTTCATTTATTCATAAAAATCTCAGCTTGGGGCTCCAAGCTTCTGATCACAGAATATAATTACTCACAAAAAGTACCTCAAGAAATCAGGAAGAGGCCAAACTGATCTCTAGTTTAGCAAATCAGAAATGGAAGTTTTTTTCTTTTCAGGTGTCCAAATCATGTGCTCTCACCTTTTCTACCTATCCAGAGTCTCATGCCTAGAGACAACCTTTTTGAGAATATTAAGTAACACATTAGATCCTGTATGAGCATAGTTGAGACCAATACTTGTTGCCTTCTGCTCAGAGTTCATACCTTAAAAACAAGGAACAAATGTCCTAAAGCATTCCAACTAAATCCACTGACGGTTCATTTATCAGACACGTTATGCCCATAGAAGCAAATTTTCTGAAGCATACAAAAATCTATGTATTAAGATCTGCTCTCAACAAATGGGTATTTTCTAGAAATCCTTGTAATTTATGCTTGTGTAATCACTCTCTCTTGCAGAGCAGATACTTAATTCACATTCCAGTGCCCACTCATGCTGAGGAACCAGAACTTCTTCAGGTATCTTCTTTTTTTTTTTGTTAGTTCTTCATCATGCATCAAGTTTTAGACTGATCCTTCTCTATCACACCCTCCTGACCATCATTTATACACATGGAAAGTAGATGTAAAATTTTTCTGAAGCATAGAAATTGTCCTTCTGCACAGAATTTGTCCTTCTACAATCATAGCCCATCCTCTTCCCACCAGCACTGGATGCAAACGACCATGCAAATAATTAATACGCTTGCATCCCTTTGGTTTGACTGATAAAATGGAATCAGACAAATGAATTTTTGGTCTTCACTGATCTTTGAGTACACTGTGTTATGACAGGGTGTGAGGTGACATGTCAGATAATGTATAGTGTCACACTCCCCAACTATTTGATGCCATTTAATGTAATGCATCCTGGCATGTCGTGATGGGATGACACAAAACGAGAAAGAAGCCAAACTGGAAATACCAATTACCCACTCTTAACCCTGAGGCAGTAGGGGGGAAATATGCCTGCGTCTGGGTGACCCTTGCTCTGCTTATTGCCTCAGCTTCATAATTCAGGGAGTTTGTTTCTGGTACTCCTCAGTCTGAGGTCATTATTAACCATTCAGATGGTCAAAGTGTCTGTAACCCTCCACTTCACTGGAAATCCAGGAGAAGGAGCAGAGAAATCAACTGAAAAAAATGCAAATCGCTGTTCCCAGAGCGTCAAGTTGAGCTGATATTTTGAGTCTAATGAGCTGCAAAGCCACAGGGTAAAAGGAATAAAGAAAAGGCAGGAGAATGCAGGGAGAAGGGAGGGTGTGCTGGCAAACAGGCTGAGTCAAAGATCAGGTTTGCATCCAAAGACTGCACAGACAGGAAAGGTCGAGGCTTGTGAGCTCTCTAGCAGAGTGGAAACAAGCCGGACATAGGAATAACGCACCCAGTTGTGCTGCAGGTCAGCCCTGGAGGTTACTCTCCCAGCCTACCCTGAGAAGCTCACCATCACCTTTCCCTCCTTCTGAAGTCAACTATTCTCTGTTCTACTAATAACCTGTTTGGATGTTCACTGCCTAAACTAGTCTCCTCAAGAGATCTTAGTCAAAGCATCTCCTCCTGTTTGACCCCTCGAGCTCTGAGAACGTGTACGCTCCCACATGGGTCTGTTGGAAGAGGGGAGGGAAAGCTAACCCCCAGCAGAGAGGTAGGGGTGAGTCCCATGAGATCCCATGTCTCTGCTGCACCAGAAGACCTGTGGCCAGCATAAAGTAAATCCTGGCTAGTGGCACAAATAGGGTGATACAGAGTGACGGTATTATGACAGCTGAGCTTAATACTACAGGCAAGGCAGAGGTCAGTAAGGTTTCAGCAGTTTTCCTTCTCAAAATCACCTTCCAATTTCACATCTTCTTGAACCCTCACCAGGTAGTTCTAAAAGCAACAACTTCCATCCACTTGTATAGATCCCAAATTTCAAATACATCATACCAAGAATAAGTAAAAATCAAGGAGACAGCTTTCACTTGATTCAAATCTAGTGTACCCTGTTTCATAGGTCTGTATGAGGCTGTGCTCTCCAAATACTCTTCTACCTATCTCAATGGCCAGTCCTTTCTTACCACAGAAGTATTTTGCTCCCATAACTAGTTCTGTAACCCTATGCAGCCTCACTCCCTGTTTCTTTGAGTGTCAGTGTGAATATTTACATATGGTTTCATATGCCTTGCCACTATTGGCTCATCACTTTCCCAAAATCCGTTATGATGGGTTGGGTGAAGACACTTGATTGTTCAGGTTTTCAGGTGAGTTTATAGGAACTCAAACATTTTGGTGTGATACAAAACATTTATCATAAAAATAGTGTCCTCAACCCGTACTTTGTTCAAACCTCTAAAAGAAAATTCATATTTGTGAGCTTATTCATAACAGTCTTTAAAAAATAGATAAAAAACAAATAAAAAAGCAAAACTCCTCTCCACAACTTAAACCAAAATTATACTTCCCTGAATATTCTTGTAAATGTATGATACATGCATTCTAAATATCTGTCAGAGGCTGCCTTTCTCTGTTTCCACACAGGCTTGCAGCATTCTGAAAACAAACTGATAATTTATTTTCATTATTTTTTCCATGACTGAAGAAACATTATCCTAGCTATTGAAAAATATTTTAGTGATATTGTGAGAAAAACAGGGAAATGTTCCAGAATGCTTTCTGATAGACACAACAATGAGCAGCAACAGTGATTATGGTATGGTGAATCATAGCTACACTGGACTTACATAGGAAGTAACAAATTCCATGTTCTTCACAAAATTGGGAGATTCCTTATGGCAAAGCTGAAGGAAATACAGATTTAACAAAAGAAGAGTTATTTTTGTTGGACTGTATACTGTAATTTATTTTATCTACTTCATTTGAACTTCTTTTTCAAACATAAGCTCCCTGTTCGTAAAAGATAAAAAGCCCAGCAAATCTCTGACAGAGTAACAAAACCAAACAAATTGCAAAATCATACCATGTAATTGCCAGAAGAAAAAGGCTAAAAGGATGCAATCAAATTCCAACTGATGAAATACTGGGGAAAAAAAACATTAAACAAAAATAAAATCAGACATCTGAAACTGTTGCACCAAATCAATGTGACAATTGCTGCTTTTAAGTGGGGTCTCTGTGTGAAGTCCTGAACAAATGATTGTGAGCAGGAATTTGGACACGAAACACTCTCAGTTCAGAGAGACACCTGTGAGTGACACAGCTCAAAGTTGCAGGATTTTTCAGATCTGCTAATGACAGGGTTTGTTGGTTTTTTCTTTTTTTGAAACACAATGTATTCGACACCTGTTCTGTCCTTGACACAGTCCTACACAGAATCAAAGTACATTTAGGATTGCAATGGAGGCTAGGAAACTAGGAAACAGACTGGGCAGCCTTGGTGTAACCACCAAGATTCATGTGGATATATTGACATATGCACACATGAACATCTCTCTGTAAATAAAATATATAGGTGAAACGCTGGCGGCTGTGGCCGTGTGGGTAAAGCCGCCGCCCCTGGATCCGTGCTCCTTCTCGGAAGGACGCCGGTTCGAGTCCTGCGGGTCTCGCTCTGCCAACTTCGTCCGGGCTTGCCCCGGCCAAGGCTTAGAGTGTCCCAGGGCTAAAGGGGGTGGGGCCAGTTCCGCGCACGCTGAGCTCCACGTAATAAATCCATTCGCGCAGGCATAAAAAGCATCGTCGTTCGCGACGGCTAGCCACACACACATAGGTGAAACAAGACTCATCTACTTCCCAATGCATATTTAATATATTTATGAGTATTTCTAGTTAATTTTTCCTTCTGACTCCAGGCTTGTCTGTGCTGTGATTCTCCTACAGTTTAAGTAGCTTATGTTCAATACTTAGATTTCATACTTTATGGGCTATAAAAAATACAGTTAAACCTTAAAGGACAGTCAATATAAGAACAAGAACAATCACAAAGATTCTACAGGAGTCTCTCAATTGCCTTAATTCCTTATTTTATTGCAGAAAAACTTTTCACATTTGAGTCATTTCAATCTCGACAAATTGGTAGCTGCAGGTAAACAAAATGCTTAAACCATTTGCATGGTAACCAAAATCTCAGTCCTGCCAATGACTACATTTCTGATGCTAGAGAAGTGCTGGTGCACTGTGAAACTAAAACTGCCATTGAAAGGTCAAGCACAAAATCAAAGAAAAGGCATTTACTGGTTAGTTGATGAACTATGAGTATTATAATATCCTGGCAATTACTCTTATGAGCATATTTTTCCCTTGGAAACTCATTCCTCTATTGTTCAACACTTGATCAGATGACATAGGACAAAAAAAAAAAAAAGAACATCCAGCTCAAAAAACTACACTGGACTCTGCAGTAGCACTTCCCACAGAAGTTATACTGAACTTTGCTCACAGGGTAATCATGTGCATTTAGTGGGAAAGAGATGTCTAATGTGGTCTCAATGTCTGTGGCCAGAATGGCTCTTACCAGAGGAAAACACGTGTGTTTGTGCTAGCACTGCCACTGGGGCTTCAGCAGCAGGGAACAAACAAGTTAGAGCAGGAGACCCACAGTCTTATCCAAGGCCTTTTCCAGTCCATAGTTCTGTTTCACTAGTCCAATATCTGCTTCCAAGTTTTCTGTTGGTGGAACATTCTAGAAAAGCTTGTATTTCTTTTAAATCAACTGATATTCCTAGTGGTTTAAATCAGGAGCACCCGTAGAAGAGATTATGTCACCCATGCACCGGACATTACAGCTGAAAGGGTCTAAGACACTTGGTTAAGGAACTCTAATCCCAAAGTTTATAGTTCTTTTTAACTTGGCTCATTAAATAAACAATGCTTAAGATAATGATTTCTTCTGTCAGACAATCCTTCACCGATAGCTTGAAGATGTCAATCCACATCAACCGAATGTGGCAAAGGAACAGCAACCTTAGAAATGCTGCATTCCTACAGTTTTTCTGGATAGTAGAACTGAGTAAGAAAACAAGGCTTATTAATGACAGCAAGGTCAATGTGGAGAAGTGTTGAGCACTGTGACCATCAGATTTGATAACTCCTCTACGGACTCTTATTACTTCCCGTTAGAAGTATTTTTATTTCAGAACAGTAAACAACCAGTCTTTATCTAGCTAATTATCACTGTAAGAACAAAGTCTCCAATCCAAATTAAGGAAGAGTAGATATTATTATTCAAGGCAAGATTTCTATGGGTAATCCCACCTCAGTAATTAGCAGCACCACCTCTCTCCCTCAGAGCTTTAACAGACAGGTGTATATAGGGGTACATTTATCACCCTCTGACCACCTACTTTGCAAAACTAATGATTTGGTCAAGCAATACTCTTAATGCAAATTGAGGGGCTCTGGGAAAACTGATGGAACACCAAGTCAAGAAGGACATTCAGTACTCTGATAAAATACTCTAGTTATAGTCTTGTAAGAGGATGATCTTCCTTACACTTACAAAGGGCTTGGGGAACTAACTTACTTCAATACTCCTTATACAGATATATCTGATGACATGTTTTGTTGTTGGATTGTTGATTCCACTTTCAGTGAAACATCAGGAACCAGTCTGGGAAATGATTCTGTAATAATCCAGGAAGAAATGCATGAAGTAGGGAGTCTTCCTTTCACCCCCTGCAAATCAACTCTCAAATTGTATCACAAAGGCTTAAGCCCTGAAGTCCTGGGGACCTGTGGTCAGCCTCGACAGGCACTTGCCCAGCTGACAAGTGCCATGTCTTTCAGCTCCCCTGTGACCTTCTTCTATACAGTGCTTTTAGCAGCACTTTGAGAAGTCAGGAAAAGTATTCTGGTTCTCAGCTGACATAGGATGTAATCAGAATATGCCAGTGTGAAAGTTCGGGTTGGCTCTCTACCAACAGCCAAACCTCACAAGAAAGATTCCCCCNAACACCTCCCCCTTCGGTTTATATACACCTGATTATGTAAAGAGATGGGATGGAATACTTCCTAGATCTTGACCCTGGTTACCAAGGAAGGTCTACAAAAACAACCCATCACAGCCAGGAAAAGCCCAGGAAAAACAGTTGAAAGAAACTATAATCCAGTGGAGCAAAAATGCAAGCAGATCAGCCATGCAGTTTTCCTCATTTTCACTAAGGCACCTGCTAAGCAAAGATTTGGGAGAGAGGGTATGACTGGGAGTCTTCCTATGCAATGCACCTCCTGAGACACTTAAGAAAAATATAATCAGATGGGAATAGAGGGATCCTCTGAAGAACAAAGTTCAGGTGAGAAAGGAGAAAAAATAAAGATTAACAAAAATATATTTGTTTTAAAACAATCCTTTCAGCATGAGCTAAGAACTAGCATGGCATTTTGTTCTATTTATTATTTCTACATCAGTAGGACATAGAGATCTCCAAGAACAAGATTATTTGTGTTAGTTTCCTCACATTGTGAGAGATACCACCTGTCAAAAAATCTCTCTAAATAGACATGACAAATACTGGGAGAAAGCAATCTGAATGGAGAACTAAAAAAAAAAATAAAAAAAATTAAAAAACATGCCCCAGGACACTGCAGAAATCACCATCAAGGTGCTCACTACCAATGATCTCTGCTCCCAGCAGTCACTAGCAAATGACTGCTGATATAGGAATCACCTGCCCTAGCACATTAACCATGTTAATACTCCCTGACTACAACTCACTCTCTCACTCAGTCCTCTAATGCTTGTAAAAATGAAATGCAAATTACATTACAGAGCACTTTAAAAAAATCTGATTTTTTAAAAATTATGAACATTTAAAAAAAGTTAAGAAAAGCTGCTACTTAGTTCTAACAAAACCCGCTTAAGCATGTTCTCAGATACCTCCTTAATTCCTGATCTTAAGATTCCTGATTTTCTTTGACTATGTGCCTTTAGGTGCTCACAAGTTATTCCTGTGTAAACACTTCTGTCCCTTACCTAAAGTCTGAGGGATCTCTCTACTTTTTTCACATTATTAATGCCAGTGCAGTGTCTGGACTGGCTGGTCTGAGGAAAGCAGGCAGAAATACACCCTTAAAATACACTTTGCAAAAGACAATGAGAGATCATGATGAGGATATACGAGCACTGGAACAGACTGCTCAGAGAGGTTATGGTCTCTTGATTGTTAGACGATTTGAAACCCCAGTGGGATGAAGCCCCAGTCTCACAGTTGACCCTTCTTTGAGTAGGAGGCTGGGCAAAAACTTTTCTGAGGTCCTTTCCAACCTGGATTTAGCCCATGATCTCATGATCTTACTGTGTTAGACAGATTCTCAGCAGCATGGTAAGTGGTTTCTTAATTTAAAGATGTTCCAAATTCTGTAATACGATTCAGTTTAAATTATGTCTCACTAGAAGAAACAGAAATAATAGCATCTCTTCTGCCTCCATGCATTTGATATTAAACACAAAAAACTTGTTTGTGTCGTCGATACCAGAAGTAGTGTTTCCAACAGCAGTCAGAAAGGCTAAACACTTTCTAACATTGATTTCAGGTATATACATGTCATTAGGAAACCTGAAAACACTGTAATAAATAAATTACTGAAACTTGATCTCCTGGACCATCCTGTATCTTGTGCTCCCCTCTCTGTCTACCTGCTGTAAGAGCTCACAGCACCCAGCAGAGCCATTGGAAGCATCACAAAGCTCCGTGTGCTGTGCCTGTAGCCAAGCATGCAGGTCTCAGTTGAAATATGTTGAATTTGCTGAACAAACCTGAACTGCAAAAGACATGGCCAATAGGAACCTAGCTGCATCTTTTCAATGAGGAATCAGGGCTGAGCAAGGCAACAGGATATAAACCCATAGCATAAATTGTCATGTGAGGCAGACAGACTTTGTCTTCTCTATCTGGTTTTAAAAACCACCTACTTTAAAGGTTCTTACATTTTAAGTAGGCATATTCATTAATATCTAACACATCCCAGGAGCACTTAAAAGTTCCCAATCTGCAAAATTATTTTTCTCACTTGTTATTGGAAGTTTACATGTTATATTTTAAGATGAGACTGGATATGGCACTTAAAGTCATGGTCTAGCAACGGTTATGGCAGTGGATCAAAGATTGGACTTGATGATCTCAGAGGTATTTTCCAACCTGGCTGATTCTATGACTCTATAATTTGTTCAGATGCAGTATATTGTTTGACTCTGAATACTTCAATTATGTTGTGACTGTCTTCCAAAAATTATATGCCCCAGTAATATGGCATGTTTCATTGATGCACTGTTTGCTGGATGATGTGCTATGACACCAGGATTTATAACATATGCTCTGCTTGGGTTCATTACTTACACTGTTAGTTTGAGACTTCAGAACTTACTCAAATCTATCCACACAACTTTGATTTCAGTTCACTGAAATGTGAAACTATCATCCATTCCACTGGCACAGTTTAGTCTGATACTGCTGTGTAATCATTCTGCAGCACATTAAAAGAGAGAACATGGGCAGCCACTGTGGCAGCTTTGAGGTTTTACCACTTCACAGAAGCCAGTAACCCTATCAGGTACCAATATCACCAAGGACTTGGTGCACACAGTTGAGAAACAGTGGCTTCATTAGTTATCACTGATCAGTTGAATTGTGGAGAGTGTCCAGATGATTGCTTATCTCCAGGTATGTGGAACTATAATGCAACTGGAGTGCTCTTTATCAAAGTTGAAGATAAAAGACTTGACCTCATCATCAGGTCAAGAGCATATGCCATGAGAGTTGTGGAGACTTACATCAGCCCAGCCCCTACACTTCAGTGGGTTTGAGTGCTACATCTCTGTTGCGTATCTGAGCCCTATGTATCCTTGATTTAATCTGATTGACACCATTGCCTGAGATCACCATGCAATGCAGAGGTCTAGATCTTCACAACTTCCAGCACACCTGTTGAAAAAGAAAAATATCAGCTTTGAATTTATAGGAACAGCAAAGAAACCTGGAAACATATTTGAAGAAAAACCTGGGACATTCCAATAGAATAACATTGCACAACTGTTTAAAGCTAATGAAGACCTACAGTCAAGGATCTGCAAAAAAATGTAACAGCAATTAGAGTCACCACTCCCCTGAGCACAGAAAACACATCAGATACGCAGCAACAGTTATGTAATAGGAAGCAATAATTTCCAGCAGTTTCCACATCAGCATATTATATAATGGACACACTGAGTGTAGCAGACCAACGACTAAGCCACAGGAGGATGGAACATTGACAAACAGATATATAACTCTTAAAAAAAAAAAAAAAAAGAGAGAGAGCAGAAAAAAGCAAAAATATGCCAGCTCCAATGTCATGCTTTTTCAACTAGGAATCTTCCAGGAACTCCACAAACATTGTGCAACATAGTTCCAAGAAGCACAATGAATGGGTACAAGTGCCGCTATTTTGTGTTCATACAAAGTAAGAAGAGGACAGGAAGTTGTCAGGTAATAGAATGAGGTGGTGGGATGTGTATTCCCATGTCAGTCCCAGCAGAAATTTGCAAGATGAAGATAGGAAAGTTACATTAGGCCAAAATTAAAAGGTATTTAAAAAAAAAATGGTTACCCAGATAAAACTTGAAATACACTAAAACTGGACATTATTGATTTTACAGAAAGTTAGTCTGAAATTTTTCAGGAATCTTTGAAGAAAAAAAAAATTGGCACCTCTTGAATCTGGCACTGGTGATTAGTCCTGTAGACTATATGTGTGCTTTGTGTTATACGTATGTTAATGTGCAAGCGTGTGCTTAGATCTCTCTTTGAAAACTTGACTTTCTAATATTGTCTTCTCTTGTGTTTTCCTGTTTATAAGCTTTTTGGAGTAAAGACAGTCAGTAACCTACATTTTGTTGGTTGACAGAGTCCCTTGGGAGGCTCTCCTGCACAGCAAAGGAGTCCAGGAAGGTTGGAAATTTTTCAAGAAGCCTTCTTTGTCTCTGCTTTTAAGGGTAAGACCAGCTGTTCTCAGAGTACCCAGTCCCCTGAGATGTAAGACAGGGACAGGGAGAAAGAATGAAGCCTCCATAATCCAAGGGAAATGGTAACCTGCTGTGGCACTTAGGCACACACAGGTTTAGGGGCCAGATGGGATCCACCCAAGGGTACTGAAGGAGCTGGTGGAAAAGCTCACCAAGTGACTCTCCATCATTTACCAGCAACCCTGGATCACTGCGGAGGCCCCAGTTGACTGGAGGTCAGCAAGAAGGGTTGGAAGGAGGATCCAGGGAACTACAGTTCTGTCAGCCTGACCTCAGTGTCTGGGGAGGTTATGGAGCAGATCACCTTGAGTTCCATCATGCAGCACTGGACAACCAGAGCATCAGGTTCAGCCAGAAGGGGTTTATAAAAGTCAGGTTCAATTCTACCAACCTGTTCTCCTTCTATGACAAGGTGACCAGCTTGGAGAATGAGGGTAGGGCTGAATGTACCTACCTGGACTTTACTAAAGCCTTTGACACCGTTTTCCACAGCATTCTCCTGGAGAAACTGGCTCCCCATAGCCTGGACAGGTGCACTCTTCGTTGCATAAAATCTTGGTGCTTGGTCAGGCCCAGAGAGTGGTGGTGAGTGGAGTTAAATCTAGCTGGTGGATGGTCACAAGTGATGTTCCCCAGGGCTCAGTAGTGGGGGCAGACCTATTTAATATCTTTATCAATGGTCTGGATGAGGCAATCAAGGGCACCCTCAGTCATTTTGCAGAAGATACCAAATTGGGTGGGAGTGCTCTGCAGAGGGATCTGGACAGGCAGTATGATGTTCAGTAAGGCCAAATGCTCGGTCCTGCACCTGGGTCACAACCCCATGCAGCACTACGGGCTGGGGACAGAGTGGCTGGAAAGCTGCCACTGGAAAAAAAAACCTGGATCTGCTGGTTGACAGCACCTGAACATGAGCCAGTGTACCCAGGTGGCCAAGAAGACCATTGGCATCCTGGCCTTTATCAGGAATAGTGTGATCAGCAGGACCAGGGCAGTGATTTTCCCTTTATACGCAGCACTGGTGAGGACACACCTCAAGTGCTGTGCCCAGTTCTGGGCCCCTCGTTTCAAGAAAGACATCGAGGTGCTAGAGGGTTTGGAGCAGGAGTCTTATGAGGATCAACTGAGCTAGCTCAGGGTGTTTAGCCTTGAGAAAAAAAGGCTCAGGGGAGACTTTATTGCTCCCTAGAACTACCTGAACAGAGGTTGCAGTGAGGTGGGGATAAGTCTCTTCTCCCAGGCAACAAGCAATAGGTCAAGAGGAAATGGCCTCAGGTTGTACCAGGATGGTTTAGATTAGATATTAGGAAAAATCTATTCACCCAAAGTGCTATCAAGCATTGGAATGGGCTTCTCAGGGCAGTCATTGAGTCACTATCCCTGGAGGGATTTAAAAGTTGAGTAGATGTGGCACATAGGGACCTGTTTTACTGGTGAACTTGGCAGTGCTGGGTTAACAGTTGAACCAGTGATCTTAAAGGTAACTTCCACCCTAAACAATTCTATATTCATTCCATGCCTAAAGCAAGCTAACAAAGTAATAACAATACTATAAATAATTACTAATAATATGATAATAAGAGACAAGAATAAAAAGTAATCTTTAAACGGGCAAAACTGGCTTAACTATGCTTATGCTCCAGCTCAGGCCACCACAACTTTCCTAAGGTGAGAGAAAGCTTGATTCAAGCAATGTTTAGATTCATATATGTCCCTTTAACTCTCTGAAATAGAAGTGCTTCCCAGGACATACCATAGGAAGCCACAATCTTTGTAACCTCCATCTTATATAAAGTACATTTTATAGTCACTGATACACACATGTAAGGGTCATGGTCCTTCCTGGAAAATCAGTGGAAACCTTGCACAAATGTCAACAAGAAAACACCTGTGGCCCAAGTTAAAAAAATATCATTAGCACTGTGGGGCTTTTTTCCACCAGTAGAGTCCACACTCAGGGTGTGATGAACAGAAATACCAGCATACTCAGAAATAGAAACATTGGGTTTGACAAGTGACAGACTGAATGCAATGAAGTCTTTGATTCTGCAGGCAGTTTCTTTCCAGAGTCCCAAAGGTTATGTAGAATAGGAGACAACTGTTTTTATATTCAGTCTGCAGAGTCAGGACTCCAGGGAAATGGTTTTGTCTTACTTTAAAGTCTTTGGAACATTAAATTTTACAGATGCAAAATTACATCTGCTTCCACACTTCTAAGATATTTACAGGTGATCTGACCTCTTTTCAGCCTCATTAAACTCACCAAATAATTGCAAGCAAACAATTAGACCCCTCTGAAGGAGAAAAGTGTCCAGACTGTCCAAGTAGGATGCACTCTTAATTGGTAAATCCATGCACCACTGAGTATTGCTTGGCTCATTGCTGCTGTGTGATTTAACACAGTAGTCTGTGCTTCCCCCTGAGTCTGATAGTAACGTGACAAGGGATTTTAAAACATATGCATCTGGGAAACATAATAAAGTAAAAATACTGGGGAGAAACCAAGGGAGCAGCTGTATATTTATAGGAGGCTTTGTATAAACAGTGTCAAATCACAGTTCTACCTGTTTAAAGTTGGGTAGAAAGTGCTGTGAAGGGGGATTTGGATAAAAGTACATGGCTAAGCAGTAACAGAATGTGTGGATGCTTGGACTGACTGAAAATCATAGAATCACAGAATGGTTTGTGTTGAAATGGACTTTTAGAAATCCTTTAGTCCTACCTCCCTGCTGTGGACAGAGGCATCTTTGTCTAGATTAGGTTGCTCAAAGCCCTGTGCAACCGTCTTTAAATACTTCCAGGGAAATAAAACTTAAGTGTATCAAATAGAGAACGTAAAATAGAGAAATACAAAAACTGAGACTCCTTGAAGACAAATGCTGATAGTTTGTTGCTTGGAACTTGATATAGCCTCAAGGATTTGCACATAGAGATGAAATCCAGGATTCTCTAAGTGTTCCTAGTTTAAGCCAGTAATGTTTCTACAGTTATGTTTCACTCCCATTACATACATAGCTCAGGTGGTGATATTAAAGGCAACACTGTGCCAGTTCTTTCTTCTGATCTTCAAAACAACCATCACATTCCTGGAAAAAACAAGAAGGAGTTTAAAGTGACACCTGCATGGTCAAGAAGCACTCTGTGAAAGGAAGTCTTGGCAGTGCCTCTCCTGTCACTGTGACTTATAGCCATATTGACTAAGGGAAGAATCTGCTCAAGTTATTTCAATTATCCATACTTTCTCCTAATTCTGGGGAGAATTTTTCATCAGTTCACTAAGCAGGTCTTGGTGGCAGTGCCTGAACAAAATGCTTAGTGTGACAAGAGTGCTAAATTATCTTTCTGCAGGCATAAATGTTGATCTATAAAGATTTTTACAGTGGGCTCATACTGTGGTCCAAGTGGTCCAAGTGGTCCAAGTGGTCCAAGAGGAAAAGAATTGAATGTGCTTTGTAGAACTAAAAGTACAGGGAATACCCTGGAAAAGTCTAGTTACACTCATTTACCACGAGTCTGAATGTTTTTTGAGTGCTCATGTGCAAGTTGCACATGTTGCACTTGGTTTTTTAGGTATTTTGGTATCTCTCTGGAAAATGAAGCACGCTCAATTATTTAAGGTACAAATGTGCCTTTAACATTTCCCCCAAGTAGCTAATGAAGAATATTCACTTCCCACAAAACTGGTCCAACAAAACCACGTAAGTAGTCATTTAATCCTTGCTCCCAGAAAGACCACAGAGGTTGAAGGAGGCGTTCACTTTCCGCAGTCAAGGCACATCAAGGTCTCTGTTGAAAACACAAGCAATGCTACTAATGCACCTCCACAGGATTGTTATACCCTAGAATGAAATCACAGTTCTACCTAAGTTTGAAGTTGGGGAGAAAGGTGAGCAAACACCAACATCTCATTCTACTTTCCATGCCTATTTTCCAAGGGAAAATCTGATCACTGCCTGACATGGGTTGGTGCAGAGTGAAAAAAAAAAAAGAAAGAGATATCCATCAAATTCTAGTCCTTTGTGTCATCTTGACCATGTCTTGCCTGTGAGATGGCAGGGACATCTCTGCACGTCTGAACATGAGCATCAACCAGGAGCAGTTCTCCAAGAGGATCAGCAGTCCAGTGTTGCAAAAAGGAACAGGACCATGAGCAATCTGCTGTCCTTGTAACAAAGCTCTGAAATGCCATGCAGTGTACATCCCCACATATCTCAAAATTTTTCTTCCACTTTCATCACCACCAAGAAAAGTCAACAGTAAAATACTGGGCAAACCACAGCCAGCACTATGAGTTTCAACAACTTCTAGCCCGGAGCAGTAAGTGGATAGAAAGAACTTTCTGTTTCACATGGATAGGGAGATGAGGAACATTTAATCCAGTGCAAGATCTTGTGACCCACCTTGGACAACAGCCAAAAGTTGTAGTCTGAGAAGATGGCAGGAGTACTAAGGTGGTCCATGGATGTGGACTAACACGCTGCCTGAGGAACACATGGTCTTCTGCTTTCTCACAGCAACTGCATTGCGAATCAAATCCTGTCCTGTCTCCCTAAAGCCTCATGACTTTTCTTGAGTCAACCCCACCTTTTTTACTGATATTATTTTGAATTCTTCAGGGGTTTTGGAGCAGAGTTAATAATGTATTTCACTTTCTTTGTCAAAGAAAAATATCCAAATATCACTGAAGTCAAAAGGAGTTTTCAGCCCTTTATAGAATCTGGACAGCGAGGAACAGAGAAAAGCTTTATTTCAGGGGAGACCCAGCAGACACACATTGACAGTGATCAATGGGTTCCAAAGCAGAGACGAGGAGGAAGACTGGGAACACTGACCTCATTTGGCATGCAGACAGCATCTCCAGTTCTCTTCATGTCCAGCTCAGTTGCAGAGCAATGAGTAAAGGTCACCCTGATGACCCCTGTCTGGGTAATGTCCCCATATGGTGCACTGACACACAGACCTGTACAATGAGCTGTCAAAGGAGAAATGACTGGACACTTCTTCACTTTCAAATTGCACTGTCAAAAACTCAAGAAAGAAACGTGCATTTTCAGTCTTAAATCACACTGCTCAGCACAGACTGAAAAAAGTTGGTGCTTGAGAGGCTTTTCAAAGTTTTCTTTCAGTGAAACAACCAGGAACTCTGCATCAACTCCCCCATTAAAAAGTCATAGCTGATACAGTAAGATTAATTAGATGAGATTATGCAGAAGTATAACGTCATTTATAAAGATTACTCTTTATAACTATGGAGTTACTTCAAGAATAAGATCCTTAGTGGGGGTTGCTGAGATCATCCTGGAGAAGTCAATAACAGTACAAATATCAACTTTTCAATCACGTAGCATGGTCAACAGAACACTGCAGACAATAAAAGTGCTGTCCTTGGTGGCAGGAGAAAACTCCAATGATTCCCTTGGTGGAAGTAGTTCGTGATCTTTCAATCTGATAGGTCAGGCCTGAGAGAGAGCCTGGAGATTTTGCAAACTATGTGTAGCCAATCTGAGCACCAGAGAGCAAGGCTTTGTGTTGCTGACTTTGCATCCCCATCCAATCCCTTACACCACATACAAAGAAATCCCAGGGAGCACAGCCTTGGCAAACCAGATGAGCTCTTTACCCCATCACTACAGAATCACAGAAATGGCAAGGCTGGAAGACACCACCACAGTGAGTCATCTGGTCCAATCTCCCCACTCAGTCAGGGTCATCCTAGAGCACATTGCACAAGATTTCATCCAGACAGTTCTTGAATATCTCCAGTGAGGGAGACTGCACAACCTCTCTGGGCAATCTGTTCCAGTGTGTGATCACACCCACAGGAAAGAAGTTCTTTCTCATCTTCTGGTAGAACTTTCTGTGCATCAGTTTCTGCCCACTGCCTCTTGGTCTATTACTTGGCACCACAAAACAGAGCTTGGTCCATCTTTTTCACACCATCCCTGCAGATACTTAGAGACATGATGAAGTCCCCTCTGAGTCATCTCTTCATCAGGCTGAAATAGGCTCTCCCTCAGCCTTTCCTCATAAGATGTTCCAGTTCTTTAATCATCTTTGTTGCCCTCAACTGGATGAACTGCAGGAGCTCCGTGTCTCTCTTGTACTGAGGAGCCCAGAACTGGACACTGCACTCCAGGTGAGGCCTCAGCAGGGCTGAATAGAGAAGCAGAATCACCTCCCTGACCTGCTGGCAGTGCTTTTCCTAATGCACCCCAGGATACTACTGGCCTTCTTGGCCACAAGGGTACAGTGCTGGATAGCTTGCTGTCCCCCAGGACCCTGAGGACCTTCTCCACAGAGCTGCTTCCCAGCAGATCAGCCCTCAGCCTGTCCTGGTGCCTGGGGTTATTCTCTCCCAGGTGCAGGACCCTGCACTTGCCTTTGCTGAATTTCAGACAGTTCTTCTCCACCAACTACACTCTTCCTCCAGTCCCCATGTAATTTCCACCACCAGATACTCCATCACCCAAGGACCTTTAATAGCTGTGAAACACTTTTGCAAAGGGAAAATTGGTACATGCATCAGTGCCCTCTGCCCTGGCTCCTTTCCACTGTCACTGAGAGCAGTGGCTGAGCTCAGGTGCTGGGGAAAGTATTGTCCCAACAGCTGTGCAGATGCTTGGCACAGACCTTCTGCACATCTCCTTGGCTAAACACAGAGAGGAGTATATGACCTTCTGATTGTCCCTTTTTCCAGTACTCCAGGCTTGGAGACAGTTCTTGCTACATCGGCTTACAACATGCTCTGTAGCAAGTCACACTTCTGTTCATAGGATCTCCTGTCCTAGAATGTACATGCGTGGTAGAGGGAGCTTTGGGATTTTACAGTGAGACAATACTGGCAGGGAGAGGAGCAATGGGGGATTCAAGGAATTTTTAAACCAGACTCTTCCCTCTAGATGTACCAAAAGGACCATACCTTTGGGTCAGCAGGACCTGAAGAAATACCTAGTGCCCATATCTTTTGGGGAATCCAGTCCCATCTTGAAGTCCTGCCTGGCAGATGCAGGCAAGGCAGAAGTAGTGCATTTGCCTCCTATGGGCTGCAGTAGAACTACTCTCCTGGTGGCCTCGGCCAGGGCATTTCTGCTGTGAGAGGAACTCATAGTACTTTGCACCCCAGAGGGGCTAAGGATGAGCAGCAGCTACCAGTCTCCCATACACAGGTACATAAAGCATCCTCTAAAATGGACAAACCTGCACCAAATCCATCTGCTTCCACACAAGGGAGAACTTAGTACCTTACATGCCTTTCTAAACCACTGGCAAAGGCACTCTGTGAACTGGACCACAGCAGCCTGCTTGGAAGAGCAGGCTGGAGCCATTTGCCCTACATATTCACTCTTCATCATGATTAACTCCTCCGTCACAGAGAGGGACACAAGCATCCATCTCTGCTTGGCCAACTGGAATCACTGGCCAGCACACCCCATGCCATTTATCACCAGCATTTACGTGGGAGAGGATGACAGCAGGTGCCATTTGTGTCAGTGTTGCTACGTGAGTCGACTGATTAATTAAAGCCACACGGCCCCCAGGCTGCCAGGAGGGCAACAAGGAGCAGGAAGGATCGTTTGTTAGGTCTGCCTGAGCCCTCGCTGTCTCCTTCAAAGGCCCTTTGAGTAGATGAACAAAAATCCCACAGCACTTTTGGGCTTGGAGATGGGAAAGGTGATGTCTCCAGAGAGTGGCTCTTGACACCCACAGTTAGTGGAGGTGTATACTCCAGGAGTGAGCATGAGAGCTCCATGGATTCACCTCTTCTCCTGAAACCTTGTTTTTAAAAATGCTGATTTAAAAGATGTGACAAAAAAGAAGAAAAATGACAGCAAACACTGAGATAATTAAACAATTGTCCCACATGTTGTAAACAAGGAATCTCTATTACTCACAGGCCAGAGTTGATGCGTGCAATACCATGTCTTTTTGTTCTCACATTACAATTGCCTCCATCCAGTTTGCCAGTCCTCACATGACCCCCAGTTCAACAAATTCCAGTAAGTTTGGACAGATACTGATGTGACACCAACACCCAACCCTGTCATGCAAGTCCCCAAGCTGTAACAGAAGGGTTGCAATAACAGACCTCAGGCCCATTTTTAGCTAGGCTGAGTTTTGTAACTGCATGAGACTCAGTGACATGATATGACATTTAGGGGTTGCACCAGGGAAATTCAGGTATGAATCAGGTCTGACTCACAGGAGATGAGGCTATACATTGCACTGGAGCAGCCATTTGAGATTGCCATTCATCCCTGGTACAGAGATGCCAACCTACTTCCTATAGCACTGCCATTGTTCATTCACACACAGTCAGGCATTTTTCCTCACTGCTCTGGGATGAAAAACTCTTCCTGATCCTGTTCACTGGACAAAACCCTTTCCCATACTTTGAGACTGGGAAGTAGAAGAGGCATATCACTGTGGAGAGACATCAGCCAGGGCCCTCCTACTTTTCAACACTTGCTTACACCTCACTGGAGCAAAGGGCATTCGTTTCTCTATTATGCATTTCAATCAAAGTAATTAAAATTCATGAACTTTTAGCACCCTAGAGGTATTGCCTATTTCCCAGACTCAAAATAGCCACTTGGCACAGCTTAAAGGTGGCTTGCACTCAGATTTTTAGCGTGCCAAGTAACATTACTTCACCAAACAGCACTGCTGCTCTCTCTCCCCAGCAGTTGTGCACATCCTCTATGCTAGTCTTACACCATTCCAAGCTACAATGAGCCTAAAGGAAAAGATTTAAGGTGATTTTGCTGAAGACTGAATGTGGATCTCTCATTGGACTGTCCAAGAGGAAAATACAGCTTTTCATATTATCAAATACACAGGTGGCCCTCTGATCAGTTTTCTAGGGGATTGCAACCCAGAGCTCAGGGAAGTTTGTAAAGCAGCAGTTGAGTGGGTAAATTCCCTCTGCTCTCCAGCAGCAGTGCAAGGGACACCATGGTCAGAGACAGGCTAAAAGGCCCAACACCTGAATTCACTTTAGGGCATTTATCTGGATGTGTTCCCCTGTACCTGCATCTCTCAGTGCTCTGCATTTAAATGATGTGTCCCAGATTGCTTACCCTGCAGGGAAGGGGTGGTATGGGTTAATGCACCAGAGCTGCCCCACCATTCAGTTTACCCCTAAACCAGGATGGCCATAACAAAACTCCCTGAGCCTTGTGCAGCCTCATGTGCCAGATGTGACACACTGATCATTAGCCCCAGCTCGATTAGGAAACCTATCATTTCTAGGAGCAAATATCAGGGACTTCACTGAAGAGCACTGTGTCCTACCTGCTGGCTCTTCTGGCTTTTTGTCCTACTGAGAAGACAAGGGTCAAGCCATCACAGAGGCTGAGACACTGCAGGTACAGGGCTGAGAGAGAGGCTGACAGCAGCAGAGTACAGGTGGGATTGGACAGTCAGGGCAGTCAAACACACACCAATGTGGAGTGCTCCCCTCTCCTCTCATGTCTCACTCCTCCTGGATAGAGGACAGATCCTCTCTAATGTCTTCTTCTCAGCCCCAACAGTGGAGTGTGCACCTTTCCTCTTCCCACTGCCTTGCAAAGCTCAAGCCATCGTGGATGCATCACCTGCCTCCCTGGGAGCCCATGAAACCAGCTCCAATTGTGCCTTCCCATTCTGCATCCTTTGCTGCCATTTACAGCCTGACAACCGCCCAGGGGGATGGGATGGGGACTGGCATGGGATGCCCATCCCAGAGGAATCCCCTTGAGAGCCATGGCAAATGCTGGCCTCTGCCTGTCCTCCTGCAGAGCTCCCCGCAGGTGGCTGAATAATGTATGGGCAGTAGTTTCATTCAGGCAATTCACCTTTTTTTTTTTTCTGCAGGTTTAATCATTGGGAGATAAATCACCTGCATCCCTGGCTTCCCGGACGAGGAATCGTTAGGGGGCAGACCTGCAATTTATTACATTTTGGCAGAGAGAAGCTTTAAACGCTCTGGGGTGGGGCGAGGAAGGATGGAGCTCTCACAAAGGCAATGAATTAATGCTGCTAAATACTCACCTCTAATCCCATGCATTCATAGGCAGAATGACTGCTGTTATTTGAGGAACAAGGAGAAAGGGAGGCAGTGGCAACTTGCATGAGATCCCGCACAGTCAAGACCAGGCATTCCCTATAACCCTCCAAATTACTTCATCCTGCAAATGGGTGCATTCCCACGTCCTCTTTCCTTCTCTCAGTATCCAGAAGCATCCTTTCACAGAACGACCCCAATATAAAAATAACAAACATTAAATCCTGTAGAAAGGATTTTCTCAGTAAGTTTCCATGTGTTCCAGGATAGTAGGAAATACTGTCAATAAGAATTCAGAGAAATTTCTGTTTTCAGTGAGAACAATCCCATCTCTTTTAAACAATTTTTATTTCCCCTTTTCTTTCCTTTACCTTTTCCTTTCCCCCTTCCTATCCCCATTTTTCCCTCTTCCTCTTCACTTCCCTTTTTCTGAATGATTACTGCCTATTTGATTTGGGCATTAGGACAAATTAGGGGTGAAAAGAAAACTATATCTACACCTGAATGCCAAGATTCCCAGCATGTCCTACAGCATTCAAACACAGCTCAAGATTGGCACATTTCAACCACTTGATCCCACCATAGGACTGTACCAACTTGGCAATAAAGAAAAATAAAACTAAACAAAACCAGTTAGTCTTAGAGCCCAGAAAATTTCTTCACAGGAGAGTCCTTGCCCACTCAAAGGGGCTTAAGATCCCAACTTCATGAACAGTCTTTTCAGTAGTTGCACAATGGAGATTTTGGAAAACTTTTTATGAAAGAACTGCAAAGATGCCAATTAAATGCATTTAGCAAGGAGATTAGACAAAGCACAGAGTTGGGAAGACTGTGTGCACCAGGTACATGCAACCATAGTTAACCCAAAGTGATGCTGGAGAAATGTAAAACTAAGCAGGTGTGTCTTACAGAGGGAGGAGGTTACACTGCTGATACCTACAGCATGAAATGAATGCAACCCAGTATCATTGCCCCAGATACCCATAGTTATCAGAGCATTACCACATTGACAGAACTGTCAACAGGTTTTGTTGTTTCTGACCCATTTCTAGAAAAAAAAGGTAAGAGCTGTGTACTATCATGAAGTACTGAGTTGAGGCAATATCAATAATTCACAGGAAAAAGGAAACTGGGATGAGAAAAGGAGAGAACCCTGAGTTACAAAACTTAGCAAAGTGCATAGGTCTTGGACTATACAGAAAAGCCCAAAAAACTGAGCCTAGCAGTGCAGTCCAGGACATCTGAGTTTGTGCATGGGGCTCTCAGAAGCAAACGGACACAGTGGGCAAACTGACCTTTCACAACCTCATTTTTTGTGCTACTGCTGGTGACTATGCTGTAGGATCCCTCCTGCCTGGCATGGTCCTACTTGATTATCTGGGCTCTGTCCCAGCATGACCATGTCTCCACGAGGGCATGGTAGACATTCACTGCTATCACAGCTGTCTGCACTGGAATAAAACTTTTACAAAGGCTTTTGGTTAAAAATCTGCAGAAGGCAATAACAGCGAGGGAAACACAGCCTTATCTGTGAAAATCTGCTCATGAGCTAACTGCTACTCCAGGAATCTCTTCTAGAACAGCTCTTTCTGAAAGACATTAACATTTTCATTTCCAGCCTAAGCTTTTCCCTGAACAATTTGAACGACTTGTTACTCTCCAGACTGGTCTTTGAATTACAATGTTCTCTTACCTTACTCCTCCAAATCCATGTTTAGAATTCCAGAAAATGGTTTCTATACACTCTCCTTCAGAAAAGGGTCTGTTTCATCAGCACAGAGCTGAACAACCTCCCATAGATGTCCAGACAAAATTGGAAAAGTCTTGTGCGGCCATTGGATCTTGGGAGATATCCACCACTGGCAGCCAAACTCTAGTGAGAGCAATTTAGATCTGAGCTCAACCTTTGTCCTGATTTGGCCAAATGTGGGCTCCCAAGCCAGGCTTTTGCTCATGCATGTCTTTCCTCCACTGACAAACACAAGAGGAGGGGAATTCCTTGCCAGGCCCTCCCAGTCTGTCTTCATGGCAGCCAACAAGGAAGGCATTTATTCCCATCTGATCCAACAAACTCCATCTTGTTCATTTTCATCTCTTAGGTGCCAGCAGAAATTTCCAATCTTTACCAAGAAAAGAGGAGTTTCTTGTTTCTCAGACTGGCCTAGAGAGAGGGCAAGTGGTTGTTTTCTGTGGATGCCATTGCAAAGTGAGTGTATTTCAGAGGACACATCATACTCCAGGTGCTTGTTGTGTGACTTATCTCCAGTGTCCTTCCCTGCACTTGCCTCAGAGCCCAACCACTGCCAACACAAACTACCACACCACCTAGTACTTCACCACCAAGGTGGGCTGATGAGTTCCACATGAGCCAAACAAGTCTTGAGGCATGGCCAAGGAAGCTGAAGAATTCAAAGTAAAGGAAAACAAACAGCATACTTAGTTCTGAGTTACTTCATGGCAGCACAGAATTAAAAGTAAGGAACACTGGCATTTGGAGGGTACAAGACAGCCTTCAAAAGAGAGTCTATGCAACTGCAGCTGCTTCCCCATGGAGCGTGACTCAGAATGGGTTTTGGTCTGTCAATCCAAAGTCTTAACCTTGAACCTTCACTGGAGAAAGCCTGGTAATATAACTGCTGTCAAGTGACAGGGTGTATCATATTACCAGTTAGGTATCTGTACATCACCATTAGAATCAGAATCAAAAACCTTGTGCATGTCCTCCCTCAAACTCAGAGAAAAAAAAACCAAAACAGCAAAACATGAACACAGACCTTCAGCTACACCTAGCACACCACCAGCCTTGAGGTACAAGCCAGGCCAGCCAAAGAGCCAAGCCAAAACCACTCTAGTCTGCTCCCACAGCAATCCAACCAGCCTCAGAGCACCAAAACTTGTTTCTCCAAATGGATTGCTCTGGCAGCCACATCCTCTCCTCCCTGGGACACACAATTAATGATCCTGCAGCAGAGGGTCATGCAGATGTGCAGGTCTTGCTTGACATGCTGCAAAGGCACAAGTCTATACCAATATCTCTCCCTTGCAAAACCCTGAAATAGTTCTTCACAAGCCAATCCTTGTTCCTCACGTCCCAGCCATAAGAGATCAACATTCAGCATTACTGTTCTGTGACAGGGTGAGTGAGTTCAATAAAGCTACTGCAAGCTTTGCTTTTTCTTAAGAGTGTGGCAGTCATTAACAACACAAGGTGAGTGACCCTGCTGGCTTGGAAAGATCACACAACTGCATGGAGCTGTCACTGTGCCTCAGAAATATCTTGTGCTGACACCATGGGCCCAGAAAGGCAATTCTTAGCATGGGGCAGTCATGGTAAGTTCAGATCAAGATCAGATCTAGGTGCTAAGAGAACAGAGGAGCACCAAAAGGATGTGGCTTTGGGCTGAAGCCAGCAGTCAACACCCCTTCTATTAGAGATCTAGTTGCTCTTCTCCCAAACCTATAATTTCTACTGTTTACAGTGGATGGGGTTGCACACACAGAGAGCAAACATCCAGCACCAAGAGTGTTTCTCCAAGGGAAGCTAACACAGCCCTTTTGAACAGATATGTAGGTTTTACTTTTGACTGCTCGTAGGTAGCTGAAAAGGTATAAAAAACACATGAAAAAGCTACCCCATCTCCCGTTTTCCTGTGAAATCATGATGAATAGTAACTTCTCAATTGAAAGTGAGTCTACAAATTCAGGAGCCAGGATGGGAATTTGGGAAGGAGCCTGCAATAAACAGTTTTAACCCTACATCCCTTCCAGTTACCTGATGATATAGAGGCAACTTTCGTGCCTGTTTCAGGGATGAAGAGTCTGATACACCAAAACAGAATTAGTCAGTTCTCAGTCCTTCTGTCTTTTAAACTGCTAATCCAAAGCAAAAATAAAAAGCTCAAATCCTTAATTTTTTTGTTTTCTGAATATTAGAGTCTTGGTATCTTTTGTTATTGCACATGTGGGCATCATATCAGTAGTATTCTGGAAACAAGAAATAATCTATGTCTGGACCTTGAGTGAAGATTTCCCAGGGGAGCAAAAAGACATGTCATAAAATCTAAGTATATTCTTACTTAAGCAAGCACGTGAATGTGGGCACCAATTCTGAATAATTGGAATGCCCAACAGTCCTGCCTTCTGCCCAAAATCCGTGTTCATGGTTAGCACCCTTATATCCATATTGGCAAATAAACACTCCTCAGGGAGGAGTTTTGAGCACTGAACTATAACTGCCCTCACCATGGAGTTGCTGGTGGGCTAGGTGACATGGTTTGACTTCTGCCAACAATCTTCCCCACAGGCAACATTAGGGCATGTTCAGGGAACAGTGTTTCTCAGGACTGTTTGGATATGCCCTTTCTGCTTGGCAGAAGACAAGAAAAAAGAGTTAAGTTATGACATTTAGGACTTGGCCTTATTAATGCAGAAGAACCGATGGACTCTTGATCTGGCTTAATTAGAGTACAGGTAGCACCTGTCTTTATCTCACTGTCTCCCTCCCTGTGTGCTCTCCCTCTCTTCCAGTGATTATTTTACACAGATACTGCCTATATCCAACTGTATGAGCACAAATCCGGGTGTGGGTTTTTTAAACACACAAAGAAAGAACTGGGAAAAGTTTACCATAACAACATAGCACAGCACCCACCCATCTGACTGAAAAAATGAGTAATTGCTGAGTATGTATTTGGGGAATGCTGCTTATGGGACTCAGAAGTTCCTGAGTAGGTTCACAATGACTGCATAGGTTTTTCAAGGTCTCATTTAAGCTATAGTGATCAGTCAGGTGCCAGGCCGTATGAATTACCTCTGACTTCCACTTGTTAAAGTAAAAAAAGACTTCAGGGTCAGTGAAGAAGATGAGGAGGACTCATTGTACCATTTGGCCCTATGCATATTGGCATTTAACACTTGACTACTCTGTATAGCAGATGCAAAGACTAAAGAGAAAAACTTTAGGGGTACCCGAATACCTTTTCATTGCAAACAATGAAAACCTGCTGTGTAAATCCCCTAGATTTCTTAGATCACCAATTAGAATGACTATAATTTTTGCTCATGTAATCATTTCTCCTTACTGGAGGAACAAAATAAGCATATTTTGAACTAAAGATGGAGAAATATCTCTCTTTCATGCTTATTCTCTACCATCTTAACTATAAAGTGACAGAATTAAGACTTCAAGCCCTGGATTATCAACAATGCTTGGTATTTATGGAACCATAAATACTTCTAATTCAGTAGTAAGGCTGTGCATAAAATACTGTGATAAATCCTTTGCTGATGTAAATTTTCATCACTTCATTATGTTCATGT
The DNA here is from genome assembly GCA_013400415.1 of Scytalopus superciliaris. NCBI lineage: Eukaryota > Metazoa > Chordata > Aves > Passeriformes > Rhinocryptidae > Scytalopus > Scytalopus superciliaris. The sequence continues at coordinate 119,032 of VXBX01006115.1, read as the reverse complement.
TAAAAAAAGGATTGGCTGATTTTTGCTAAGAAGAATGACTGGCCATAACTGCTGGAAAGCTCATAGGTCAATTGTAGGAAATTCTTCATGCCAGATAATAAGATTTGAGAAGTTAGGAAGGCAGATAAAAGCTTTCTGCACCTGTAGTAACACTCCAGTCTGTTTTATAATTTAATTAATCTATAATAGCAGAGAATCTATTTTTTTACAACCTCTAGGAATTAAAGAAAAAAAAAATTACTTTGAGCAGCAAATCTGAGACTTAAAGAAATAAAGCTCCAATACTTTAAAGTGTGGGTATGGAGAAATCTATCACTCAGGGAAAAAAAAAAAGTTTATATAACATTATGTAATCCTACTTATATTTTCCAATTCATATAAGGGCAAATAAAAGCATATGGTGCTTTGGCTCTGGAGAAGAATAGTCTCCCCCAAATATAAAGCAAAGATTCCTATTGAAAAAATTGTTTAAGACATAGCCACATGCCTTTCAGCATTTTGGAGTCCTGCACAAAAGCCTCACAGCTGCAGGTGACAGGGCCAAATATCTCAGCCAAATATTTTAACTTGGGTACAGGTTTTTGAGCTTGTCCCATGTCTTGCTGAGGATAGCAAGTCACATCTTCATTCTGTGTGCACCTAGAGTAATCTCATGACTGTTGTAGGATCTAGAAAGCTTTGCTGTAAACCAGAAAAATACTGGGCAAGTTTCCATTACACTGAAAGATCAAAAGGGAAAAAAAAAAAAAAGGAAAAGTGAAAAATATCAAATTAACTTGGAGGAATTTATGAGTATTAAATTTTTGTTTTCCACAGAGAAAAATCTTTTTCATTTCAAAACAGAAAGGTTTTCTGTAGGGCTTGTTACTCCTGCTCAGTGGGAATTCCCGTGATTTACAGGAACAGAGCGATGCTTTCACAAGGAGCCATGCAATATCAAGAACAGATTATCAGTGTCCCCTGGAAAATAAGAAGTTCTACAGAATAGTCTGGAAATTATAAATCCATTTTCATGTGCAATGCATGTGCATTTTCCACTACTAGCATTCAGTAAGGCAACGGAAGTCAACAGCTGCTGCTCTCACTGCACCCCTAAAAAACACACACCTACAGCACAACCAGAGAGGAGGAGTGTTGTTATTATCATAGACTAATTAAGAGTTGTTATTTCTTTCCCACAGCTGTAATGAATGTTGATAAAAAATGTCTAGCTCTTGCTGGGAAGCTCTTGATTGCATCTTCAGAAGTTTAAGAACCAGCCCTGCCAGTCTCAGTGATGTGAGGTGCTACACACCCCACACTCCTTCCAGATTTTCATTCAGAGATTTCCAGCTCAATAGCTCTCAGTTCAGACCTCTGGCAGCCCATGGACAAAACCACCCCACCCAGTCATCTTTGAGTCAAGCCCATCATTTCTGGGTTTGTGCAAAGACGTGCTCATGTACAAGTAGATGAATGCTGGGATGGTCAGCACCTCCCTTCGCATGAGCTCGGCCACCAAAAGGGAATGACACAAGTTTGCGTCACTGAAGGAAATAAGCTGTGGCTTGGACCACAACAAACACTTGCAGTCTGGCATCCCATTGGAGATCTTGTGACTGGTCATCCCCACAAGACAAGAATGCCCTTCTTGTATGTGCCCCACACTGTAGTGGGGGCCCAAAGCCCTGTTCAAAGTCCTGACATCAGTGACACAAGTGCAAAATAAAAGCCAGAGCTGGCTGTGCTCCAAGGATTCATCCTGCTGATGTCTCAGCTGTGCCAGTTGGAGTTAGTTACAGAGGAAGAGCAGAAACTACCACAAGTGTTGAAGGGATTGGGAATGTCATGTATGGTGTAAACATGAACTAGAGTCGTGGCAGGATCTGTTTGATCTCTGTGGTGTGGCAGAAGACATGATGTGACTTGCTTCAGCACAGTCTTCCTCTCCCTCAGTCCACAAGGCAACACTCAGGGACTGCTAATGCAGACAGTGCAAGAACAACAGTTAAGGCCTTTCTGAAATATTGGATGGAATGGCTGTCTCCTGGAAAAATGGGCAGGCTTCTCTCCACTTATATTCTCTCTGACCTAGACCAGCTCTTTGTGCCTTAGCCTGGTTCCATGGGAAAAACCACCACCCCAGGTTTGGGGCTCTCCTCAACCTCCACTGTTGCAACAACTAATGTGAAATCAACACTAGCGAAGGGGAGATCCTGCCAACTACAGACTCAGTCACAAAATGATTTTTGGGTCTCAGACCAATGTAAGCTCATCTCCAGGAGCTGCCTGCAACAAGGCAGCTTCTTCATGGCCTGCAGGTTTCACTGTGATGGGACAACTACCTGTCTGATGTCTAGAGCTACTGCAAGTTCAGTTGGAGTCTTTTTTAAAGGGGCAATTGATGTAAGCAGGACAATATATTCTGTGTCCTCCCCTAAGACATTCACATGTCTTTGCCAGAAATGCTTCCAGCACAGATAAGCAGCTTCTGAATTTCATGTGTAATTTACTGCAGCATTAACACACTCCACATAACCAACCTGCCTGAAATGGCAGGTGAGACACAGCCCTCAGACAACTTTTGCAGCCTTCCTTCATTACCCCAAACAAGTACTCTGCAGATTCTGACAGGGCTTGTGTGCCCAGAGCATCACCAGGCATCACAAGATGATATGAAATGGGAACATGCTGACCTTCTGGATGCTTTAAACCGGTCAGAACTAGAGAGAAAACATGTAAGTCAAAAATATGATCTTGGGAGACCTAAGACAAAAAAGAGTGAAATGCATCATCTAAGTCCAACAGTTGTTACCAAACCCACACATCTCTCCTTACCTCCCTGCCACTGATATATGAATTAGATGCCTCATCCTCTGGACAGGGGCACACATGTTTCACATTGACACAGGTTTTCTTTCTCACACATCTCTACTGTGTAAAGTGACCATTTGAACTCATTAATTCACCATACAAAGCGTGGATGTTCCCTTAGTTGGTGTCCTACAGAGCTCAGGTTAAGGGCAAGAGAGTGAAAAGGGTTCCTGTTGTGGGGAAATGACAGGAGGAGGGAAGAGAGCATGTGAAAAAACTGTACTTCAAACCCAGCACAATTTGCCTCTTCTTCACCCACAGTATATGGTGTGCACATAAATAGCTCACTACTTCACACAAACCAAGCCAAGCATATCTGTAATTCTGGTGGGTCCCAAGTCAACCTGACCTTGGAGAGGCAACCACTGCAGCTTTTCCATACCAAAGATACCTGCAGAGCTTCTGGCTCCCACACAGTTCACTGTCTGAAACCCACGATTGAAACAGAGCTGGCTCAGATCAACCAGGTGAGAGAGGCTGAAGTCAAGCAGATTTGCCTTGACTTCATCTTCTGCCTGACCTCATCTGAGGGCATCTTCTCTCCCCATTGTCTGACCAAGTTCAGGAGATCCCCTATGTGGGACATTAGCAGCTTGATAGAAACAAATGAGTCTTCTTTGCTCCTCCCTTTAACAGCACACCTTTTGGTATGAAAGAGGTGAGAACTTGTCATTAGGGTGAAGTGCAATACAGCCTTGTAGGTAAAGTGCAGATTCTGGCGTTTTAGCCCCTATTGCTTCTTGCTCCATACCTATGTGTCCAAGCCCTACATGTGCTCCATCACTGTGGTACCTGGGCCCACGAAAGAGCACTTTTACTCATATAAGAGGCTAAAGGACAGTCAGCTCATGCATAATGTTCTCCATTTCTTCTCCTAGATAAATAAGTAATAATCTTTCAAATTTGCAACAAACTTACCCGTGCATATCACTAATGTTAGAGTTTGGGAATGACTCTGTTTGTGGTAAGCAGAAAAACTGAGGGGAGGAAGAAGAAAAAGATAATTGGTAGGTAGATGTCTTTAAGGAAATAAATATGTAATTACATGGTCAAGAAATAAATTTTTCCAGGAACTTTAGGGGAGGTGATATGCACATGATAAACCAGAGAAAGAGGCAGGGAGAAAATAACTAAGCAATTACACACACACAGATATATATATCTACATATTTTTTAAAATCCCTAATGCAAAAAGGGTGCTCCCATCTCCCACTGAACTTTGGGGTTCTTTGTAGTATTTCACAAAACACCTGTGACCCCAAATTGTGATGGAGATGAATTACTTTCTTTCAGTACTCCTGACTCCCACTGCAACTGCCTGAAAGGCCCATAATTAGTAATCATATGCCATGGATGGAAAAAATCCACGCCAAGTATTACTAGAATGCAGTAACATTATTTCCAAGGGGTTTTGAGATGCATCCAGAGCAAAGGAGATCTAACTCATTTCATTTATTTTATTTTTGGCAGGAAGAAGTGGGGAAAAGGGATTAGACTGAAACTGCCAAGTAGTGAAAGAAAATGATAAAACTGCCATACAGAAGTTAGACACAAAAGGTCACTCACTATAGGGCATGTGGGGAAACCATTTGGGTCTCCTTGTCACCACTTCACAATGCCAAAATCCTCAGTTGATGTAAATTATTGTTCCCCCTTTAACTTCAGTGGCACAACGCCAGTTTGTAGCAGCTGAGGATGTGACACAACAGTTTTCACTCGCTGTGAATGTCAACAAAGTTATGCAAAAATACAAGAATATAAGAATTTGAGGTCTAACATCCTGCAGGGATAATGTCTCTGATGACCCTGGTATTTACATGAGCCTATAAAACAGGCTTTTTAATCTTTTCTTGTCCTGACCTTGTGCTTAAGGTATTACAAGGGTGGGTGATAAACAAGCAAATAAATTCTTATGGCCAACAAGCAAAGGATCATTGCTGCCACACTGCTTCTGAGCTTGAGTATTATCTCAGGCAATCAAAACTTTAAAGGGAAAAAAGTCAGCTGCAGCAAAACTGCTGGCTGTGTGTCTTTGTGTCCATATGGCTGCAGCATGCCGTGAGGGGAAATGCCTGAAGCCACTGACACCAACCCACAAGGGGTCAATTCTCCTGGCACAGCTCTGAATTGGCAGAAAAGAAACGTGTACTGCACAGCTCAGCACAGTTACCTCTACAAATGGAAAATCCTCCCCTGGAGAGAGGGGTTAATCCTGCAGGACTCATGTGGGCGACCTTCCCTTAGCACAATGCAGGCTGGAGGAACTACCATCCCCATCCTGAGGAGTTACCGTCTGTCCCAGGTCCCACGGTCAATCATTCTTCCAAAACTGAGGTGCTCTTGCAGTGATGGTCTGGGAAATGCTCTTTCTTAGCTGAGGCAGACACCCTTGCAAACATATAGTTGAACCCAGCAAACATAGATGAATCTTGCCATTCAATCACATGAGGAATTGAGTGACAATGAACTTATGCCATTTCTTTAACTGCCTGCAAGTGAACATGCTCTTGCCAATACCCACAATTTTGAGTCTTTCCACTGGAAGCAAAAGTAATGGTAAATATAGCAAATGTCCTGGGACAGTGACAGGCAAGGACACAGGCACAGGCAACATGACATAAATTGTCCCTCTCCTGCTGTCCCACCAGTCCAATCTGCTTCCTTCAGCTCACAGCACCAGGGGAATTCCTGTTGCAGCGACTAAGTTAACTGGAGCTCAGAGAAGTTTAGTGTAACAGGCAAGATAACGTTCAAAATTCCAAGGGAAATAAAAGCTGGGAGTCTTGCCTTCCCACTGTCAATATAAAGGGCATTTCAGTTGTAAAGACTCTCCACTTTACTCTGCAGCATCCTTATAAGGCTGCAAAGCAATCCTAAGAAAACAATAAAACCTAAGACACAAAATTCAACATTGACTGTGTTTTCATGTATTAGCAAATTAAAGATCTTGTGTTAACCTTGGAGAGAGTGATAAACTGACTTTCTGTCTATGCACTTAACCTGAAGCAAACATCTATGTATACAGACACACATACACATATATATACACATGCAGACTACTTATGCAGAAGGAAACCTCTAATAGTTTGTCTTACCAAACACCCCCAGTGGCTTTTATTACACCACTGCAAGTTCCCTAATGCTTTATGTCCTCAGATCCTAAAGGGAACTATTAAAGAGCCGACGTGTGATCCAGCATCCATTTGTGGATGAAGAATGCTAACAGCCAGCACTGCCACGGCGGGGGGGCAGCAGGTCCTGAACGACCTCCAGACAACCAGGAGGCAGTTCAAAACACTGCTGCAGGGATGTTAATCCCATCTCAGCCTGCAGTAAAAGCTCCCTGTGCCATTTTGCAATGCGGCAAGTGTTCTCCCTCCTTAGAGCAGCAATTTCGTCTCCTCTCAGTTTTCCCTTACTGCATTTAACATCAGTGCCAAGGCTCCTTCTCCAAAATCTCTCAGACACAACCAGAATACTTGCCAGATGTCTGGGGGAACCACTGAATTAATACCGTCAACACACAGAAAAAGCTCTGCCTTTTAAAAAGTATATTTAAATTCCTTAGAACTTCTCTCCTCCCCCTTCAACCCCCCACCAAGAAGCCATTGTCAGCTACGTGGTATCTCAGCTGGACAAAATCCACAAATCTGGGACAAAACTGCTGGGTACAGGAGTTTTCTGTGCAGAACCACAACACTAAGGGGCAGCACAGTGAAGGATCTGGTGGTCCAAGGGGGCAGCTCGATCTGTGGATTTTCATTTCAGAGTTATGTATAATCGTCTCCACTCGAGTCTGAATCCTCAGCCAGCAGATGCTTATTTGACTCATGGCAAGATCTTGGCAGGAAGTTCAACATTTTCAGAAGATAACTGCAGTTAATAGCACAGATTTACTTAATCACTTCAGTCAGGACAGAATGACCCAGTGTCGTCTTCTGATCTGATTTATGAAATGATGGCATCAAATAGCATAAAGCAACTGGCTGTTACAGTGTTGATGAAATGATGTTCCTGCAGTGTTCAAAAACATGGTTTTGGGGAGAGGCAAAAGGAGAACTAATGAAGTTGTAGAGACAGAAGGTCACATCTTCCTCAAGGACCCCAGCCTGGCATGTTAGCATCCCAAGAAACAACAACTGGAACACATTTTTACCCACTAGGAAATTTCTGAGCTTTGAAACCTGCATAATCCCCCTAAAAGACAGCCTGGAGGTGAAAAGGAATAAGTAAAAGGGGAGATGCAGTTATTTCCAGTTACTTCTTTCTTCTAGTGCTCCTTTGCTACTGTCCCCTCTCACCAGGGAGGCCACTACCTCTACAGAGCTCAGCACCATCACCACACTGACAGTCAACAAACAGAGCAGGCTTCTTTACTGCAACCCCTCCACATCACCTTCAGGCCAGCTCCTTCAAAGGAGTCACTTCATCAGTTTCCCCACAGCCTCTGAGATCCCCTTCCCATTAGCTGCACTAGTCCAATTCCCAAACATCCACTAAAACAGAGTTTTGCAACATATAAGTATGGACCAACCACTGACGGACTGGAACTGGTCTGTGGAACTGGAAATGGGTCTGTGAAGTGTTTGAAGACACATGGCTTTCAAAACAAACAAACAAAACCAAACAAAAAAATAAAAAATCAACTGACCAACCAATGAAAAATTATCATTCTAACTGGATTTTTCTGAAGGAAACAAAGTACTATTTCTATGTATTCAGATGAATTCAAAGACCACAGTCACCAGGAAATTATCTAAATGAAGTTCTGAATAGTGAGGATCATGTCATGTCAACCACCATCTATTAGTGAAACGAAAGAGATCTGCAAAAATAGTTTTCACCACAGTCAGAATAACACCCTGAAATGGGAATGACCTTTTTGTGTTCTTGTTGTGTTCTTATTGCTGAACCTTCAGGTTTTGTATCACGGAAAACCATGTGACAAAGTCCCTGCACAAGATGCCAGGCATTTCCAGCAAACCATACCGACCACAGTATCATTAATTTAATCTTCTACTACTCGACTCTTCTCCTGACTGAAAAATCAATGCTAATAAGGAGCTTTGGGAAAAGACTGTGTTGATGCCTCATCTTGTATGGACTAATTTTAACCTGCTATCAAATGACTAAGTGGCTTTAAAGAACCTATAAAGCGAACAAGGAGATTTTTAAATGTCTCTTTCCCAAACAGTGCTCTGTGCTGATGAAGACATCTAAATGCATGAGGAAGGGTTTATGTGCTACCTCAGCCTCTCTGTCAGGAACACTGGGGATGGAGGCCAAAGCCTTGTACTTCAACTGCATCAGCCCCTACGCTTGTGTGCAGGAAAGCACCAGGCAATGAATCCACCAAAGAGCAATTTCAAGCAGCTGGAGACACTAACAGGGTCTGAATCAGCTGTAGCTGAAGGAAAAGAGCATGGCACTATTTGCCCATTCGGATAAATTGCTGCTAGAATAATAACCAAATCCTGAAGAACAAGTATGATCTTCAGCAATGGTTAAGATGGGATAAAACCATCACTCTGAACAGCCTCAGCTTCACCCTTAAGAGTCCCCCCCCGAGCTGACCTAAGGTGTCTCTCTTGACCTTAAGGTCTTTGGAGAGGCAGGCCAGGTCATGAGGCATCTGGGACATCATTTCTCACCTCTGGGAGCTGTGAAAGTTGATTGTTCTGAGTCACACAGCTTTTTTCCATTTTTTGGCAAACTTCCCACCAAAATTTGCTATGTGACCACCACATTGCCCTACTTTAAATCATGCCACCTGCAGATCACTAAGTCATGAACTAGGGTATTGTCTTTTCAGAAGAATTTCCTTTTATGACCACTCAGTTCTTTGAGTTCATTTGTCTCTTCCATTCCATTTGTTATCCCAATGTGTAGCAACTAATCATGTTGTTCTGAGCACCAGAACATCAACTCTCCCATTTTTTACCTCTTTCTACAGCTTTTAGCACTGTGAGGCCTTGATCTTTAAATTAAAGGTCATGAGGTATCTTCAGCTGCACTCAAATACAAATAAACACACCAATATTGCTAAAAGATTTTTAGGAAGATGCCTTGCTTTTTGAAGATTCACCTGCCAATACTAGAAAGCATCTATGAATACAAGGTTGCTTCTATAGCAAATAGATTATTTATTGAATATCCAACTTTATTTATCCAATTTCCAAAGGCAGTTTAATTTTGTTTTCCCTCCTATTTAGCAGCTTTGACCATGGAGGGAGGTATGGGAAAGGATGAATCCAACATTAAATATTCACTCAGCCTGAGCAGAAGCTGCCTCCCTCTTACAAGAGAGACTGAGAGACCCTCGACTGCCAGTTTCACAATTCCCTCTTGAACACAGTAATACATTTATAATAATGCCTGCTATTAATGTAAATGAGGGGGGGGGGAAGCCTGGCTGCAGAATACAGCAAGATATTTTTCCCAGCTAAACATCACTGTCTTATCGCTGTGATAGGAGTGGGAAGGAAACCAAACTCCACTACATCAAACCAGCTTTTAACACTGAGATCCATCCTGATAATATCACAGCAGATAGTTTATCAGCAGGATCTCATCCATCACAAACTCCAAACAGGGAGTCTGTGATGAGGTTATCGTCCCACCAGAGCCCTGTTTCATTCCCCAGTGCCTTGCTGTCATCCCAGTATCAGCATGCCTGGCAGAGACACCAGTCCAGCCCCCACAGAGCTAATCCCAGAGGGACTAAGGTGTCTCAAAAGAGCTCTGTGCTCTGACGAGTTGGCAGCTACAGTGAACCACCATCACTGCATATCTCGAGGATGTAATGAGGCTGCTCTCCTCTGTTACACAGTGCCCCAGACTATGGCTCACAAGAAACCCAGACACGGCCATGGGCTGTTTTGGTACATGTATCAGCACAAGGATAACAGTTGGCTATCGAGTTACCCAAAAAAGAAGTGCTAGATGAATGCATCCCACATCCCTGGGCACACTAGATGTGTCCAGACCACTCTACATCTCCATGAAGCTGACCTCAGTGTCTGAGCCTGCTTCAGCTCTGTGTTGAAGGCGGCTACATATCCCACCAGGGCCACATCTGTCTCCATGCTGAAACCACGTACCTGCCTCAGCCAGCACAGGCTCCACAGCACACTGTGTGCCCAGGCTCTCCAAAATCCCATGTGTCTAAATATCTCTGTGCCTGGGCCATCAGCGGTCCCCTTGTCTGCTCCCTGCAGGGCAATACTTGCAGATCTGTACTCGAGCACCACCCTCAGTGCATGAGAAGAATGACAAGGAAGTTGGTCCAGCTGAGGTCTTGGACCCCCAGCACCTGTGACTTAAGGAGCAGCACATTGCTCCCTCCCCTCCCATCAGGAGGGGCCAGCTCTGGGCAACGTGCTTTGGGAAAAACAATCCCAAAATGCACTGTTGTGCTTTTGTGCTCCTGCTACAGCTCGCTACATGAAATGGAAAAAACTAAATAGAGAAAAAGGTTATTGTTTTCCAGCAATTTCCTCAAACTCTTACCATTCTTTATTTGGTCATTCTACAGATCACTGCTCTCACCCATCCTTAGATCATCATGGAGCAGGAAAATGGGATGAAGCTGAAAGATAACAAAGCCCTGGCAAGACTCCAACCATGATCAGACATTTTGATGAGTAACGAGCATGACCAGAGTTACAGCAGTAAATATTTAAAGTTATTTTTGAAATGAAGTCTTAGGAAAGATGTAAACTCTCATGATTTGAGAGACATTAGCTAACCTCTAATTGCAGAGGGAAGGGGAGGAATGGAAACTTTTCTGAGATAAGCAATAACCTAACTGCTTGTTGCAGGGTTTCTTGGAACACCCTTGGTCTCCCCCGTTCTGGTCATTGTCAAAATCCTGGGCTAGAAGACTTGCAGGTCTGAGGGAGCTTAGCAGCTCCTAAATTCCTAGAAGAACAATTGTAACTTTTACTTTGTCTGCCACAAACATTTTATTTTCTGCACTAATTATAGAGATATATTCTTGTCTAAAATCAGATATTTTGTTACAGGCAAAACATTACCATAGATACCTATTTTTGTCCCCTTGGGAGCTGCAATTAATACTTTGCCCCCTTGGGAGCTGCAATTAATACTTTGCCCATTCAAAATATCTGGGGTTTATTTATATATTATATATTATATATTTTAATATATATATACATATAACACAAATTAGGTGCTGTAAATTATTTGTTAAGGTTTTCTTCTGGCACATGAGAAAGCTAGAATGAGAAAATAGCTTCCCACTGCAGGAGACCCAAGCTCAAACACTTACAGACAAACTGTTAAAGGAAATAAGTGAAGACCATAGTACTCATTGATAGACAATACGATCAATTCATGAAATTTTTAATTATTATGTGCAGCCTGCTTTACTTCTCTTTCCTCTGTACAGTGTTAGATCTATTGTTTCTTTTATTGGAAACTCATTTTCACCACCCATTTTGCAATGACCACAGCAATAGCCTCCAACCTGGACTGAGTCCCTCAACACAAAGGTCGCACAACATACATCACTATGTGTATCCAGGTTACTGTCCCTTCTGCTTTCACTCGGTCAAGGCAGGGATATGGGGAGTGGTTTTTGTGGAAGTGACTGGGTTTTGATGTTATACAGAGGAGCACCAAGAGATGCTCCTCACAGTGAACGTTGACTGCACTCCTCAGATCCACAACCTCAGTGCAGGAACATTTCACCTCCTGCCCAAATGTGTGGGTTTTTGCTGTAGCAGGTCACCAAAGGAATTCAATGGTAAACCCCAACCTTTTGTCCCCAACACCTAGTGATTTTTTGGATATTATGGGCTCAGGTGTACCAATTCCCTGGAAAAGGTGTAAGCTGAGGAATACCACAGGAATGCAGAGAAGTGCACAGAGAGCTTGTGGACTCCCCATCCCTGGAGGCATTCAAGACCAGGCTGGATGGGGCTCTGAGCAACCTGGTCTAATGAAAAGTGCCCCTGCCAATGGCAGCAGGCTTGAACTGGATGAACTTTAAGATCCCTTCCATTCTATGATTCTATGGTAAAGCAGCACACAGGGAGGAACCAGAACGGATGTGCTGGAACAGCCAGTGCTGGTCAAGCGATACACAGCACCATTTGACTAGTGAGAGCCCCTCACATGCTGCAGGCTGTGCCACATTTACCCTACAGCCAAAGGTGAGTCTGTTCTTTCTGCAAGGAGGAGATAGAGAAATACTCCAGATGTGCAGGTCAGCCTGTGCCAATACAGGCAGCAGGCAAGCCTCAGCAGGGATGAGCAGCCAAATGTGCCTGTTTGGGCTCCTTTTGGGGCCCTGTTGAGCCATGGCTGAACCACAGGATAACAGGAGTGGACAGCTTTCTTTGGGATTTACCAAGCCCATGGAGCTGATCAAAGCATGGAAAGCAAAGCACTCCAATCAGTGTCACGACCAACAGACCAGGGGGTGCAATGGCAGCACTGACAAACATTGATGATGCCACCATGAAGTGCCACAACTCCAAACCACTGGTGCGTCAGCCAGCTGGGCCTGTGCACAACCACTCACAAGTGAAATGCTGGGAGCAGTGGTCAGTCTTTGGTACAGACCACACAACACAATACACAACCACTGCAGCCCTTGCACTCAGATCGAGCCTGCCTAACGAGCTTCTCTAGTGGCTGCATGCAGAGACAGCAAAATAAAAAAGTGAGAAGAGGGTGATTCCTGTAGGACTTGGCAGGTTGAGCAACACCAGTCATGGGCAGCCCATTTAGTGTTGCTGTTCACTATGTGAGCCTCCCTATGAAAAATTCAAATTATTTTTGTGCATTTTCCTGAAACATTCCTCCTCTGAGAGATAGCACCTAATGGCCAGCAGTGCTAATAGAAACTGATGACTGCACTGGGAAGCAGCGTTTACCTGATTGGTTTTGATCTTTCAGTGATACTACTAAAGAGTTATGAGCCCTTTCTCCTGGTCTGAATCAAAAACTCACGCTTGAAATCTGAGGTTCAGCAAACACTGATGTTGTTTCCCTGCTGAGGAATGGGCATTTCTGGCAACAGACTTTTGATTAGAAGAGGTGACAGGACTGCTGAGTGGCTGAATTAGTCCTGAAGAAGAAATACAATTTGATTAGCATCCCCAGAAACTCCTGCAATGCACATTTGTCTGCTTTCCCCATTTACAACCTACACTGTGCCTATCAGCATATACACTATCCTTGCAAAAAAAATCTCCTTGCAAAGGTTGTTCCAAATCTGTGAGCTGGTTACACAGACATTTGAGGTCCAGAGCCCTGCTCCCCGATGCTCATTTTATCAAAGCATCAGGCTCCATCCGAAGCAGGGCTCTATGTGCCTGCTACCACTGCCACTCCTCTGGCATGTCCCAGAACCCAGCCCAGTGCTCGGCTCCGGGCAGCCCTCCTCCATCTCCAACGCCTTGCTGAAGAGGAAGCGGCGCAGACTGACCAAATTCCGATCCCCTTACACAGCCCCTTGGAGTCACTCACTGGACGTCTCAGCACAGCCTTGGCTGCTTGCTCAGACCTGAAAATAAAGTGAAGATTCAGAGAGCCAAAGTCTTCCTTTACAGGGGAAACCTACTGTGGGATATTCCTAACCTCAGGCTAATCAGACCCCAGAAACTCCTCTGCATTAGCTGTAGTCTCAAGTTGCATCTACGGTTACAGGCATTATTTAAAAAAATCCCCAACAAAAGAAACAACCCCAAAAAACCTCAACCCAACAGTTTTGGAGAGGAAAAATGCAGGCAAAGCCCCTGCCCAAGGGTCAGAGGGAGATGTAGCAGACTGAAGAAATCCCTGTAGTTCTCAGTGTCAGCTCCTCCCTTACCTGCCGTAAAGGTTTAATTGCAACTTTATAGCACTGACAGCAGTGATGCAGAAGGTGATGAGAGAGAAATGGACAGATATAGATGCACAGAGCGCTTCACAGCAATGGCTGTAAATGCTGATCTAGGTGCAGACCACAGAAATTTCCCATGATCTGATCTCCAGCTCCCCTAGACTCCAGAAAAAAATCTACCCCCAGAGCAGATAGGGTGGGCTCAGTCTCCCATCAGAACTGTCTTTTAAGGGTTCCCAGATCCAACCCCCAGATGAGCCATCCCTGTGCTGGGGAGCTGTTTGGGGTGGTAGAGAGCAGGGCTCAGACCTGCAGAGTAAAACTAAGTCCAAAGTGTGGGAGGGGCTGTGAGCTGGCCAAGAGTGGAGCAACATTTGGCTGGATGAAAGCAGCTGATGCTGCCCCTGCAAATAGCATCATTCCCAAAGCCTCACTGATGACAGGCAGCTCTCTCTGCTAAAGAGGGACAGACACTGAAGATGATGCCCGTAAGGCTGAAGGTCCTTCAGCAAAGCAACTGATTGAAACCCTCCTGCTCTGCTCTACCTGCTCAGCTACCCAAGCAAGAGCTTCCCATAACAAAGATCCAGACAGAGCCTTCCATAACCAAATCCACCCTGTAAAAACTAATTAAAACATTTAATTAGCCTTTGATTAACAGAATATTTCAAAATCCTTTAGAGACTGGCAGATCAACAGAGGCACAGCTTTGGAGTCCAGGGCTGTTCAGTTTTGAAGCACATTCCCTCCTTGAGTGTAGACATACAATTATGCTGCTGCATCAATTGCTCCTCATTTGCAAAGCCAGAGCATGAAGCAAGTTGTGTTAATGTGTCGAAATAGGGGGAGAAATAAAGAGAGCAATGGATCACTGAGTCTTTGAAGGGAAAAGTAATATTGCAGTAATTTATAGAAGGGAGAGTTTGCGGGTACGACAGTCGCTGTCAAAGAACAGCAGCGCTGAGCCAGTAAATATGGCTTGGTTTGAGAAGAGCATCACTGCCATCTGCAGGACAGTCACCTTCTCTTTCCCAACACACAGCAGCTTCCCTGAGAGTGCTTATTGGTTTATGCAATACAAAAGAAAGTTTTCTGCAATTCCAGTCAAAATTATATTTCTAGTTATTATTGATGATCTGTGGCGGATGCTTTGGTCCAATGCCTCCCAGCTTCTGGATTTTGATGCCTCAAACTGCCTACGCAGCAATACCTCACAAACATCTCCTGTGTACCCTTCAGTTTAAGACGGAAAAGACCTGCCAGTTAGTCTGGCCCATTTCAGTTCAGGAACATTTCCTAATGGATACCTCTGGCCTTTTATTCAGTCTAGCTGAAATGTCTCCATGGAATTACCCTCTTCCACTTCTCTTGCAACATGTTTACTTTAACATAAGAGAAGCGTTAGGAAACTCCTCCTGACATCAGCCAACTCTGCCTCCAGTTACATTAAATCATCATTCTTCTAGCCAGGACAGGGTCAATCAGCTGCCACACACAGAAAGCATATCTAGCCTGGGCCTCAAAGCGGTATTTCACTCTGAAGAGCTACAGGCCATTTCAAAGATGCACAGTGCTGAATGTAGAATCTATCACCTTAAAAACAATAGAAGGATACTAAAGATGATAAAGAGAATTGCTTTAAAGCTAGGAAATAGCTCAGTTAGAATGTCCACGTTACTTAAGCCAATGTGTTTTAGCAACACACTCCCACACTGTGTTTAATTACACCAGTGCTGGTCAGGGGTCACAGAGCTGGTTATGGGGACATCAGTTTTATACTGCAATATCTCACTCCACCCTGAAATTGGACATGTCTCATGTGCCCCTTCACATGATAGATGTGTTTCCAGCCCATGTGATGAGCTGGATGTGCACACATACTCTATCCCCAAGCCTGGACACTGGCCCATCATTTGGCCAATGTTCAAGCATCACTTTGACACAATGGGCACATGTGAAATCATGCAACAGAGGAATACAGGGAGCCACAATAAAATAAGCTGCTCAGTTGCTTCTTTGCCTGCATCCAAGGAAGAGATGGGCCACACCACAGATCAGGCCGGAGAGATGCTCTTGCCAGGCCAGCTCTGACTTGGGGTTGCCTTAGGCTCCAGTAAGCACAGAAGCCACCTCTTCTCTGCTCCAGTCAGTTCATGGTGTATGCTATCACCAGCAAGAAACAAAGCCATAAAGGACATACAGAGTCACCCATAGCAGAGCTCTCCTCGCTTCTGAGGATGGGACATCATTGACACACCCTGAATGGTGAGGAAGGGTAGTACGTGCAGAAACAGTCCTCGGAGACCTAGGGATCAAAAGGCACTTGCCATCCCTAATGAGGGAACCCCAGGGCAGGAACCAGGACAGGGCACAGCTCTTGTATGTCCCACTGTATTATCATGGTCACCAGGTGCTTGTAACTCCTCACCTCAATTACTGGACACCTCTGACCCCTGCTGTCACGTGTTGGCTTCTGGACAGGGCTCAAGTCTGAGCAGAGAACGTAGGGCCCCAGGGCAGGAGCCTGCAGGGGGTAGCAGACTGCTGCAGTTCACAGCAGACTGCTACAGGGGAGAAAGCAAATACACCTCCAGAATTTCAACTCCTGTTGCAAAAACTGAGCTCCCAGAAGCCATCCTAGAAAATGCCCTCAATCACTTCTAATCACAGTAGCACATGAAATGCAAGTGACAGCATCAACATACTTCCATATATAAGACAGATAAGATGAATGCTTGCAAAAGGAAAACAAAGGGTGTTGTGTGAAGTTGTACTGTGAAACAGAGGTGTGACTGAGCAGGGCAGCTGAGGAAAGGTTAAAGGTAAGCATGGCCCTGGGAGCTCCAAGACCACTCCCATACAAGGGCAACCTCAGTAAGCATGTTCATGACATGTAAATCAGTGTAACTTGCTACCAGCCTACTGTGCTCTCAAGCATTTGTTGATGAAATAATTGCAGCACTTGGAAAGCTCAATTCTATCACCTGACCAAGTCTTGTAGTTTGCAACACCCCTGTGGTAACTAGATAACTTCACCACTGGCCCACACAATCCCACAAGTGCTCACTTTATGCTGCTATAGGTGTGACAAAAAGGGTCCACAACATCGCACTGATGAAAGACAGGGTCATCTTATACCTGGCTAGATTTGCTCACCAAGGACAGCCCTTCTTGAGTTGTAACCCTGTCAAAGAGGTAACCCTGTCCAGGCACCTTCATAACATCCCAGTAATAAAACTGAAGGGTGAGACCAGCCTGAAAAGGGTCATTAGCATGGGGGGCAGCAGATCCCTGGCCAGATCCAGAGCAGCCAGTTCGTTGCAATCATCGGGTTTTTAACCCATGTGATAGCAATTCATTACAAAATTCATATGCAAATTGATACCATGAACTTTATACTAGGATTGTTTTAGTCCTTGTCCCACTGCCCCCAGATGGGGAGCTTCTGCTATGGATCCAGCCAGCAGGCATTACACCAGGCTTGGAAGAAGGGCTGAAAAAACTCAGGCCAGTAAAATGACAAAAATGGTGAGCAAGAGCAGACAGCTTGGTAATTCAGAGCTGGTTCTCTGGTTTGACAAAAGCAGCTGCTTCACAGAAGCATTTCACAAAATTTTGAGAAACAAGCAACCCCATCATCACAGCCAGGAAGGGCACCCTCAAGGATGGCTCCCACCTCAAGCAGGACTTGTGACTACTTTTGTCTGCAGCACCCAGGGAACATCACAGTGAGCTTCCACACTGACACACTCTTGAAATGCCACAACTAACTATAAACTCACAGTGACTATATAAAATACTTCTTTGTAGTTACTTCACAGGTCTCAGTCCTTTTAGGGACAGAAAGACAACACTAAGCTTAGAAAACCTGACAAAAATGAGGATGAGTATCCTTCTAGTGAAGCAGCAGTCTAAATAATAATCATAGTCCTGTTGCAGAAGACATGCTGGCATTGGTCTTGTAAGCCAGGAGAAAACAGCCAGAGCACAGTGCATCCAGAATGAGATGTTTGTACAGGAATTCTCAAAGTCCACGTGCAACAAGACATTTCAGGGTCTGCCTCTCCAGATCTGCTCCAAATGTAACAAAATCACAGGAAAATAGGCACCATTTCTGGCAAAGTGAAACCCTAATGTGGTTTATAACCAGGAGAAGATACAGACAGGAAAGGACACTTTTTTAGGAGAGACATTTTCATAATTTACTTTTTATGTGAAATTTAAAGAACCAAATCACTACCACTCAAGCAGGCTGGTACTAAAGCACTGCAGAAATATTCCAGAGCTTGGGAGTGGCACATGCTGTTAGCTGTACAGCCCTCTTACTGTGACATACATCACACACACCACTGTGGATCTGTTTCCCCCTGAGACCCATCTGTGCCAAGAACCTGAGACTCATAAGAAAGGAGCAAATAGCATTTACACAGAGACACAGCACCATACGGAGAAGGCCTTCCACCCAACCACAGCTATAGGGTGGGCACACCAGCTCACAGCACAGGGAGGATGGCTAATTTGAGCAGAGCATTTATTTAAACCATTGAGTGCCACACCAGCTCAGGACCCCAAGGCTCCAGGTATCATGTGCATCAGGGTAGTGCCGTCCAAACAGTGCAATTCTTTTCCCCAAAACCTACATAAAAGGATGTCTAGTAGACAATACTTGGTGCTGGGTCTGACAGTTCTCTCCTGTCCTCTACCACAGATAAGAGCTAAAACAAAGCAGTAAGATCGAAGAGTGATTTTGCAAGGAACAAGCACCAAAGCTTAAGCAGAAACCCACAGCAGTTTCAGACCAAAACTGCAAACAGCTCATGCCTGGTACACCAGGAGGGTCTGTTTTCTTCTCTTGGAAAGCTCATGAGTGGGGGAAGCTTGTGGAGCCGTGGGCCAGCCAACGCAAGGCAGGCCAGCTCTAATCTCCCTTCCCAGCTGCATGCACAGAGAAACTGCACAGCACAATGCTAGAGGAAAAACAGGAAAGCTCCAATTATTCTTAGACCACAAGAACAACGATCTTTAAAAGCAAAGATGCTGGCAGGGCAGCAGAAAGAGAGAGCTGTCCAAAACAGTCGACTGAAGAAATTGTATTTAGTTGGCAGCTACTGGGGCAAGACAAAGAAGAAATCTGCTGTATGGCTGGTTCTTCCATAATGGCACCCAGACTGGATTTACTGTTTCAAGTGTTTTCTAATGAGATCAGAAGTAAAAACTGTCAACTACACAAGTTGTGCTTAAAACTCATTCTCTGTAAATTAGGTTTCCTTGAAAAAGCTATATTTTCAAAAAATAACACTGGACAGGAGGATGATTTGCTTCCCCTGGGATTATTATTCCTTAACTGTATTTGCAGTAACCAGGCTGACACTAAATTGTTGGCTCTTCCTCAGGGTAACGAACTGATGAGGACAGTTTCCCTTTCAGATCCATACAGAAGGGTCAGTTGTATACAGTCTGTAACATTCATACAATTCTGGGAAATATTTTTCTTTTTTTCTTTTTAAAAAACCCTAAACAAATCCAGTTTTGTCCTTTTTCAGTTTGATACAACTGTGATGTTGCCAAAAAGACTAGAGAGCAGTACCACATCAAAGCAAGAATATTTTATTCCTGCTGCAAGCACTGCACTTCGGTTGGTTTCTCTGTGGCAGAGACCTTGGCTAATTATCTCAAGCAGGAAAGAAAAAAGGTCTGGCCCTGCCTAACAGAGATGGACACAGGTACCCACAACATACACTTAAACCTCCTTCAAACTCTATAAGTGTCATGATTTACAATTCTGCAGATCTCTTTTTCCAAAAACAAGCAAACACAAGCTAAAAAGGAGAATATTTCTTAATGGTGTAGAAGGTGTATCCACAGGAAATGCAGAATGATCACACAGTACCTTGTACTTGGAGCCAGCACGCTATGTAAAGTTACAAAATATTTGCCCAGAAAATAAAGCTGAGAGGTTCACACGTGCCTGGACGTTTCAAGTCTCCTTTCCAGAATTCATGCTAGGCATAATCACAACAGCACCACACACGAGGTGCACTAATGTTTGCCTTTTGAGGCACAACATGCTACTTTCCAGAGATTTCTCTAATAATTCTCAATTCTTGTTTGCACAGATTCACAGAATGGGTCAGGTTGGAAGGGACTACAGTGGGTCAATCTGGTCCAACCTCCCTGCTCAAGCAGGGTCACCCCAGAGCCTATGGCACAGAATTTCATCCAGATGCTGCTTCATTATCTACAGTGGGGGACACTTCACAAGCCCTGTGGGCATTCTGTTCTAGTGCCTGGTCACCCACACATCATATTCAGGTAGAACTTCCTGAGCATCAGTTTCTGCCCACTGCTTCTTTTCCTGTTGCTCAGCACCCCCAAGCAGAGCCTGGCTCTATCCTCCTGACACTCCCTTCAAATACTGACAGACATTGATGAGATCCGCTCTCAGTTGTCTCTTCTTGAGGTTGAACAGGCCCAGCTCCCTCAGCCTTTCCTAAGAAAGATGTTCCAGTTCTTTAATCATCTTTATTGCCCTCAGCTGGACCCACTCCAGGTGCTCTATGTCCTTCTTGCACTGAGGAGCCCAGAACTGGACACGGTACTCCCAATGTGGCCTCCCCAGGGCTCAGCAGAGGGGCAGGATCACATCCCTGACCTGCTGGCAGTGCTCTTCTTAATGCCCCCCAACACCAATGGCCTTCTTGGCCACAAGGGCACTGCTGGCTTATGGACAGCTTGCTGTCCACGAGGACCCCCAGGGCCTTTTCCACAGAGCTGCTTCCCAGCAGACCAGCCCCCAGCCTGCCCTGGTGCCTGGGGCTATTCTCTCCCAGGTGCAGGACCCTGCACTGCCTTTGCTGAATTTCAGTCAGTTCTTCTCTGCCCAACTTTCCAACCTGCCAAGGTATTTTTTAAGAGGTGCACATCTTCCCCTTCAATTCTTTCCCTCCCAAAAGAGCTTTGATTTCTTCACTAGCCTATGTAACACTTGTTGCTATAAAATACTACATAAAGCAGAAACATTCAGTACTGAGATTATTCAGATTTTACACAGTTCAAACATCTAGATCAAAAAGAGCACACACTAGAGAGCAAGGTAAGTTCAACTCCCCACCACTGGTATGGGAAGAGTCTAATCGGGAATGCCATTCCTGATGACTGTACTGAGGAGCCGGCATGGGTAGCCAAGATGCAGGTTCTTCAGCAACATCCTAAAACTGGGATCTATATGAACTGCACAAAGTTCCTCCCCATAAACTCCATCTGAGTAATATTTCTGGAGACAGGGAAGCAGCACAGAATGGAGAGAAAGAACCCTAAAACACACAGGGCTTAAATCAGTGGATTAGGCTGGTGGTTACTGGTAATGAAACAGCAGAGTTTTCACTATATAAAATTTATAAATTTATTTTTTTGTAAAAATCCAAAGAGCACGAAGACATCTCACTCAAAATACTGGTAAATCAAACCACACTTAGAAAAATGAAAGCTGATTTTATTATCTTATCCACAGCCAATCATTTGACATGAACATGCATACGTAATTTTGCTACGCACACACCACAGTTCAACGTTAGTTATTAAAGGTTAAACATACAACATACATCCTTACAAAAATGAGTCAAAATGCAAACGTAACTTTTAAACAAAACAGTTTTTACTCATTTAAAAAAACTTTTGTGTTGGGTACCATTTTGTACAAACACAGTTAATTTAAACAAATCTGCTTTTAGTTTTCTCATGGTTGCACATGAAAATAAGCTGCAATAGAAAATGAAGTCATCAAGGGATTTTTAAATAGCAGAAGTAGGCAGTCTTGCCATGCAGAAGAAGCAATATTAAATATTAGTTTTTCAAAAAAAGAAAAAAACCACAAGTTTAAAAATATTTAGTTCAAGTCACAAATCTTTCCCCAGTACAGAGAAATCCAAATGCAACGCATAATTAGCTGCCACTTAGGATGGCTATTCTGAAAAGGAGAAATACTTTCCAGAATTGATAAATTTCATTGATTTGGCACAGAAAAGAAGTCTGAGCTTACTTAGGAACAAGAAAGTGATTAAAAAAAAAAGGGTAAACAGGAAGAGAGAAAATAAAAAGCAAGAATGAACGAGATAGTAGTTGCAATCACTAAAAAAAAAATAAATCTGTGCATCTCAGTCATTGCAGAATACTGTCTACAGCAGGTGCGAATTCCAGGTAATTGTTATTGCAACATGGATTTAATTTGCTTGGAGGTAGTCTCATCATTCAAATGCTTTGTTGTGTACCTAAACACAGAAATAAAAGTCAAGTTGAGATGAGCATAGATGCTATTGCACTTTGACTTAACAAATACGCAATTTCTTTGTTTATGGCTCAACCTGACTATACCAGAGCAAAACCATCAGCCAATCACCACCCATTCCATGGTTACCCAGAACACAAATCAGACATTCAGATCAGAAAATGCTGTTATCAATCAGAATTATAACCCAGCAGCCTTGCACCAAGTTCAGAATAAGCCTCAGCTGGACATTGGCTTTTGTGGTTGTAGGCCATTTCACAGTAAATTCATATTACCACTTGTGACAGGTGATTTATCCATCAGACTAACTCAAGTCTCTGCCCACAGGAAGCATCTTAAAATAAAACAGCTTCAATATTTCTTCAAAATTTCAGTGACCAAACCTACCTAAGATCCCTCAATGACAACAGATTTAATAACTTTTCAGTCTAATTTCCTCTTTAGTTAAGTTACTGTTGCTAAAACTAGAGAGCATACCCATGTGCTAATTCCAGCCCGTTCCCCCTTCAAAATTCTCTAGGACAATAGCATATTTTTGATCTACATAGAGCTTAGTTACTTCTATTCTTAAAAGGCAGTAATATATATCCTCAATGCTGACTTCTTTGTATGGTTAATTTCCCTGATATTCCTTCCTAACTAATCTAAAAGCAAAAGGAAACTTATTCTGTAATTTAAATGTAACTTGTTAAATTAGCACTTTCATTGTTGTTCAAAACAGCAGTGATATTTACTTGTTCACTTGAAGAATATATAATGACTTTTTGTTTTGGAAATTAGTATCAACGTAGATTTCAGCACTTTTTGGTTATTTATATTTTCCACAAACAAGTGGCCTAAGGGTTTCTGAAATCCTGAAAAGTGTTTGCAATTGGTATTCTGCCCATGTGAAAAAGCTGAACATGATTACAATGCTCATATGAATTTCAAATTACAAACAGCTGATCTCCCTCAAAAATCCATACCACCTTCCATTTGCTTTTGAAACACATTATCTATGCTTTGAGAAACCATGAGAACGTCTAACACTCCTCCAGAATCAAACACCCATATTTGGACTTAACCTGTCATGACATCATCTTGAACCTGCTTCCATCACACAGCAGCTCACCCCTGCATCTCTTCCTAACATTTCCAAATGTGATTTAAAAAACATTTAAATATCCTAACCAAATGATTAATCAAATGTATGAAACCAGGGCTGTTAAAGCATCCATGGCTAGAAAGGGTTGGTGCAGGGAAAGGTCAGCATGACAGCACTGACTGAATTTACACTGTTAACCCCAAAGTAAGGGAGTGAGACCTGAACTGCATCTTCCATGGAATTAAATAGTGTCAACAACGATGGAGAAAAAAATGGGGTAGCCATAAAGACTGGTGTCCATTGCAGTTGGAATCACAATGAACTAGTCAGAAAATAAATGCTCTGGAACCCTGTGTTTTCACTGATCACCATCTCAAAGACTGATCGTGTACAGAAAATTCAGAAATTATCAGCAACATGATTTTAGCATGGAAATGCTCACATGAAGTCTCAAGTGTAGAATTTTTTTTAAAATTAATAATCTGAAACAACTTTGCAAATGAACCCATATCATATTACCCAATATAATATTATTTCACTTCTTACCACATCATAACACACAAAAAAAAGAAAAAGAAGAGCAAATGAAACTAAAGCAGTTTCACTACAGATAAGAAAAAGCAATCCCAAATCCACACTTTCAGGCAAGACCAAGTAAAACTTCCACATTCCAAAGCAAGTGCATGAGTAACAACATCCAGTCACAGTTATCTGTTCCCAAAGTAACATAATAAGTTTCCAAGGAAGGAAAAGAACAAAGACTTGATCTGCCTATCACACTTTGGCACTTTTTGCTGGATGCCAACACAAAGAACATGTTTCTGACTACAGATACAGCATCATGACCCAAATTAGCAGGTTTTAGATTAACATACTGAATTATTAATTTCTCTTCGCTTCTCTAGTCAATATGGCAAGTTCTTGTCTCATTTGTTCTATAGCAAAAGCCTTGAGACTTGTGCCTCAAGGACTTTCTGAAAGAGGAACCATTTCTGGTTGCTTAGGACACCATGCTGACTCATTCTTAACCTGCATGCAGGTAATGTATGCAAAACGTTATCTTAGAATGACAACTGCAAGTTTACAAGTTAAAATTGGCTTCTTCATGCATCCTTGTCTCAAGACACATTGGAAGACAAACCTGCAATGATTCATCTTTCCCTGTAACAGTGACAGAATACTTTGCTGCTAAAGACAATGCCCTGGACAATTCAGGGAAATGCACATCAAAATATTAAATATATCCAAAACAAAAAAAAAGAGTACCTGAGAGCATTTAGAAGGCCTTCTACACTGTTAGGAGGCTGGTCTTTAAGAACTTTGATGCATCCTTTCATCTAGGAGTTAAAAAAATTACACAGTTTTTTTCATGCTAGTACTTTCTGAGTTTACAGAAATGTTTTATGTTCAGTTTGTCAAAGAAAAAAGATAAGTATGTAAAAATAGCAGCAGTGTAAAGACATTTTCTAGATATTAGAAAGGAATTAAGCTTTCAGTATTATATTTTCCTATGACAGACTGGCTTAGTTACTTAAAAAGCTGCATTCTGAGCACACCCTCAGCAGATCTGTGGATGACACCAAGCTGTGTGATGCAGCTTGACACACTGGGGGGAAGGGATGGTATCCAAGGGATGTGGATCCAAGAGAAGTGGGCCCATCTGAACCTCATGAAGCCCAACAAGTCCATGTGCATGGTCCTTCTCCTGGGTCTGGGCAATCCCAAGCACAGATACAGGCTGGGCAGAGAATGGATTGGGAGCTGTCCTGAGAAGGACTCGGGGTGCTGGATGACAAAAAGTTCAACATGACCCCACAATGTGCACTCGCAGCCCAGAAAGCCAAACACGTCCTGGGCTGCATCCAAAGCAGCGTGGGCAGTGGGCTGAGGGAGGTGATTCTTTGCCTCTACTCTGCTCTTGTGAGACCCCACCTGGACCCAACTCTGGCGTCCCAACAGGAGAATGACACGGACCTGCTGGAGCAAATCCAGGAGGCCACAGAGGTGCTCCCAGGGCTGGAGCACCTCCCCTATGGAGACAGGCGGAGAGAGTTGGGGCTGTTCAGCTCTGGGGAGACTTTATAGCACCTTCCTGTACCTAAAGGGGGCTACAAGAGAGTTGGAAAGAGACTTTTTATGTGGGCATGGAGTGATAGAATGAGGGAGAATGGCTTTAAACTGAAAGTTGTGGCTACCCCATCCCTGGAAGTGTTCAAGGCCAGGCCAGACAGGGCCTTAAGCAACATGGTCTAGAGGAAGGTTGTCCTGCCCATGACAGAAGGGTTGGCACTAGGTGATCTCTAAGGTCCCTTTTCAGGCCAAACCATTAAATGACATCTTTAGACAATGCAACTTTCATGTCAAGCTCTGCTTTGTCAATATTAGGGGAAAAAAAAAGGGAACTGTGAACAAAAATTCTTGTTTATCAGAAATTATTACATTCAGCCAGTGAAATGATAACTAATTTTGCAGTTAATACAATGGGGTAAGAGACCATTTTAAACAATCATGAAGCCACATACAGTAACAGCATGTATTCCAGACTTACTAACAACAGTTGAAAGTTCAAAACTTGAAGGCTCTTGGATAATGAACTGAGCTATTCAGCAGACCATAAGGAACAAGCCAGTTAGCACTGTTAATTTTCAGTCATTCTGATTTGGATCTTTAAACACAACCACTGTTTACAAGTATTTCAAGACACTACCTGAATTCCATAAAAACAGATCTTTCTTGACCTAACAATGACTATTTACATGCCTGAAGGCCTAACCTGTATTTCTCACTACTTAAATACGTATTTTTGCTCACAGCTACCACTACCCAGTTAGCATCAATCCAATGTATACCTCTGCTACTAGAACCTCAAAGACAGAAGAGGAGGCTACATACAATTTAAACACTTGAGAGAGATTATCTAGCAACAATAAACTTACATCAATTTTTGAAGTTTTGGCAAAAGCGCCCACCGGATGCACGTGGTCATAGAGTATGATGACACCCACCATTACCCTCAGACAGAATGATACTGTTTCCTCATTTGTAAACCTGCTTCTGTATTCACTGTAATTTAAAAACGCATAAAAATTAAAATTAAATTAAAAATACATGTATTAAAATTAAAAATACATATTAATTTTGATTTCAATGCTTCCTACACTTTTTCCTGCCATCCTCTAATACACATCCAAACTTCAGACTCAAGAAAAAAAAATTCTTCATTAGCTTGCTTTCTTTACCATGTTTAACTACTGTCTTGAATGGAACAGTCCATTCCTAAGAAGGGCAAGAATATAAATGTTTGGTGCATTTAATGCACTCCAAAACAAATGTACTGTGGTATTTGGACGGAAAGTTATTTAAATAAGACTTAGCTCATGCCCAAGTAATTTTTACCAATGGAAAACTATTTAGAACACAGAAGAAACAGATAAAAAAAATAAAGGTTTGGTCTGATTTTTTGGTCATTCTCCCAGTGCCTCTCAAATATACAGCAGACAACAGCCTTCATGCCTAGAAATCATCTCTTAATTCCCCAGAGAGGGGCACAGTCATTTTGTTACAGCCATGAGCTGGGCCAGCCCACAAGAATGTACCATCCAGCCCATTGCCCACAGACCCTCTTTCAGGAGGCCCTAGGCAATCATGCTCAAATAGTCTATTTCTCTGAATTATACATGAGAAAACCACTTATAAAGAGTGCCAAGAGGTTGTCTAGCTTCCCTAGCCATCCTATTTTTAAATATTAATACCTTCAGAAAAGTAGACCGCATGATTTGCATGGCTAGCAAAATGAGACAAGGCAGTTTCATGTCAAGGTAAACAACTAGGCTGGTAAAAGAGAAAACACCATAGTTCCTAATTACCCCAATTATATTTCTTTCACCTTATGCATCACGAGTCACGTCTGAGATACAGAGATGACTCATACCCAGTACAAGCACTGTTTATACTCACGGGGTTTCCAGCATGACCCTGCACACACTGGCCATGGTGCTTAAGCAATCTGTTGTATTCTCTATCGGTAAATTTTTATTCTGCAAAAGAAGATTAACAGTTTCCAATTCAATTGTTGTGAAATATTGTACTACAAACCCTAAATCAAATCAGTGATCTGCTGGCACAGCAATGTGGAGGAATTAAAAACATCAACACAACTCTGGTATTTCGGGTAGTCTTGTGGTGGTTTTTTAAATGTTACCATATAGATTAGCAACTTCCAGAACAAAGTCTACAACACAGGTTTTGCTTGCTTGTTTGTAGTCAAAGAATTAAACTACTGACACCATTGAACCATTGACTTTTGGTAAATTTTCAAGAATCATCTAACTTGCTCCTTAAAGACAGAAACTTCTACAGCCAAATACATTCATCTGCTGTAATAGTAAAACTTAATACTGTTGCTAATAATCATCACAAAGAAATGTAATATAAAAGAACATTTCTCTTAAAGCATTTCAAGCATAAAGCAGAACTTAGGAAAACATTTTAAAAGATAAATGTATCTTTGTATTAATCATGTAACACACTATTATTTAAATTAAGAAATAGTGTTCATTCTTTGCATGTAAGCCAAAAATCATTACTGTTACCAGAAGCCAAGCACAGTACTTGTAGTGACTGGATTTTATCACCAGTATTTATCTAGGTAGTTAAACAGGGATGTGTCAAAATATTGGAATACTTTTCCAGTTCAGGTTCCTCCCATTTTGCAATAACGTAGTATACTTGACTTTACACAGTGCACCAAAAGTCTTGGGAAGGAGAAAAGCCACATTTCAATGCCATTCCCTATTTCAAGCACACAGAATCAAACAGTTTCCCTTTCAATTTTCTGAAATTTCTGTTCTACCACCAAAAGGTAGGACACATACTTACCTGCCCCACATGCCCCTCTGAGGAAAGCTATCAGCACTGATCTAACACTATGCACTAACTTTTGGTAACACACAAAGTGGCTGAAGTCACTAACCTCTACAGCATCCAAGAGAGACACTTCACGTTTCTTGAGGATACAAAAAACAAGTTTGATTTCTAAATGCCAAATCAAGCCTGGTAAAAGTTTTGTGTTCCAAGTCATGCCTGGGCCTGCAGTGCTCTGAAGCACACTATCCAAGACATCAATTTACGCTCTTACCTCTGACACAAACTTTGTGGTAGCATCGCTTAAGGTTTTCAACATTGGCGTTGCTTCAGCATAAAATAAAGACATTCTGTTTGCCAACTCATTATTTACTTCATTTTCTCCCTCTGCCTACAAAACAGAAGGAAAAAAAGAATGTAGTTGTTCTGTACATGAAGAAGAGAGGTGGTAGCATAAGATTATATTTCATCTTATCCAAGGGTTACCTACTGGGACATTGTTAATCCTCATACGGCTCAGAGTTCTTCTATAATAGCTGAAGTCATTCTGTATAGCAGGATTTGTCATCTATATAGACATAGAAGCAAGAAAGTTGTGACAAATTCAAGAAAAATAAGGATAAGTTTTCATAAAATATAACACTCCAAACAAGAAAATATTCAACTTCCTGAAGTACAAAAACCTGTGACGTGTTGGGAACTGATAAGCACAAAGTACAGCTTTCTGGCTAGTTTCTCAGATTTTGCATAATAAGATGTAACAGGAAAAAAGAAAAGGAGTAGTCTCCTAAATAGGAGTTGAAAATTAGCAGGTTGAAAAAAAATTGCTTTGCTAGTTTGACTCCAAGGATCAGACCAGCAAATTAATAATCACTTCAGCTTAGTTCTTAGCACGTTAGCAAGAAAATGGCTGGATTATGCATATGCACAAACTGAAGGTAGCAGCATTATCCCAAGAGATATGCCAAATTTGGATGAAGAAACATGATTAATATGAACTGAAAGATAACAAGTGCCTAAAGCTAATATGATATTTCATCTGCTTTCCAGTTTAATCTAACTCTAGGTCATGCAAACACGACAAGCACACTAGATCTTTGAGTATGTACTGCACACTCTGTTCTAGAACAGAACACAACATGAATTGCTTCAGTAAACAAACCTGGCTTCTTTTTGCTAGTCTTTGTGCTTACAAAATGACCAGTTCTTACCTTGAGCTCATCAAACCGGAGTGTAAAGTGAAGAATTTCTGCAAACTGCTTAGCAAGAGCCTGCTCTCGCTCCAGGTGCTGCGTTGGGGAATACGGAGTGCTCGTCAGGGCTCCCAACAGGCCTCGCAATCCTGCCTCTAAAACAAGAGTATTTTGCAATATACAACTGCAGCTCCTTCTTGTATCTCTATTGGCTGATACTCTACATGCTAGACTTAAAATGTACATCTTCCAAAGTACATGGTAATTAATGATAAAAGGGCTCGATGAATTGCTTATCTATGTGTTGTTGTCATATCTACTTACAAACTACTGTACAGACTAGGTCTCATCAGCAGTGACAGCCACAAAAAAACCTTCTTGAAAAGGTTTTATTCAAGCTTTGTCCACAACATTTGTGTAGAACACATTTCAATAACCCATGTTAGCAGACTTCAGCCTTTAAGGTAACACCAAATTCAAGAGGCATATAACTATTAGCAGAAGTCATGTCTTATTTAAGATAGCCTTATAATTCAACTTTCTGTTCATCTTCTCAAGAAAAATACCTTACCTTTTTAACAAAGCAGGACTTGCCTGCAAAAAGTTTTCATGTTTTGAATTACTTTTTCATGAGCTGTGCTAATAACTGTGATTGAAAGTGAGATAACAACAGATAGTTTGTGAAAAAACAAGTCTAATAGGTTTAATCAGCTCAGCCACCACATCAGTCAAGTTGGTTTCGTAAGAGCTATGAAGCACTAGCTGAAGTATTGCATCTGTGTGAACCAAGATCAGGCATTTGCACAGACCAAATTATTTCTGGTGTTTAGAGACAAATTACATAGTCACTTTTAAGTTCTCCTGGCATCAGAAACATTAAGAAAACTAATTCCCAAATTATTCAGTCCACTAATTTTCAAATAATTATCTGGTTACTGCTTTCCAGGGTTACTAAGGGAGTAGAAAAAGAGGATGACAACTATGCTCCCATTCTTTTTCTCCTTTCGGGTATCCACTGAAGCAAGTCTGCTGTCACATACAAGAAGGTAGCACACAGACATGAATAGGATGCAATCCAGTGTATAGAAGGAATCTATGCAACATGAACTTTTTTCTACTAAGGAGCTGACCTAGATGTGATCATATCTGAAAGTGCCAAATATACCAAATAATGAAGACCAAAAAAACAAGTTAATACCTTTCCACTTACCTAGTCTTTGAGAAAATTCATAGAATTTCTTTAGTTTGCCTACTAGTGGAACAACTGCACCCCATGCCTTCTCTTGCAGCTTCTCATCATTGGGATGCTGTATTGCCTTAAATTAGAAAAAGAGAGGAAAAAATACGCTAAGATTAACTAATGCATTGCTTACCAAAAAAAAAAAAAAAAAGAAAACCCTATACAGGACAATTGCTTGAAGAGCTAATAATTAAAAATTCTACCTACTAAGAAGTTTTCAGTTGAGAGACAATCCTGTACTAAGCCAAGTTCCAAAAAGGTCTAGGTAATTGTGTTGAAAGTAGGTATTCTGATCAGGCAAACAACTTTGAGACAGTATAAAGAAATTGTTAAAAATAAAGCTACTCAGATAACAAGTTCTACATAACTAGACCTAGTTAATTAAAATCAACAACTTTACTGTGGTTCCTCCAAGCAAAAGTGTTTAGTGATCAAAGCCTCATCCTAATGTTGGTATCTATCACCAATTCCTGAATGTGCAAAGGAGAAAAAAAAAATAGAAAGAAAAAAATCAACAGATTTGCTGCGAAATTCAGGCTAAATATTACAATAGGAGCATTTAAGCATAATCAACAACATAAAGCACCACCAGGGCATGTTGTATACCAGAGAGCTTTGAGGGATATAGGTAGAGACCTTGTCTTTACAGTAAACTTCCCACCAGACATATAATACCTTAAATGCAACCTCTCCAGGTTTTTAAGATGGAAACTCTACTTAGCAACAGAAAATATACTAAGAAAACAGAAATAAAAATGCTCATAACTCCCCTGTTGCATTTTCACAGTCAAGCCCTTGATTCCAAAATATGTTTCAGTCAACCTTCGGCTGTGAGTTGCAGCACACTCATCTCTGGTCTCTAGAGGGATTCCTTCCTGCAGTGTCTCTCCTTTCTCCATGGGAGCTGCAGACATCCTTGCTGAGCCACAAGTTCATGCCTGATCCTACAGCCTCTCCCTAAGCATGTTCCTTCCTTGAAGAACAAGTAAGCCTCCTAAGGTTTTTGTGTGACAGCTACCCTTCTTAAACCTACCTTAGGAATTCAATAGAGAGAAGAACTCTCAAAGCTGAACGGCTATGAGTATCTCAAACTCATCTGGAGTGAGCAGAAACTGCTCCTACCTAATAGTAATTCCTAAGGGTATGTTACACTGAGTACTCCTCACTTCAGGAGCGAAGTGGTGCCCACTGCCGTGCCCCCATGTGAGGAAGAAAGGGGGTTGGGAAAGTATTTATCCCATCCTGTCTTAAATATAAAGAAAAAACAGAGTGACATTCTGTACAGAAACTTTGCTTCTGTTCCAAACATCTACTTTAGTAAATAAAAGGCAATTAAAAGGGATTGAAAATGAGATGTCTTTTGTGTTAGGATTACTACCCCAGACTTCTCCGATTACCGCACAAGAAGATGTTGACACTACTCAGTATTGCACTGTAGTCACGCCATGCTCTTTTCAAATTCACTATTAATTCAAGAAGAGCTTATATGGGAATACAAAGAAAAAATCAATAGTAACAATTCCCTGAAAAGTTTGAGAAGCATCATTTGCTATTACATATGTGGATTAATATGACTGACACAAGCGACATCTGTTTCACTGTTAAAAAGAAACATTCCAGAGCAGAAATTCAAGACAGTGATTTTAATAGAGAACATGCTCTGCCAAAACAGCTCCTGCAAGCAAAGTTAAAATCCAGCAGTATTTGGTTAGGATCAGACAATGAACAACCACAGGTTGTGCATAATTGTAACGCTCTAGCTCACCTCTCGTATTTCATGGCCAGCTCCTCTATATGACTGCAAGTCTTCCAGTATTCCTTCTGCATCCTTTAACACTACATTCACCTGATTATAAATTTCCTTTTCAGATTCTGTAGGTTGGGCATCTAAACAGCAGAACATATTAAATGTATATATATATATTTAACAACAATATGGAATTCAATAGGTACACCATCACCTTATGGGACAAATTCTTCATGCAGCAACTCATCAAGAATTTTCATTCTCTGAAGAGCTACTACAATGTATGAGGAACTCCAAGGGAGTACTTCTATTCACTTTAGTAGTCTCTTAGCTTTGTTTACCATCCCAAAACCCCACCTGGAATCTATCTTTCCTGACTTATTTAAAATTGAATTAGGAGAAGAAATCATGATGAGTTGTCTTTATGACTATCATACAGTCTCACCCTGGAGTGCTGTACGGGCTCACTGGAAAAGATTTAGGTGAGCACTCAAAGACACTCCAGATAGCACAGGAAGTGTCCATGTCTATTGCTATCTAAAAACATTGCATCAAGTTGTTTTCCATCTTCTCTACTTCACCTTTTACTGGTTGGGAAAGGAGCCATATCTTTTACTTCTAAATATAATTAATTCTCAAAACATATTCTTTATTGCACCCACTGCACAATCAGAGTTGACAACAAAAAGACAGTGTGAGCTTGTGAGAGGAGGGGGTTTGTACCCTGTCTTTAAAGATATATACTCTCTCCCAGGTTTTTTTTATAATTAGTAAGGACTTCCCAAATGTATATTTCATCACAATACCAGAAAGGTACACTTACATTTTTTTAAAGAAAGACAATTCTGTAAAAAGTATGTTTTGAGAAGAATCAACAAAAGGATTTAACCTTTAAAAGGAACCATCTAGTACAAATACCTTGGACACAGCTTACCTAAAATGAAATACATTTTTTTCTTTTAAAATTCTGATTAGGTCAGTGCCTTTTAGACTAATATTTAAAAAAATAATTGTTAATTACTGAAGCTCTTGTAAAAAACACCCAAAACCCACTTCTCCATTTACACGGGCAAAATACATTATGAAATAAATATCACTGCACTTTAATCCACTGTTTCCAATGCCAAAAATGATGATATTAACAATAGGTTCTTCTTCTATAGGGACGAACAAAAACTATCTAAGGACAATATACCCTCATGACTTTGTGCAGTTTGAGGAGTCTGGAAGATGTCTTTTTAAAAGTGCTTTTTCCATGATCCATATGGACAACTTCACATGGAAGTTAGGTACAGCTTTACATTTGACATAAAACCCCAACAGTATCCTAGTGTTACACACTAGAAAAACACAACAGAAAACAAAGTTTGTATTAGGAGAAAATAAATTTCATATGTGTTGCCTGTATGGATTTTGCTGTAATTTTTGCATAATACTTCTTATTTTCATGGTTTAATGCATAGAGAGTGGGCATTATTGGCAAACGTCCCTATGTATAGACCTTGCAACAGCTTAACTGATATTTTGAGAAACATCAAGAATTAGCACAGGTTAAAAAAGAGCTGGTCACTCCTTTAAAAATAAATAAATAAAAGAGCACCACATTGATTAGGCATCGAGTAAAAGTGGCCAGTGCTTTTCAGATCATCACAAAGGTCACATAATTTTGAAAGCTGCTGAAGACTGCTGTAAGAAATGAAGACAAAAAATGAGGGAAAAGAGCAGACAGGGAAGCACTAGTTGAGTGGCAGCAGTTCATGCACAAACATGAAATGCTATAGTGAAATACAGACTAAAACGTGAAGCTCTGTAGCATTCCAGATTGTGTTGTTAAATAATGCAATCAAGACTTGTCACTTGGATCATCTCACACTGACTACATCTCCTGCCTACTTAATTTTTCATGACATTTTTTCTTTACCCTGTGTAGTAGGGAGAGAGTTCATTTTTCAACTTTGGGAGGGCAGAGCAGAAGGGCCCACAAGAACTCCTGCTCCTCATTTTGAGATGCACCAACAAGCAGAGCAGCTGCAGTACTGTGACCCTCCATGAAATGAAAATCATCTTCCAGATACAGTTTTAGTGGTCTTCACTCACAGCTGGCTAGGCAAGCCAACACTTTCATCACCTTTGTTAGTGCAGGACATAATCACCCAACTACTGTATTTCATTTCCCTAAAATGTTCCAGGAAACCTAAACCAATGGTTTATACTTAATTTGTTGGGGTGGTGGTTTTGCTTTGGTAGGGGTCTTGTTTGTTTGTTTTTTGTGTGTTTGTTTGCGGTTTTTTTGTGTTTGCTTGTTTGGGTTTTTTTGTGTTTGCTTCTTCGTTTTGATTATTACAAACTTCTAAATATAAAACTATTTCAAACTCCAGTAGGAACTGAGTTACTTCTTTCGGTATGTATTTAATTTTGGTGAATCTAGTCCTCTCCAATAAAGAGATCTGTATACCTGATATGTCCCTACTAATTTCCTCTGCCATCTGTAATTTTTTTCCACCTAGAAGAGCACTCAAATTTGAAAAGCAAACTTGAATTCTTTTATAATCCCTTCTGAATACATTTAAGATCTTACTAGGATATAGATAAAAGGCATGATATAGAAAAATCTTGAAGGCCTAATGCTGGCTGACCCAGAGCAATTGGTCTATTTGCTTCTAAGTGCTGGCCAGGGCACTGCATTCTGAAAGCCCATCGCAGGTGGAGAAAGAGGGAGAGGTCCCTCTTCCTAAGCACGGCTGTCACTTGGACTAGATGGATGTAGCATTCCCATATTATGGGAATAGCATCCCTCAGTATGCACCTGAGGACTCAAGCTATGGGACTTTGGCTTGAGAATCATTATTTATGGAACTCATTTTCCTCAACGTGGAGTGCACAGAGCAGGAAAGGGAGTTGCACTTCTGGAGCTACTCTTTGCAACTAAGAAAAAGCAGCCAGCATTGCCAGGCATCCAAATAGCAGGATGAAGGAGAAGTACAATGTCAGGGATTTCCCTTTTTCCTCACATCCATTTAGGTTCCTACTATAGTGTTACAACAAGGCTGTGCCTTTAAGCAGCAATGCTTTTCCATTGGAAAACCAACTGGTTTTCCATTTTCTATGGAAAACAGAACAAACACAGTAAGTACAGCTCACTGAGAGGTTCTGTTCTGAGGTTTGATATTGCTGTCACGGGAGCTGGCCCCTGTTTGTTCAGGACAACTTTCCTATTTTTAATCTAACAGCAAGGAAAGGGAAGTCTGAGGTCCTCTAAGTGAGTGGGGAGTTCATCTTTACATTAATTTTAAATTTAATCAGAATATTACTGCAATAGATGCGATATACATTTAGAGTTTAGAACACTCACACAATAAGGTCTTAAACACAAAAGAGTAGACTTGCAACAATATACAAACATTATGTGAACTAAATTTTACAAAAATATGACAACATATGGCATGAGGGGGAACACACACATTTAGTGACTATTTAAATAAGTATTTGGCTAGCCTACAGAACTAGTAGAAAGAGAAATTTGGGGTTAAAAGTTTACACTGCACAGCAAACACTATTTAAACTGAGATTTTTCCCAGGGAAGAACATGTCAAGTTATTTGAAACTGTCTGGGACAAAACTCACAAACAAGGGAGAGAAAAATCCCAGACTCATGGAGATGAAATAATTTATTCATCTTTATTGGCATTACTATGGAGAATGCTGTCTCTGTGGCTCCTTTGGAACCTGGCCAAGTTCTCTGGGGGTAATGCACAATACCGTCAGCCCTAGCTCGAGATCACCATCTGAAAGCACACTGTATTTTAGCTACTATTCAAATCAGTAAATATGGAAAGGATTCACATTGTGACAGTAACAACTACAATGTAAAAGTTGAGCTGTAAGTTTCCCACATCGCAGGTGGTTGTTTTATGTGGACAATATTGTCCTTACACAGCTGTGCACTTTGCTCATTTTCAAATGGCACTACAGAGGTTTTAGTAGAATAATTAAGACAACTGTTTATTTCAAACAGGTAAGGTGAATGACCAAAGAAATATAAGCTTAACCAGTGTTGAGGCAAGAAAAAGCCCATCATATCACTTATCAGAATGCCTTTTGCATGCATTCTGATAATCACATCAACAACTGGAAACTGCTAGACAAATAATCTGGGGGGAAAAAAATAATAGTAAAAAAACAGTCTAAAACCTTTCTAAATTTGAAGTTTTTAGCACTATAAAGCTTTATGGACATTGATTTTTAGCTCTTTATGGTATTATGCAAGAGAAGTTTAACTAGCCTGCTCACTCCAAAGATATGTACGAATTTAAGAACAAAAGCTTTCAAACTGCCTCTTACTGGGCCAGACGTGACACAGAATTGTCAAATTTGTGTTTAATACAGAGCTTACTTGTCCTTCCACATAAAAACACAACATTAAGTATCACAAGATTAAGTGCCAAGTCTTGAAGAAAGATCTTGACTGTGTCAAAGCCAAGATCCTGTCAAGGCAAGCTATCTGAAACAGAGGAGAAAGAAGCATGGATACACAGTATAGCAGCAGAAACAAAGGCAGGACAGGGTCCAAAATGAATAAAGAACAGTCTAACAATTCAGCCATAATATAAGTCACTTAATTTAACTGCATATGTAAACAGTTCATGTCAGCAACCTGCTTACTCTCATGCCAAATCTTGTTCATGCTCAAAACATGCATTTTTAAACAAAACTGATAGCTACAGAATCTGTATTTAAAAAAAAAAACAAAACAAACCAGCAATTTTTATTGCAATTTATTTCAGAATTATGCCTCTTCTATCCAGCTAACTTGAATTTCATTGACTCCAGTTAAATGTTCAATATTCACAAATAAGCTGGAACTTCACAGCTCAAATAGTCTCACATGAGAGTTGTCCCTTCTTCACTAAGTTGTTCCTATTCTGATGATATGCAAGATTTGGTCTTAAGTTTTGTTTTATGATTTTTGAACACAGTCCTTGATTAATCTTCCCTTTATGAATAATTTGTATGGCTATCCTCTTTCACTAACAATATATTCAGAAGAGATATCTGATAAAAATCAACACTACAGGGTAAGGGTTTAGAGAAGTTATAACTTTAAATGTCATCAAAGCAAAAACATATTTCTCCAACCATTTGCTCTCATATTATAACTAATACAAACAAGCTACTGTTTCATCAAACAACTTAAAAATAATTTAGGGGAAGAAAAGAAGATATAATGCATCTCAAATTATCCATATCACAGTACTCCATCCATTTTTTTTATTATGTTATTTAATTGCATTTTATTACATGGTCAAAATGCACTTGAACATTAATTTTCTTATTTTATGCTTGCTGATGTACAGCTGAGTAAAGCAACAGCACATCCCAAAATATAGTAATTAAACATGCACAGCAGAAGCCAGCAACACTTACCTGCCATTCTTAGGCTATATTGTATCATGCAAAAAAAACCTCAAAGCAGAAATACAGACAATATGTGAACCTTCTATAACACCCGGCATCAATCAGCCAAGCTACAGGTCTCTTTTCAAAAGCAATTTTATGTTTATACACTCTGAGATCTCCTTTTAAGAAGGAATGAGGTTAAATTTCAGTGCCAAATCAAGTAAGGTTCACATATACAGCTTTAACATGATGATGCTGGAGCTATGAATAGCTGTTTTGAGCAAATCTGTATATGCAGCATTATTAAATGGCACACTGGAAGTGACAAGAATCAGGTCTCATTTTCAATCCTTCCTTTAAGGTGCAGGTTTCTCCTTGCAATTTCAGTATGTCTTCAAATAATTCCAATGCCTTTTCAAGTTTTGATTAAAATCAGGCAGAATTTTAGTGTAAAAAAACGAGAACCACATCAGGTTTCAACAGTAAAATATAATTTGAAAGCCCTCCCTGAAATAAGGATTTTACATTTTAGAACCTGAGGACATTTTAGAACAGGTTATGGCTTTGTATTAAAGTTGGCTGAACAATTATCCATAGCTCAGGCATACAAAGCAGTTAGAAGGGATGGCAAAATGAAAACATACATTTAGTACATGACAAATGCAGTCTACTGCAGGCAAAGAGTAATAGATATATAAAATCATCTTCTCACTTTCAAAATCAAGGAAAAAATTTGGCCCCTGCTCAAGGTCTGTGCATGTCAAAACTTTTAGAAGGTTCCCCATGTTAAGGTACCTGCCAAGACAAGAATGAGAGAAAAGAAAATTTTCTTTTTACAAGAAGGAACAGCCCAAATGTAGTTGATTGAAGAAGTGGGGGAAAGAAGACCAGAGAGTTCCATCAGGCACGAACCCGTCCTTCAGGCTGCCACCCCAGTGGGTGAAGGGAGACCCCCACACCTCGAGGACGTACAGCTGGCGGTCCCAGCAATGCCGCTTCCCTGGAAGAAGTGACCACGTCACCAACATCTTCACAGCTGCCCCTTCGGGAAAGGGGCAGAATCCAACCAAAGGCTTTGCCAGTGACTAATTCTGTCCCAGAACACCCTAGCACCAGTGTCCTGAGCAGGAGTACTGCCTTGAGGGCCAAGTACCATATTTGCAAGCATTAGCCACACTGCAGATTTTTACCTGATGGGACAACAGAAGGAAAGAGCTTTCATTTTATCAGCCCTTACAATTTTGTCAGAAAGCCATCACAGATCATCAAGATCACATGAAGATATATCACTTCAGTGTGCAGAAAATGCCAACACAGGTATACCACAGATCTTTTACACAAGGTGCCTAAAACATCTGTGAAGTTCAGACAGTTTCACTCTTTACTTTTGGATGTTGAAAATGCACATTAACTGCACGATGAATGACCAAAGCAAGATCAGGAATGATTTAGCACTCACTCTTGTCTAAGAAAGGATTATAATGAACTGCTCGGCACAGATCACTATGGCATACTGACAGAATTTTTCATTTCATGATTACTTGATTTGCAGGCAGAT
Organism: Scytalopus superciliaris; assembly: GCA_013400415.1. Classification (NCBI taxonomy): domain Eukaryota; kingdom Metazoa; phylum Chordata; class Aves; order Passeriformes; family Rhinocryptidae; genus Scytalopus; species Scytalopus superciliaris. The sequence goes on along the minus strand of VXBX01006115.1, from coordinate 79,961 downwards.
GGATGGACATCAGTGACCACAGAGACCCAAAATGACTAAGCACATGGAAAGAAAATTGACACAGCAGCATGATGGTGGCTTGGCTACTACTGGAGGGGGGAAGGAAAGGAAAAAAAAAAAACAAATGGGGAGGAACAGAAAAAAAAACACATGCAACTCTTTCAAATTCCAGATTTGCAACTGAGTCCCCTGGCCTTCACTGCAGCAGGTATAAGCAACCCTACTGTTACCATTTGAAATGCACCAGCTGTGAAGGGCTGAGAGACTTACTTTCAAAATCCAAGAAAAAATGTGCTGCATTGTGGTCTATGTCCCTGGTTAGCACCTTAATGAGATTACCCATGCCAGCAAACCTAAAAATAAAAATGGCAAAATAATTTAGTTCCAATAACCATTTCCTATTTCAAGTACACGCCTGGGGGTCACTGGAGCAGGGCTCCCATTTGCGTTTTGCACGCTGGACTCGTCAACTTCTGGTGGGAAGCAGAACACGTGCACTGTACAGTGCATTTCCATGCCCATTCTTCTCAGGGATTCTCAGGGATTGTTGAAAAAATGGAAAAATTATAAGCTTTGACAAAATAAAGATTTGATCTCTTTTTCATCTTTGTTTAACACATTTAAAGAACATGTGAACCCATGATGACTGAGCAGTTGTTTTGCATAACTGCAGTACCCAGTGCCAAACAAATCCATTATTGCTTAGGACAAAAGGAAACCTCAAATGGAACTGGTGTCATCATAAGCCAGTTTTTTAACTATCTCTCCATAATTCAAAACAGATTCTGGAAAGCCTCTTATTAGTAGTCATCTGTGGTCAATGAACAGTTTTCCCATTAAATCACAAAGTGACAAGTTAAGCACAAGTTAGACTTTTCCAAAACCAGGAGAAAATCAAGTTTCAACAGTTCTTCTTGTGTTTGCTGTCACATCCCAGCTAAAAGAAATGAAAAGTGGAAGAAAAATAGTCGTTAGATTATTTGAGAACAGACAAATTATCGAAACAGTTTCAATTGTTACCACAGGTTTCAGAAATCAATACCTTCAGCTTGAGTATGAAAGCTGCATTTCATAAGGCAGCCTTTTCAAGGATTCTCCCGTGTTTTACAGAGCCTGAAAATACACCTAAGAACCATTGCTCTGAAATAACAACAGCTCACTATAGTGAGCTACAAGACAAAGACACCACCCAAAAACCTCATCTCAAATTACTTAAGAATAAGACATCAACAATCTGACACTTGAATTAAAACATAAGATATAAAAAATCAATTTTAAAATCAGTCTAACTATATCAGTCTACCAGTATATGCTCTTTTCCCCCTGATTTTAACTTTTACTGAAGACCTGTGTTTATCTGGAGGAAGGTAGTGTGACACTAAAAATCATTAATTTATTAGGAATCAAAGAAACTGGAGCAATGTGAACTCAAAACAAACTGGTGGGCAAAACTAATTTTCAGAACCTGTATTGACAGATTTCTTGAATTCCGTAAGAAAAGCGCAACTGGTTTGAGAGGGTGAAAAGCAAACTAAGAACAGCATATGATCTGTTTTTCAGGAACTGCAAGATTCAGCAACTCACACAATCAAAAAAAGCTAGAGAAGAAAGGGTGAATTAATCCCAAATTGTTGAAAACTACTCAGTCTTTGCTCCAACAACTTCTACAGAATGACCAAACGACTTAAAAATTCTCCAGTTTTACAACAGTGACTTTGAGTGTAACCCAGCTGATCACGGGGAATTCTGCACACAGAACTTTATCAGCAGGCATATGCCCACTTTTTAACATTTAGCTTTCTCCTTGAAACTCAAGAAAATGCACCACCTGCTTCCTAAGCATTTGAACTTAGTTCCTGGAATAACAGATCAGACTTCCGAGCCTGTGAGAAACACTCATTATTTCAAGGTATTTTTAAATTACTGTGTCCAGTTTAGAGGCTCTTCTTAAAAATGAAACCATTAAAACATGTTTCTTCAAAGAGGCAGCTTTTCCAGATCCTTCTGTTCCATAGCTTAAAAAACTATTTAAATGCTACATGTGCACCAATGCTGTACAAACACACAACAGCAGAAAGCAGAGAAATTACTTCTCTGGATCTTGCAAGCATGTTCTGTAACACAGGACTGAATAAGCCACTTTGTATTTCAGCTTTTTCCAGATCATGAATGTTCTTCTTGTTGGGGAATGGACAGAGGCATCCTTAAACAAATATTTTCAAAAGGGCCAATAAAAAGCCAAAAGTAGAAGCTGCATAATGAAGATCCAGTCTGCAGATTCAGATATTAAAACCCAACCTCAATCTCAGAACAGTGTATTCCATATTTCAATTCCATCATTAACAAACAAGCAGCAAACACATGGCAGTGAACAGTGTTAATGGCCTAAAGAGAACTCCTATACCTACAATTACTGCCGTGCTTCAGCTGCACCATCTCCTCTCCCCCAAAATAATTTGCATATCTCAAAAAAATGCCTCTCTGTAAGTTTTTGCTTTTGTTTTGATATTGACCAGTTTCCTAAGAGTTTGCAGGCTCATGCATGGGGCTTAAATATTGGATAACATTACCTCTGAAGGTCAAGGTAGGGGCATGTTTATAGGGTTGAAATATTTTGAAGCTAAGTTTATAAGTTTACAAGAGAGTATATAGCCACTGCAGAACAGATTGTTTCATTAACCCCCTACCACCTCCTAAAATGAGTAGAGGGCTGGGGACTTGGTTTTGCAATACAAATATCTTAATCTCTCAGAAAGGTTTTCTATGAAGACTATATGGTTTCTTTTGTGGGAGTTAAGTTTAACAAACAGAGAAGCACAAGAAAAGGTTTGGCACTAGTGTGGAACACGTAATAGGATATTCAAGCAAAAGATGCAACTGACCTCAAGGTAAAAGCTCTGTGAAGAGCCTCCCTGAGCAAAGGAGAGAAACTGAAGATGATGATAATGGATTAATTCAACTACAATAGCAGCAAAATGACAAGATGGGATACAGGAGTGTATGTCAATTTATATGAATAGAAAGCTGCAAGAACACTTGCTAGTAAGGAAGTTCCTAACCTCTTCCCTTGTGTGTTCAGTGTACTGAAAAAAATCTTGATAAACCTTAGTCACATCAGAGTTTTGTACACAATATGTGCAAACATATCTGCTTCCTTAGCAGCAAAACATTCACTATATATTCAGTTTTTATGGAGTACATGAAAATCTAGCAGAAGTTGAACAAACAGTATTTTTGAAACTTGAATCAAGGTGAACTGTTAGAGTTACTCAAGGATCTCAAGCATTCCCTAACACTTGCAGACCTACTGTGTTTTAAGAATTGTAAAAATGACCATTTCTCCAAGCTGTAATGCAGAGAGACTTTAAAAAGCTTTAAAACTCAATTCAGACAAATACTGAGAACATATAATTTCTCTAGTGTTCTTGGGAGGACACTTCCTCTCAGAAGCAGTCTATAAAACCAGCCACCAGTTACCACAATCTCCGCCAACTTCTGCTATTTGATGCCCTGTAAAAGTAGGAAGATTTTGGTAGTTCTATGAATTACCTTGGCAATGAACCACCATAGTGGCATACCCAGTCAGTATTACTTTACCAAGCACTCTCCAATTTCCTGAAAAGTCCACAATTTCACCTGAAGTAAGTAAAATTACTCATTTACAAAGTCAGATGTGGTTCCAGTTAGGTAGCCCTGACATTGAACTACCACTGCCTAGTCAAGAACATCTTTCAGCATCCTTCTTGAGCATGTTGCCACATCAGTCAGCCCCGACTCAAGAAAGACTTAAGTCTGTATGAAGATCGAAAGCAGCAGCAAACACTACTACTGACTTTAACATACTGCAGCTGGGCTTTGTCTTGGAGTCAAATATCTGGTTCAGAACACTAACTGAAGGTGACTTCTGTGGGTGCTAATACATCCTTTGACCCACAAGACCAAAATCCACACTGAAGCTGTAATTCTCATCAAGAAGAATTCTGCATATTGCAATCACTATTATCAAAATATTCACAAATTCAGCCTTAGATACCCTTTAAATCACTACCTATTTGTTCTTTTACAGCTTCAAGACTGTCAGCCTCTAATTTGGTATTCTCATTCAGAATATAGTACCCATCAAAACCTGCAAACCAGTTTTTCTCCCAAGGGTCTTACTGGTTTTAAGATTTTATAGTGCAGTGACCAGAGGCAATGCATTAGGTAAACTAACAGTCTAGGACTCAGTAAAAGCACACATTAGACCACTGAAGTTTTCTCTTGCCACAAATCCTACATCATAAAATCAGTGCAGAACAAAAACACTAGTTTCTGTCCAAAAACTGACTGTCCCTTCGAGGCTGCTTAGAATCCCTACTGGCATGCTCTGTATTCCACCACAATACTCCAGCCACGTGGAGCAGGTTATGGGAAATAGGAGCATGAGCCAAGAACATGGTTTAAACCTGACCTACTTGCAGAGGAAGACATACGGAATGCCACATCTGATTAGAATGATTCGGCCCATTACAGCCTTATGGGGTTGTATGATGTTGCGTGTACTGTCATGATCAGACAAGCGGAAAGCAAAGGCATATTTTCAAAACAAGTCTTGCACGCATGCCCTTCCTGCTGAAAACATCCCTGACACGTTTCAGTTCCCCCCTACCCCTCCAGGCTAAGCCCAGGAGAAATACACGATGCACGTAAATTCATCTGAGCACTGAAGAAATTTACCCTCTCACACCTGAAAGAAAAACTGTACATGAATAATGATTTGGCTGGTGATTGGTGAGCAGCTGGAGAACTTACTCTCATTAAGGGTGAAATACTATGAAGGTGTTCCCAAGTGGTATTTTTCATTTTGTTTGGTTCTATTGCAAGAACAGTATGCTTTCAAACCAGTTTTAAAAGAAAACAAAACAAAACAAAACAAAAAAACCCCAACTGATAAAAAAATGTGTTTGTGACCACTGAAGAAAGCCTGTTTTAAAAAACCATCAGCTCACCTTTTGGAAAAGTATACAGTATTCCCATTGCTAATATCCAGAGTATGAAAACTCTACTCCATGAAAACCTGGTATCCACGGCTCTGGAGTCCAGCAGGAAGTTAAGGACAACACTACATGGAAAGTACGTGCAATGAAAGAACAAACATTTTCTTCCCAGGATTTGAGTTTTAAACTTTCATTTAGTCATGTAAGTGTGACATAAACGTCCAACTCAAAGATATTTTGGTAAAAAAAAGTAAGTGAAAAGCATATATAGCACTAGAAGTATAGCATTATACTGAAATACTGCAGTGTTATAATACACAGTGTTCCTACATAAACAAAACCCTCGCTGAACATATCCCTATACTATTTTTCTAGAAGGATAATCCTATCAGCCTGGCAATTGTTTCATGGCTTACTGAACATTTTCTGCCTACAGTATCTGGCCATGAACAGGGAGAGGAAAAAAAAAATAAAAATGAAAGAGGCAGCGAATAGGTGGCTGCCCACATCAGCTGAATCCAAGGCAGCCCTTAGCAACACACAGCATCACAGAGCCGTCAGCCTATGGCATCCAGCGGCACTTTCTCTCCCAATGAAGCAAGCAGTTAAGCTTCACAACCAGTGAGAATGGATCTGCCCTCAACCTTGAAAGCTAGAGACTGCTGCAGAGATGGAAACAGGATTGTAAAATACACTGCAAGAATCACTCTTTTCAGAGAGATGTAACATTTTCCCTGGACACAAACATGTTTTATTCTGCACATTCACTTCTCTTCTGCATATTTCTAGAGAAGCAGAGATGCTTCCGACACATTCTAATTCCTACTGCTGATATTAGTGGTGTTTAAAGCAATAAAGACCTGTCATTATACAAAATCCCAAAGTAATAAAATACATTGTCCAGGAAAAGATAATTAGAGTCAATATTAAAAAAAAATTAGTAGCTACCACTCACTGGAAAAGAGACCAATGCATGGAAATGATCACCTTTAGATTTAGGAAGGAGAAGCTTGGTGCTATTAGTTTAAAACAAGTTACATATTGGATAATCTGGTTTCATTTTCAGGACTCATGTAACTCTAGCAACATTATTACTATTAAAGGTAACAGTTTAGATCGTGTCACCTAAATGCTGAATCAAACACATAAAGTGTCAGAGCAGTCACCAGTTGTGCACAAAACATGCCATTTCATTCAGTGATGGACAAGTTGTTCAAGCAAGTGTTAAGATTTCATTGGTTTTCATGGACACTTTTGGGACACAGTTCCCAGTCCAAACCCACGCCCAGACCCGCTCACGGCTCTGCACTGCTGACACCCAGTGGCCACAAACCAGGGACTGCAAATCGACCACAATAAGAATAAAAAATATGCAGGTCAAAAGAAAAAGAAGCACAAAAAACCTATACCACTGACTATCTGGGGCTTCAATCATTAATATTTTATCTGAAGAGTGGAAAAACAAATTATACAGCCAGACAGAAAATGTTTTTGTACAAGAAAGTAAGTATTTGGGCCACTGAAAAGCTGTTTAAGGTTGCCTCTAATGTCACTTCATTTGGCTAAACTGAGTTTGATACAATGAACTGTTTTAGTTGAAACTGAAGGGGTTTTTTTGTTTTGGTTTGGGGTTTTTTTTGTG
>VXBX01006115.1:44626-73291 GCA_013400415.1 Scytalopus superciliaris | reverse complement strand
TTTTTTTTGGTTTTTTTTTTTTTTTTTTTTCGAGATCACACATCATCAATAAAGTCTCCTTTCTGAACAAAACTGAATTCATAACTTGTCATATCAGGAAGATGGAGGTCTGCCAGGGAAAACAGACTAGTGAATAGACTCACATTCCTCAAAACCAGAATTGTAAAGTACGGTCAGGTCAGTGTTTATTCAGTCCATTTTCCTCTAAGAAGAAATCAAAGGAAAGGCACTGAAGAATCCACAGTTCCTTTAGAAGGAGCAGTCTTAGAGCCTTGTTAACTTGGGAACATTTTAGTGGCACAGCTGACACTGAATAATGTATTTGACAGGGGCTACAATAAAATAACTAAGCATGCTCACACAAGTCTGGAATAAAACCAACTCGTCTGGAAGAATTGCGCTTGTTTTAAAAACAGAACTTGTATTGAAAAGGGGAGAGACTATGCTCCAAAAATCTGCTGTGAATTACCCTTCAACAAGTAACTGTACAATTTTTTAAAGAGTGAATCTGGGGCTAAAAAATAATTAACTATGCTGTCCTCTTTCAAAATGACACAAGCTCAACATGCTTTAACTTAATTCTGAAAAATGTTCTTTTTGATTCCACTACACTGCAGCCATCGGGGAAAACCACCTTTCAGTTCAGGGACATTTCCACTGGCATGGACTTTACACTTTGTTTTCTCCTTCAAAGTCTGAAATCTGCAGAACCTTCTGCAGTGCTGTCATTCCCCCAACAGAGGCCGCTGCCTCACCGCTGGATCTTCCAGAGACAGGGAAGCTGGAACCAACGTGTCCAAGCTACCTTGGAGCCCCCAACAGCTCAGAACCAGCAGGGTCCTTCTAGCCCCAATACTGCTTTCAGTATTGTGTCATTATCACGGAAACAGCGGCTGACCTTGAAGTCTTTCTTCAAAGTAAGCTGAAAATGTTTTTATCGAGTAAATAAATATACAAAACCCCCCTCATTTAATAAGAGCTATGGAAGACTTACATATTGTTATTTTTATTCTTTTAGAGAAAAGCTGCTTCCTCTACAAAAGATTACATGCCTATTAAAACTCTGCTACACTACCACACTACTAAGAAAGTTTCATATTTCAAGGATGCCAGCCTGTAATTTAACAACCCTCAAGCTCTTGTCTCAAAAAACACTAAACAATAACTTGTTTGCGAAGTCTTTCTCCTGCCAGCTTTTCAGTGTAGAGAAAAGAAACCAAACCCCAACTAAAAAACAACCCAAACAAACAGAAAAAAAAAAGAACCAAATAGCCCACCAAATCTTCGAGTTTTATCTGAATGCTAATTAAAACCAAAATATTTTCAATTTCCAGCTTCACTATAGTGTCTAGCCCAACTGATGTGTCACTTTTCATCTGCTATTTCACATGTGAAGCAGCACTCCTCTTCAAATCTAGTTTGATTTGGAAAATGATTTCTTTCAGAGTACTGAATTCCCATCTACCAGGCTGCCACATATTTCAGTACTGAGCTGGATGAAGCTGCACTGAGGGTCCAACAGCCTTGGCAGTGCTGCCATCTAATGTACCAGGAGAAGGAGTACAACCATCTGCATCCCTGCAACACTCAGGTAAAATGTTTTCTTCTAAATGGGCTCTGAAATTGTTGCATTCCTTCAGTGCCCTGGCTTGTAATCCTACACTAACAACGCCATGACAAATTATCTAGCCATCAAGCTGATGGATATTAATAGTCATTGACACATTCCATCTCAAGGGGTTTTTTCAGGAATGTCACAGTGCTGAAACACACACCCTCTATGTGTGAACTTGACACTGACTGTCCATCTGCGAATTCAGTTCAGTGACACACCAGCTCTGAAATGCCAAGGAGGAAGGAAAGCTCTATGGCCTTCCAAATCACAGAGCTGAAAAGGTGGGTTTCCGTATTTCAGGATAGCTTTCAGATTATTTTGTGGACTTCCCTTTTTCTGAGACACCAGTCAGACAAAGTATGTTTGCAGAATACAGAAGGCTAATGAAGCACATCCAGATGATGCTGGTACAACAGAGGATGACTAGCAGGATGATGCTCCTTCCCATCCCATCTGTTTTCAGAAACAGTAACAAACAGACAGGCATTCGGCAGGGCAGAAGGATAAAACTGGTCTCTCCATGGCTGTTTATTTGTTTGAGGTTTCACAAGAGATTTCTTGCAATATCAAGGCTCTACGGGCACCTTTGTTACATCCAGTTACTTCAGATTCCCTCATGAGGCACAGCATCAACTTTTACTGAACCTGAACAGTTTTAGTTAGAAAGCAAATGTTAAANATATTGGTCCAGATTCCTCTAGCTGTATGAATATAATAATTTTTTATCTCATTTTCTATCCCTGCCAACATATCTCAGATTTTCTTTTAATCTTAAAATCAAACTAACAGTGTTCCGTAAGCTTAAGATACCATAAGACATTTATTTTCATCCACCTGTTAGAAATACGGAGGGACATTTGCTATTCTTGAGTGGTATTATGCAACCTGCAATCCATTAAGATCAGTAACAAATACACAGAATATCATGCAGAGTTCTGATTTCCTGCACTGGTCCATCTGTGAACTCTACCAGTCCATCTCATCCCATCTCACAAGGAGTATGCAGCACTTCTTGAGGAAAACAAGGTATATATGAAGAAGAGAAAGCAATTAAAGAAGACTGAATACAATCAATAATCACATCTGGCTCCAACAAATGCTTGACCTGAAAATACTTACATACTAGAAGAACCATATGGTCTCCCTGTTCCCATTCTTCCCTAGGCTTCTGCTTACATTTGAAGGCTCAGATTTTACTGGATATTAAGTTTTTTTTCAAGTTTTAACCTTACTCAGACAGCAACATCTAGTTAGGTTTGTCCCATTTGTTGAAGCTTAAAGTTTTCAGTAGTCTCCAGTTCTTTTCTGGATCTCAGTTACCTTAGTAAGTAAGGTGACTTCAAAAAATGCTTTCCAATTAAACAAGTTGCTTGGGTAGGGCTTCTGTGAGTACCTCCCAACCCTTTCACACTGGTGATTCCTTGCTTGACAGCATCATAAACCAGGATTTGGTACCCACTTTGTCTCAGTATAGTTGGAGAAGTTGAAAGCAGCAGCAGCCTGACACCCAAACTTCTGTTGGAGCAGACACCATACCACCTTAATTTATAAACATTTTCCCTTCAGTGCCTGAGATACTGTTGGTTCATACTTTCTTCAAAGAAAATAGAAGTTATTTTCCATGTGCTATAGACATTTTCTGGACAGTGTCCCCCTTCCTGCTGGCAGTTCCATTCCTAGCAATACTCCCTGAGTTTTGCTAGCTTTTCTGGAAGCCTCTCACCTTCCCAAGCAGCAGCAGCACTGTTCTAATAGAAGAGTTAAGTGGAGGGTATGAAAGAATGTGCAAAATCGAGTACATACATCCACAAGGCAGTAACATAGTGGTCCTGGAGCCTGTACTCAGCTAGATGAACCCATGGTCTGATTCAGTGCAGTGAGTTTTATAATGTATCCTTTGAAAATGCACACAATGCTGCACATTAAAAGTCTGCCCTAATTCCAACTGCAGCTTTAACAACACACCAAATGGCTTTGCAAGTAAAAGCTACTCAATGAAAAAGGTATTACTGCTGCTGGCACTGGATGTTTTTCCATTAGTTTGCTGTAGATATGGAAAAAATTGCTGTATGCTTCCCCATTTCCTAGATTCATTCTGTAATGCAGTGAGTCAAGACAGTAAAGCAAGAAGGACTGTGGGTCTGACACAGCAATATCATAAACTCTCCTAAGAATAACAAAAATGTGGTATCTCATCAAAACCAGAAATTCTGAAAAATTAGTATTTTAAAATAAAAATTGTGCACTAAAGTAAGGACCATTACTTCAGTTACATTCATAGTGCCATATAGTCTTAATTCTGAATGGAGGATTCAAATAGTTTTGGACACAGCACTTGGAAATGTTTTCTACTCTTGTCAACAAAACTAAAAACAAATTGCATTGGGTTTGCATGACAAGGCTGTGCTAGCTTGGGTACAACAGGAAGGACTTTTGTGAGAAGCTGCCAGAAGCTTCCCCCATGTCTAACCCAGCCAATGCCAGCCAGCTCCAGGACAGCCCCACTGCTGACCAAGACCAAGCCCATCACTGACCATGGTAGCACCTCTGGCTTAATCTATTTAAGAAGGAAAAAAGAAAAGTTATGGCACAGAAGTAATTGTGGCCAGAGAAGGGAGGAGTGAGAATATGTAAGAGACACCAATACTACAATGCAGACACCAAGGCCAGTGAGAAAGGAGATGGAGGAGGTGCTCCAGACTCCAGAGCAGAGATGCCTCTGCAGCCCTTGGAGGTCCCTGGTGGAGCAGAGATCCACCTGCAGCCTGTGGAGGAACCTCACACCAGAGCAAGTAGATGCCTAGAGAAGGCTGTGACCCTGTGGGAAGCCCATCCTGGCAGGACCTGCAGACCCATGGAGAGAGAAGCCTGTGCTGGAGCAGGTTTGCTGGCAGGACTTGTGACCCTGTGGAGGACCCACACTGAAATAGCCTGTTCTTGAAATACTGCACCTTGTGAGATGGACCCCACACTGGAGCAGGGTAAGGACTCCTCTCCCTGAGGAGAAAACAGAGGCAGAAACAACATGTGACAAACTGACTGTAATCCCCATTTCCCCATCTCCCTGTGCTGAGGCAGGAAGGAAAAGGAAGAGAATTGCGCATAAAATTAAGCCTGGTAAGGAGGGAGGAATGGGGGGAAGGTGTTCTTTAGNCAATGCCAGCCAGCTCCAGGACAGCCCCACTGCTGACCAAGACCAAGCCCATCACTGACCATGGTAGCACCTCTGGCTTAATCTATTTAAGAAGGAAAAAAGAAAAGTTATGGCACAGAAGTAATTGTGGCCAGAGAAGGGAGGAGTGAGAATATGTAAGAGACACCAATACTACAATGCAGACACCAAGGCCAGTGAGAAAGGAGATGGAGGAGGTGCTCCAGACTCCAGAGCAGAGATGCCTCTGCAGCCCTTGGAGGTCCCTGGTGGAGCAGAGATCCACCTGCAGCCTGTGGAGGAACCTCACACCAGAGCAAGTAGATGCCTAGAGAAGGCTGTGACCCTGTGGGAAGCCCATCCTGGCAGGACCTGCAGACCCATGGAGAGAGAAGCCTGTGCTGGAGCAGGTTTGCTGGCAGGACTTGTGACCCTGTGGAGGACCCACACTGAAATAGCCTGTTCTTGAAATACTGCACCTTGTGAGATGGACCCCACACTGGAGCAGGGTAAGGACTCCTCTCCCTGAGGAGAAAACAGAGGCAGAAACAACATGTGACAAACTGACTGTAATCCCCATTTCCCCATCTCCCTGTGCTGAGGCAGGAAGGAAAAGGAAGAGAATTGCGCATAAAATTAAGCCTGGTAAGGAGGGAGGAATGGGGGGAAGGTGTTCTTTAGAATTTGTTTTACTTCTCATTATCCTGCTCTGATTTGACTGGTAATAAATTCAATGAATTTCTCTAAGTCAAGTCTGTTTCGCCCATGACTGTAACTGATGAGAGATCTCTCCTCTCCCCTTTCTTGGCACATGATCCTTTTGGCTCTATTTTGTCTCCCCTGTCCAGCTGAGGAGGGAGTGACAGAGCTCCTTTGGTCGGCACCTGGCACTCAGCTCAGGTCAACACATCACACAAATCAATTTCATCAGGTCCCCAGAATTCAAAAGGCTTTCTGATGATTAATCAAAAACAGAAGGAAAACCCACCTCACATTTGGTACCATTACCTTCCCAACCTGACAGAATATGGATAGTTATGCTGGCAAAGCACAATAAAGGTATAGTATAAAAGTATAACACAGACACTGTGCAGTAGCTTTGATGACAAGCAGCAGGTTAAAAAACTAAGAGCTAAAACCTTCACATGAGCATGTGCTACCTCTTCAGTCTTACGAGCTGGTTCAGAGTACTGGTTTCTGGCATAAGGCATCTGGTTCAGAAGTGAAGTTACAAAGTAACTTTACAAAAGAGGCTGAGAAAGAAAAACCACCAAAAGATTCTCTCTTCATTCAAATCTCTCAAGAAGTTTCCATCTTCCAGAATGCATTCACAAATGTAGCCACACTAAAAAAAAGCTTCAGTGAAACACTGCTACGGTGAAGAGTTTTCAAAACCATTACCAGCCTGTGGTGAGGTGCTATGCAAGCAAAAACCAAACACTTGCAGCCTGGATTAGCAACTTTAATCAGAGGCATAAATTCAGCTATAGACCAGGACTACAGACCCAGTGAACACACAAACTTCACAAGTTCTAGAAGGAAATGAGGGAAACGAGTTCTCAAAAAACTGCTAATATGCAAACAGTCCCATTTTCTGCCCTTTAACATATTACAGTTTTGCTTATTTTTCAGGAGAGTTTTCAAGCAGGTTCAGTTTCAGTTCTTACCTACAGCCAGTGCTGCACTCTGTTCTTGGCCTCCAGTCTGTTTTAAAAGAAAAGAGAGATTATGAAAATTTATTCTTTTGCACCAGAAGTCTTAAATGCAATGCTACTTGACCTTAGAAAAGCAAACACACACCTGTTCTTGACATAATGTTTTTGTGGATCTACTTCATAATCATAGTTCTGGATTTATACATCGCTGTGGTTTTTGAAAAAATGTGTTAAAACAATAAAATTGCAGAGCTGCGTTTTATCTCCAGGCATACAAATAAACAGGGAACACCATTATTTGGCAACAAATGTGTTTCCAGGGAAAAGGTTGCCACGTTAAATAATCCATAAGCACACATATTCCAGAATAAATTTAATCACTAAAGAGTCAAAGCTCCAATAAAATACCAGTAGCAAATTGTTCCACTTACATTTTACTTTGCTTTAACAAGAAAATAACAAAAGATTCTAACTCCACCACACAAGTAAGCACTTGAAATAATTCAAGTCTTGCATGCTGACCTCCAGAGAAGGCATTTTCAAATGACCACTGAAAATCATTTGCTTAACAAAGAAAACTAGTGTTCTTGGACAGCCTCAGTGTGCTGTACACATCATTAGTCACTGTCTTAAGGCCGGTGAAATAACGATGAAATTAATAGAACAGATTTAAGGAGATGATACGGAGTATCACAGTATCTCATAAAGCTTCATGGGAAATAATAGTGTAACATTATCTAGGGAAGGCTCTGAAGATCTACAGCACCACAGGCAAGAAGCAGAGTGGAGAAGATAGTGAGAACGACTTCAGAGCCCAGAGGACTGATCATAAGCAAAAAGATGACTGNTTTCTGATGATTAATCAAAAACAGAAGGAAAACCCACCTCACATTTGGTACCATTACCTTCCCAACCTGACAGAATATGGATAGTTATGCTGGCAAAGCACAATAAAGGTATAGTATAAAAGTATAACACAGACACTGTGCAGTAGCTTTGATGACAAGCAGCAGGTTAAAAAACTAAGAGCTAAAACCTTCACATGAGCATGTGCTACCTCTTCAGTCTTACGAGCTGGTTCAGAGTACTGGTTTCTGGCATAAGGCATCTGGTTCAGAAGTGAAGTTACAAAGTAACTTTACAAAAGAGGCTGAGAAAGAAAAACCACCAAAAGATTCTCTCTTCATTCAAATCTCTCAAGAAGTTTCCATCTTCCAGAATGCATTCACAAATGTAGCCACACTAAAAAAAAGCTTCAGTGAAACACTGCTACGGTGAAGAGTTTTCAAAACCATTACCAGCCTGTGGTGAGGTGCTATGCAAGCAAAAACCAAACACTTGCAGCCTGGATTAGCAACTTTAATCAGAGGCATAAATTCAGCTATAGACCAGGACTACAGACCCAGTGAACACACAAACTTCACAAGTTCTAGAAGGAAATGAGGGAAACGAGTTCTCAAAAAACTGCTAATATGCAAACAGTCCCATTTTCTGCCCTTTAACATATTACAGTTTTGCTTATTTTTCAGGAGAGTTTTCAAGCAGGTTCAGTTTCAGTTCTTACCTACAGCCAGTGCTGCACTCTGTTCTTGGCCTCCAGTCTGTTTTAAAAGAAAAGAGAGATTATGAAAATTTATTCTTTTGCACCAGAAGTCTTAAATGCAATGCTACTTGACCTTAGAAAAGCAAACACACACCTGTTCTTGACATAATGTTTTTGTGGATCTACTTCATAATCATAGTTCTGGATTTATACATCGCTGTGGTTTTTGAAAAAATGTGTTAAAACAATAAAATTGCAGAGCTGCGTTTTATCTCCAGGCATACAAATAAACAGGGAACACCATTATTTGGCAACAAATGTGTTTCCAGGGAAAAGGTTGCCACGTTAAATAATCCATAAGAACACATATTCCAGAATAAATTTAATCACTAAAGAGTCAAAGCTCCAATAAAATACCAGTAGCAAATTGTTCCACTTACATTTTACTTTGCTTTAACAAGAAAATAACAAAAGATTCTAACTCCACCACACAAGTAAGCACTTGAAATAATTCAAGTCTTGCATGCTGACCTCCAGAGAAGGCATTTTCAAATGACCACTGAAAATCATTTGCTTAACAAAGAAAACTAGTGTTCTTGGACAGCCTCAGTGTGCTGTACACATCATTAGTCACTGTCTTAAGGCCGGTGAAATAACGATGAAATTAATAGAACAGATTTAAGGAGAAGATACGGAGTATCACAGTATCTCATAAAGCTTCATGGGAAATAATAGTGTAACATTATCTAGGGAAGGCTCTGAAGATCTACAGCACCACAGGCAAGAAGCAGAGTGGAGAAGATAGTGAGAACGACTTCAGAGCCCAGAGGACTGATCATAAGCAAAAAGATGACTGTCAGACACTGCTATAACTGCAGAAATTTAACTCTGTTCTTTCCAGCACATGCATCTCTTTCAGAGAAGCTGTTCCCTTGACCGGGGTTCTTTAAGCTTGAGTAGGATCTGCTTTTCCCTTTTCCTGTTGACTTCAGCTTTCTCTTACTCTCTCAAAAGCAACCACCAGTACACTTCATGACAAAAAGACAGGTAACAGCACTGTCTTTGTAAGAGCTGCTGCAATTTCCTAAAACTAATCCACTCGTTAGGCGTATTTTAAATATGGTTGGGTTTTTCTCCTTCTCATGACTTCAAACTGCTCAATTTGTGCTTTGATAGAAAATTAACACACACAAAAAGAAATATCTAACACAGACTGGAAAGCATGGGTCCCCTTGCAGGTCAGGGCTCAACATGACTGACACTGCAAAAAGAGAAACCTAAAAAGAGTTAGACCCAAGACTACTGCAAGAAACTAACCTCCTGAAGAAGAGTGAAAAATCATATAGGACAAAGTGTTTAAAAACAACAAAAAATTCTACCTAAAAATAATATTTTTGGGGGTAGTCAAGAGCTCTGGTTAAGATTATTTTTGAACGAAAGTCCAATTTAATTCACTGAGACATAAACAAAACTGAGAAGTCCCAATTCATTAGAATGAGCAGACTATAAATATTAAAATGAGAGAAAAAAACTCACTATAGCAGCAAAACTAAGGAACTTTTAAAAATGTGCCCTAACAGTACTAGTTTATTACTAAACAAAAATATCCATATTTCTAACTGATAAAATTATTAGAAAAAAGCCAAACAACACTTAACTCTTCCCATCTTTCTGGACACAATTCTGCACAGAGACACACACACTTGCCACCTGCAAGAACAGTGTGCTGATGCTCAGGTGGCTTATCCAGAAGGCTTCAATGAATGAGTTAAAGTTAATTATGAACAGTCTTGCAGGGCTCTTGTAATGAAGGCACAAGGAGAGAGGAGGCCAAGCAGAGCCATTAGGCAGACAAGAAAACTAAGAATTACAGGTCAGTTGGACTATCATTAAAAACTGGCAGAGAGATGTTAGCACAGGAATCCATTAACTGGATTCCTATCTTTTAGTACCAATGAGCATCATGCAAAACAGATCAGACTGAGCACAGCTGATGCTTGGCTTGGTTTATGCTGGTAGGTATTTAATTCCTTTAATTTTATTTTTTTTTTTTGCAGGAGACTTTACATCACATGGCATTTTAGATTTAGAGGTTACCACTAAGCAACATAATAAAGCACTGTCTAAATGGGTAAGAAATTGACTTGCAGAACTCCAGCAGTCAGTGGGGAACATCAGTAAAGATGCATTAAAAATGGCCAGATGTGAAATTAATGGCATGATGGATTCTTTACAGAACTAATTTTTGGACTTTGGATGCACCTTAATTCAGACACAGGAGCATCTAAATGAACAACTGGCTTATTGTCGGGTTCAAAGTGCATGACTGGGGTTCCCCTCTGAGATCCCTTCTGACTGATTCTCAAGGTTTGGATCTGAAGATTAATATAGAAATACCACCAACAAGCACAAGATAAGACATGTATATTATATAAACTATTAGGTGGTGAAAATTGAATAACAAACCAGCATTTTTCAATTTCTTGATTCTGAAGCAGTCAAGCATTTAATATTATATTACAGAGAAAAGCAGCTCTGGGCAGGAAAACTACCTTCGTTCATTGGGTTAACAGCTTACATATTTTGTTTAGGTTTGGTTTTTGGTGGGGGTTATTTTGCCCCTTTTCCTTTTTTTTCCCACTTTTTTATGGAATCAAACAGCAGAAAGATTAATACATCTCATCCTAAGGATCTCATTCACACACATACCCAGTCCCCTTGACCTGCAGCCTAAGTTCACCACAGCAAAAATAGGCCAAAGTACATGCTAACATCTCAGTCCAACAGAAATTCAAAGAATTGTCACAACTGTTGGAGAGCAAAAATGGAAAAGTGTCTACAGCGATCAGAGAGGGCCAATGAATCATCTGAACTGCAGCCATTTGTTATCAGAACAAAACCAAACATCACTTTGTCAGAGGAAAAGGCTGAAGCTGACACAAGTCAAATGGTACCCAAATATAAAAGATGCATTAAGTAAACTTGACACCATTGTGGACAATGAAACTCAGAAAATAAAACCAACAAAAAGTGTCTAACCATTGAGTAAGCCCTGTGTTTTGGGTATCCACCTCACATTGAACTGATGCTGCTTAATTCAGCAGCACACGAAAGCAGATTTCAGATAAGAACAGCTAATCATTAACTTCCAGTATGAAACCAATGTCTTCTGCACAGCCATGACTGAGCTAATTAAGAAGCCTCTACACTCAAGCATAAACTTGTCAGCAACTGTCAGTCAAGAGTTTCTACATGAACAGTGATTTTTTGTGCTTTCCAACACTCAGGTTATTCTGCTTATTGAGAACTGGAAACACCAAGCAGTAAGAAATAATTGAAAACAACTTTGCACGAAGAATCTAAATAACTTCCTGTGTACTCAGTGGGTACCTCAGCTCATCAGGGAACTTCAGAAATAATTACTTCACAAAGCTTACTTATTAGTGAAAGCTTGCATGGGATTCATGCAGTCTATGTGCAATACTGGGCACCCAGGCTAAAGTCATCTTCAAAACACAACTCACTGCTGCTTTCACAGAGCAAATGTTTAAATTGCTTGTTTTAAGTTCAAGCTTGCACTAAGATTCCCCTTGGTAAGCACAACCAGCTTGAAATTTGTGTGAACCAGCAGTGGACTCCAGCATAGATGTTCTCAGTCCCTTAATCCTAACTGCCCTTGGATACTGCTGAACAGAACAGGACCAAGCTCAAAGACTACCTGCTCTGGCAGTTTTTAGATGCTCCTGTTCTCTTGCTTCAGTTAGACTCAAAATTCAGTCTGAGCAAACTGTTTCAAAAAACCTTATTACCCTTAGAAGCACAAATTAAAACATAAAAACCAAGCCCAGTCCAAAACAGAACCACAAGTCAAATATATCCTACATCTTGAGGGTAATAAAAAGAGAAAGATAATAAATATTTAGCAATGAAACTTGATTTTTACTTTAGTAGCCGTAACAGATGGCTAAGCTATAAAAAATAAATCATAGCAAAGATCATGTTTCAAAGGAAGTTTCAGGGCATCTGCAGATGAACGCACGGTTCAGTGGTAAATGGATGCAAACTGATGTTAATATCAGTGATTCTAAATAAAGATTCTTCTATATCCATATGGCAATCACATGTTAGGTTAAAATAAGCAAAGGTAGTCCATCACTACTGCAAAGTGACCTCAGTTCTTTATAGAGAGCAAAAGTACTGGTTGGCTGCTATAAAACCACTTTTTTGACTTCTGGGTGTAAAGTCTCAGCTCAAAACCAGCCATTTTCCTTTATCCTTCTGAAGATAAATTGTATCTTCAAACTTCATGTGTTAAATATTAAGTCCTTCCCTAGCCTATATAATTTCTCAATGCTGTCACACTCCCTCTTTAATTGCTATATTCGAACTCATGTTTTAAATTTAAAATTTAATTACCGAAATGGTCTGTGAATGTATCAAAGGGCCTACTGTTCCATCATAATTTTAATGCTTATTTCATTTTTCATAATCCATTTCATATGATACATTCTCTAATCTGCTAGCATTGTATAGCAGCTTCATTTTATGTGATCGTAATTATAAGATTTTTTTTCAATACCTTTTGCAGTTAATGTATTGGATTATACTGTTCTGGACTTGGCAGTGCTGGGTTAATGCTTGGACTTGATAATCTTCCAGGTCTGTTCCAACCTAATATATTCCTTGAAAGCTTTCTTGTAGTTCTTGACCTGTGTTAAGATACCTGCCAAAAGAACACATTATGCTATCTGTCCTTTATGCACAGATTAAAATCCATTTATGTCAATATAAATCATATTCTACACAGCACAGTTCTAGTTTCTTCAGTTTTGTCTGGAGATTTGGCTACAAGAGGAACCCAGCAAAGAACCATCAAGTTTGCTTTGAAAAAAATATTTCAAATACATTTAGATGTTGCATTATAGACTAACAAGAAGGAAAAAGGTTTTAGACACATACTCCTTTTACCATTTAAAAAAAAAAAAAAAGGAAAACTAAAAGATACCTGAGAAGCTCATATGGCATAGCAGGATATTCACACATACATAAGGTTAGTATTCACCATGAAAACTTGTATTTCACCCACTTACAGATACATTTTCCACAACAAACTATTACTTTGGCTTAGTGAAAACAGTAAAATAAACTATCATAATCTTCATTTTTGTATCTCAAAGCTCTACATAGAAAAAATAAAAAGAGCTGCAAGTTGAACACCAAGATTTTTTTTAACAAAATCGAAAAGTTAATTTAAATATTTACAAATAAACTTTTTCATTTCCCAAAGGAAGTTGAGAATAATAAATATTGGATAACCAGAAGACAAAGGTATTTTAGTAAAACACAGATGGGATTTCTTGGATTGTTTAATTGAGTTGGAGTTTGTTTCATTTGTGGTCTTTGTGTTTTTTGATAATGGGGCAGGGTGTAGAACTGTGGTATTTCAGTCCAAGCTACACAACTTCTGGTTTTACTTCAAGAACAAAAATTCTAAAAAGACTTGCAAGTATTATCAAAGCAACTGCTGTGTCTAATAGTCTATTATTCAAACAACTGAACTTGCTATTTTTGGTACCACATTATCTCCTGTATTTCTTTTGAAGCTTCATAAATCCAAATCCTGAAGTGATTTAGTATTGGGTATGTAACACGAGCAGAATTTTTAAGAACTCTCTAGAATTCAGGCTTTCACTCCTCAAAAAATGTACTGAAGTAATGTTAAGCTAGGAAGAGACATGGGACAACTTTACATCTTTAAATGATACTGCCATTTACTCTTCATTGCATGTTTAACTTCCCCATGACTACCTGGCATTGCTGTTTTTCCACAGTTGATGCTTCCTTTTGCTATGATGCTGTTAACACCCATTTGTGAAGTGTTCCTGAATACCAACCAAGTGATTCATCAGCTTTTTTATTTAAGCTATACAAGTGATATAATTTATTAGGAATATAGCAGTTTGACACAGTACCAGTGTAACAGAAATGAAACCAGACCCTGTCCCAGGAAGTTGGCATCATCCACTCATGCAATAAAAACAGTAAGACAAGGAAAAAGTCAGCAGAACTTTCCCATTCAACATTATTAGTGGTGTATTAGCAGATCTGAGCAACCTCAAGACTCACAGTCCTATTCAGGAACACTTGAACAGAGCAGACCTTATTTCTTGTAATCTAGATTTTCACTCTCAGGGTAGACCACTCTTCTCAGGACTAGACTAGGTCATATGAACAGCAGGGAACTTCTATCATTAAAGAAAATCAAACAAAGAAGAGTTACAGTAACTTACCACCTAAAAGATCTTTTCACTGGTTTTAGCAAATTCTAACCATCAACTGTTCCTCAACAGTAGGAAAAATTGAGAGCTGAAGCCCTGGTTACCACTCTGATCGGTAAAACTAAGAAGAACTTAGGCCTGAGCTGATTATGCTACAGCTATGGAAGCATCCCAGACAGCATCCCTGCTGCTCAGAGACAATGGATTTGTTTATTCCAAATTTCAAGGAACACAGATTACATTTTTAAAAGCCCAAAAAGGCCTTCCTATGGAAACTAGCAGCACTAGGTTTCACCACATGCTCCTCTCAGTCTCAGGGCTGAGCAAGTTCTATGAGACACCTGAGCAGTTCACTTTAACTCCATCCCCCCAGGGTCCCTAGTGCTGTCCCACCAAGCAAATCTCAGCAGAGGCAGCTCCTCCTGGGTGTAACTCATCCACAAGCCAGGAAACAACACTTTCCAAACACAGGGGAGCTCTGCTCTGGCCAGAGGAACTGTCACATGGCACTGAGACTCCTAAAAGCACCTCCACCTTGCCCAGTTAGAGGGAGGCAAACTGCATCCAAGGAACTTCTGACAGGACATTAGGAAAAGCTTCTTCACTGAAATGGTGGTTGGGCACTGGAACAGGTTCCCCAAGGAAGTGCTCATGGCACCAAGCCTGACAGAGTTCAAGGAGCATCTGGACAATGCTGTTAGTAATGTGGTTTAGTGGTAGATAGTCCTGCAAGGAGCAGGGAGCTGGACTTGATGATCCATGTGGGTCCTTTCCAACTTGAGAGATTCTACGATTCTAAATAATAAAGCTGCAGCTATGTAGTCAAGCAACAAGCTGAATACTAATCAGATCTGAAGGACTGCATGTTTATAGTTCAAGTCCATACAGAGTTAAAAAAATCAACAACCTTCCCTTCACAAAGCCTAGAATTATCCTTTAACAAGCATTTAAGTCTTTCTCTAGGTCAGGAAGTTAAATAAGTAACATCTGACATTAACTAACAGAACAGACCACATACCACTTAATATGAAAGTTCAGTCACCTGTCTCAATAAGCACAGCTTTTCTGGTCAAATGTCTTTGTGATGAGAAAAGTTTACATATTTTGCTGGCCTGTTTAAAAGTGACTTTTCAAAAAGTCAAAACAACCCTTAAATTAATGCCCTTGATTTGAAGGCTCATTGGACAAACAGAATTAAACAGTTCACGTTGTCCTGAGCAATTATTTACAGGTAGAGAAAAATAGCAGCTTTACCTTCATAAACAAATCCACATGGCTGAAGTCTCAAGGAGAACACAGTTTACTAAATGAGCCTTTCAACCAAATTCAAAACTCACTTCTTTTTAAACTTACTCTATTAACTGTTGCAGTAGGACTACTACATGTAAAGGAAGGATATTTTGAAGAGTTCTACACTGAAATCTGCTTGATTATGGCAAAAAAATCCTGTCAATGACCATTTGCAGATTAATATGATCTTCATTTGAGGTTTGAAGTAATTTTAAATCTACTGTAGAAGAAAAGATACCACATTATGTTGCTTCAGCACAGGCAGATTATTTACATTGATAATACATCCTATTAGACTTTTAAAAACACAGAATTGCATAAAAGTTTTCAGCCCCTCAATCTATTCCTGTGCTATTGCAATGAGACACATTAAAAAAGCCCCAAGATAAAACAGAGCAAATAAATAGAAGACAGATCAGTTTTGCCTGAAAGAAGTCAGCTATTGCTCTTCCTTACCTTAGATACTGGCACTAATACAAAATAAATACATGCTGGTAGAATATCAATAACATGATCATAATTTCTACCACAACATTTTCAGTGTCAAAAACACAAGTAGTACTTAACCTCCAAGTACTAAGAATCACTTCCACAAACCCAGTTACACATGAGTGACAAATCAATTCAAGAGACTCTGCTCAATTTACAGGCAAACCTACAACAATATATTTAAAGCAACACTACAAAAGGAGATTGTTTTTAACTAGTGGCACAAGTGGGAAGTAAAAGTGGTTTCAGTTGTCAGAAAGACATTATTTTTTCCTCATGCATTTACAGTCTATAACCTCATTGTGGTGGATTATTCTTTTACCCCTGATGTTTCCACATTACCTTGCTGTTGGTATCTGGTAGGCTCGACACTGAAAGCTTCTCAAGCTGCTCAGAAGCATTTGTAACTTTGCCACTTTCTATGTTGGTTACATAGGTTTCCCCAAACCAAAAGAAAAAAATCCTTCTGAAAGCACCCATTAAAAGCTGCACATTTATAACACCTGTTTCTTTGTTTAATAGAGGAAACATTTAGCATTGAGCAAAACAAAAGAGAACCTTGCTTTGTATTTCTTGCAGCACATCTGACTTTATATAAACTTCCCCAACAGTCAAAGCCATACACAAGTCTGTAAACATGTACAATAAAGCCCTACTCAATACATTATCTCTCCTGAACTAGATCCTTCACTTCTAACCTTTTGTAGGCACACCAGTGTGGGGACAACAAACATTCCTCCCCTTTTTAAATTTAACACACATTAAGGGCTTTGCACTAAAAGACTCACATTGCTACTGAAGAGATTTTAGGGATTCTTCCCAAGATGAATCAAAACATTGAAAGATGTGTCAGCCAGACAAATGCTACTTTTATAAGAGCTACACAAGCCACAACAAAGAGTCCTCAAAATTAATAAAATGAGAGGTATGTATTTGCTTCCACTTTGCAAACATAATACTAAAGGTGTTCTCATATTTATTAAAATTAGCATAAATGCAAAACCTGTTAATCCACCAACACTGCAATATTAGTGCTGGAACAGAGACTCCCCATGTTAATAAGTTTGCTCAAAACATCTCCCCATCATCATTACAGGCAAACAATTCTAAGTTGTATGGAAAGATTTTTAAATCTTCAAGAATGCAGACAAGTTCAAGCTGCATGTAAGAGCTAACACTATAAAATGAGAGTGAATAATTATCAGAGATTATATGTGAAAGCAGGAGACAAATATTAAGATCTTTTCTAAATGACTGATACTCTGCAAAATAATCCCATCCAAGTATGTTAGCATAACAAAAAAGAACAGTTAATACATAAAAAAAATAAGGCAAACACTGAAGTGTCCTGCAGTGTTAGTGATAATGGACAGTTGAAACACCAAAAGAAATACTACCTGGATAAAA
The DNA here is from genome assembly GCA_013400415.1 of Scytalopus superciliaris. Lineage (NCBI taxonomy): Eukaryota > Metazoa > Chordata > Aves > Passeriformes > Rhinocryptidae > Scytalopus > Scytalopus superciliaris. Next base: position 55,863 of record VXBX01006115.1, on the reverse strand, counting down.
TGGGCATGCATGTCTTTTGCAACTATTTGGGATATTCTGCACCACATCAAGGACCAGACACACTCCACCCCAAGGGACGCAGCACCCATGTGTCACATTCTCTTTTCAGCATGTTCCCAGACTTGGGGGCCTGAGCTGAGACCTGGGTCAGGTCTAAAATGCTGTAAGAACTCAGCAGGCTCTCAGCTCCTATCTTCCCAGACCAAAGTTAATGCTGGAAACAGCGAAATCAAGTTTGTGCAGTACAAATCAAGCTGAATTAAGACAAATACTTTACCACAGTTGCAGACAAAGAACTACTTTATAAAACTACCCAGTTTTACTCAGCATAGCCATCCTGTTAAACTTCGCTCTCTGAGACAGGGAGATGATGAGGTGGGAAAGGAAGTCAAAGTAGGGAAAAGGACAGAGGGTCCTTTGCTTCTAGGCTAATGAGCCTTTCAGTCTTCAGAATGGAGCAAGCTATGCACCCAAACTTAGTGACAGACATACACTACTTATTCACATCATATACCATCAGAATAATTCAAAGTATTAACACACCACAAGTTCTTTTTCCTGTAAGTTGAAGGACATGCCCTTTCAAACTAGGTATTTGGGAATGAGTCTCGTATGCATTTTAGCTTCAGGATCTGCAATTTTACAAGGCCAGGAAACAAAGCTGTTGAAATTATTGTTCACAAATAGCTGTACTATGCAAGTCATCTTTATATATATAAAAAAAACCCAAAAACAATGTCTGACCTTTTAGTCTACGTCATTTCTGCACATTATTATGTCTGTCATTTATGCACATTACTGACCACTATAAGCCTTCAAAACTCTCCTATAATTAAACTAGGTTTGGCAGAGTAACAGAACAAAGTATTTTAATATTCTCTGCAACAGCCAGGCAATACAATTTCATAAAGTTATTCTTGATTGCTGACAAAATTGAGGCAAATTAACTGACAAGTGAAGATCAATAAAGCATCTATAAATGCTTAAGTCATAAAAGCTTTATGTTTTCTTACTGGCTAGGATGTTGCTTCTTTCCATGTTCATCCTTGAAACCAGTTGCATCACTTCATTCTGGGCTATGAACCCTCTTTGACACAAGTTTACTAAGCCCCACAGCTCAAGTGGTAGCAATAAACACAAAGGCAGGATTCAAGTTTTATGGAAGGTACATAGTAATGTATAATTACAGAGGGAAACTGCTGCTTCATTTATAACATTAATTATTTGAGAACTGAGATGTAAATCTGGTACACACTATCAATGTCAAGACATACTGACATGTCCTAAATCCTCATGTTTTCTCATGATTGCCTTGTAATAAAGTAGCTACAAATTAATTTATGGGCTGGCAAACTGCTGTTACGTGGTCATAGCTCTTCACTGATGATACTTTTACCACTCTGAACCTACAGGCAGCCTGCACAAGACTTTAAATGCCTGGGAATTACAAGATACCCTTAGTTTTACTATCATATATTATTTCCAGTGAAAATTATGCCTCACCAAACACCCATTGAAATAATTACAAGCACATTCATAGCATCTTCCAAAGCATCTGAACTTGTGTTAAAGCTTCCGTTCTTCTCTCTCCAGACTCTGAAGCATCAGATTTGAAGTTTCACTTTTTGCACTACCACACTTCAAACAGTATTTATACATGGTACAGTTGCATTGTATTTGTCTCAGCTAAAAAGGTAAATAGACAATGTTTAACATGCCACTACAAGTAAAACCCCAGTCTTTTTTCTCCTACTGAGAGAACAGGAATTTAATCAATTTGTATTCCAATTTAAATACCCACATGTTATCCACTGCTACTGAGTCTGTTGTCTGGCAAGCTACAGTGAGAAAGAAAATACTGCATGAACTACTTCTTGCTTTCAGTAGACCCAAAATAGACCCAAAATATATAAAAAAATACTTTGTACTCCTTGGTGTAAGATATTACAGAAAACAAAGAAACACTCTACAGGCAAAGAAACCTAAGGAAGTGTTTACCAGCTGGTAGTATCTTCTTGCAGTCTTAACAGAGAACTCCCTTCTTCAGATTATCAATGCAGCAGCTCGTCTTCAGATCTGAAAAAAATAGAAGAATCCCATTAAACATAAACAACATACAGTATTTCAATCACATAAGCCAGTGCCAGGGGTAAATCAAAGATAATCCTGCAGTGCCAAGGAACCTACATAATTCTTCAGGAATGCAAATGAAACATGCCGATTTCAAAAACACTTGTGATGTTATGGAAGTGACATTACAATCCAATGGAAAGGCATCCTTACAAACTCTTACTCAGTAAGGCCATTAGCTAGCCATGATCACAAGCATCAGAAATAGAACATTGCATCTCAGCATTACCAAGTTACATATAGTTACAGCACAAAAAATAGAGCATTACATCTCTGCGTTACAGAGCCAAGTTACACATAATTGCAGCAGAAAAAAGTAGGTCTCAGTTCAAGCTTTATTTACAGTGTTATATATAATGCACACAGGGAAAAATGCTTCATTGCTACAGTTTTCATCAGTTGAAGAAAAGTGTGGCCAATGAGAGTTTTTACCCTTCTGAACTTTCACTACACTAACTAGGATTTTCTGCTTCAAAACTGATCTTCTAGTTTAGGGAAAAAGAAATAAAAAAATCACTATTTGTATGGTTGGACAAAACAGCATTTCCTATGGAAATGCAGCACAGATTCCACTGCAAGCATTCCAAGGGTGTTTAAGTTCATTCAGAGCAGATATATATATAGCAAACAGTCTACCTTTTTTAGTACAGTAACTGGATGATGAACTGGCCAAAACTGGCACCTTTCTATTGTGGTGAAAGATTCAGAAGCCTTTTCCCTTTGAGGTTTTGTAGGCTGCTTCTGTTTGAGGGACTTTGGCTAATTTAAATATTTGAGTGTTGTCATTTAACGTGCCTCCAGTAAAATCACTGCTGCTCCTGCTTCAGTGTTCCTGGTACCAGAATCCACCCTTCTAATATGTCACATCTCAAGGTTTCTTTTAAAGAGTGATCTTCACATTTTATACTCTAATTCTTTTTCTGCTTCTACAGCAAAGTCAAGAATATTCTGCAATGCATCTGTTTTTAGCACAAACTTGTTTCAGAAACATAAAATCCCTGTCATTTCAAATCCAGCTGAAGAGGCATGAAAAATTCAGCGTTAATTTGTATTTAATCAGCTATCAGCAGTTCCTCTTTCATCAGGTAATCCTGATTAACAAGCATTTAACAAAAAACATGCTGCTTTGCAGTGAAATTTCCAATCACAAAGGCTGTAACATCACCGATTTGTCCCAGTTTGGGAAGGGTAGATGGAAAGCAAAGAGCTATAAAGTATCAAGGCTGGGGAATGATTTTAGTCACAGTGAAAACCACCATCAAAAGACAGCACCCATTGCCTCCTGCCCTCTTCACAAAGGAAAAACTTGCAACGTGAAGAGCACAGCTAGAAGAGAAGGCCAGGACTCTGAGATACTATGCAAAATTTAATTGATAAATAAAACCAAGGGATCTTATTCACCACTTCACTGAAGCAAACAGTTGCAACAGACAACTGAAAAGCAAAACCAAACAGAGAATAATTTTAAGTAATGCTACCTTCTGCCAATTTATGTCAAGGCAGTACCTGAGATAAGCAAGGGCCTGCAAATGTTGTAAGAAGCACTACTTCTGCAGAAGGGGAAATCTAAAAAACACCCAAAATACGTTATTCACTCCATTAAAGCATAGGCTTTGTTTTAACAATTGTTCCACTACCTTTTCATTCACAATCCTCTTGCCAGGCAACTGTATAAAGTTAATAATTCCCTTAAAAACTTCTGAATGGAAGCCATACGGTCCTTCCACTCACTCTGCTTAGCAAGATTTGAGCAGAGCAGTTCTGTCACTGCCTACATTCTGTAACAGGACTGAAAGTCCTGCTGCCTGAGTGACCATTTGTGCAACACAAGATGTGCAAGTTCCTTCAACACATTCAGCAAAAGCACTTCCTTCTACCCTGCCTACACCACAGTATGAAGAGTTTCTTATTCAGTACCACAAAATGAACTGTTTTTCCAAGCATGACCAATCATTTCATTAAACAGAAAAATTGTCATGTTTCAACAGGACCAATGCACATAGGATCATGTCACCAAATTCAAATGGTTAAATCTCTTCATAACTGCCTGAAGTCACACACAGGATTTTGGTTTACTGAAGGCAAAAGAAAGCCCACTGGAGACTCTTCTGATGCTCCAGTTCTGCACTGTTGCCACTCCCGGCTGCTCAGCATTTCCCATGCTGTAGTTCCTGCTCCCTGACAACCCATTCCTGCAGACTGGTCTTCAGGTGAGAAAGGGAACCAAGTGGGAGCACCAATAGCTGTGGAGCAATTTTGGATGGGAAAAGTCAATCTGGCAGAACAGCTGCAGGTAACAGTGGACTGAAGGGATCACGGAAACATCCACAAGCAGCAGAACTATGTATGCCAGTGCTGGGCAAAGAATAAAGCCTGGTGTGACAGAAGAAACTGGAGAGGAAAGAGGCAGCTGCACAGGCAGGAGTGGCACTGCACATGGAAAGGACAGGGGTGTGCCAGTGGGAGCACACAGAAAGCTGAAGGTATGTGATTCCTTTGGAAAATCTCTAGAGCTTTCAAGGCAACAATTCCTTATACATGATCTAGATTAATCCAGTTCAGTCCCTAAAGCCTGTCAAGAGAGCTTGAGAGCTTTTTCTTTTTTAAAAAACAACAGATCCCCAAACTGTAACCTAAGGTATAAATAACACAGCTGAGAAAAACCAAGTTAGCTGCCATCTTAGTTTTCAGATGAAATTTGTTCACAAACTAATTTTCTTAACTTCAGTAGACCTTTGTGGAGTAAATTAACACAGTTTCTTTGACAGGCTAATGAGAATAGCAGGTGAACAACAAAAGAGAAAGCTCATTCCCAGGAGATATCCTTGTTTGCCCTCCACACACTGCGTTGGCATAGCTTTATAGGATGGTGAGTTCAAAAGAAGGAAGCAGACAATAAACCCACTTGTTACGGCTAAATTAGGGAGACTTTATCTATTCATTTAAGTGACCATCCCTTACTTCATTAGTTTTGTCACTTAAGGGGAAGGTGGAATTAACCTCTGAAGTACAACAGCTGATTAAATCTTGTTCTCCATACAAAATTCACGCTTAAGAAAACTATTAACCATGAAGATGCAAAGAGCCTTCTGTGAATCGCAGTGTTTGCTCTTCTCGGGCATACATGTTTCAACAGGCAGAGCCACCACCATTGCCTCTCAAGCCTCCAAGTTTTGCACTCATTTAAGCTACACGGAAGAAGACTTCTGAGAAATTTATTAAAGACTGTGTCCTCAGGAGAGAAGGGTAAGGCCACTAACACAGGGGGTAATAGGTTTTACTGAGAGATTCAGGGTACTCCATGCAAGACAGTTTGCTGAAATACTGTGACAAAACAGGCAGTTTCTATGTAGGGGCTTCAAGTTAACCCAAATAGTTTTGCAGTCTTTGCCACCGTTAAAGCAAGACTGCCACTCACAGCTCAGGTAAGCCCTGTGTCAGAGCTAGCTACATGTCTTCACAAGCAGGTTACAGGGATGACTCAAGGCTGAGATGCAGAGCGAAACAGGTCAAAGTCTGTCCTGAAATTCTGCCCAAACCCTCAACTGCTGACCCAATAACATGGACTCCAGGTCTCTGCCTTGCTCCAGTCAGACACTTGCCTCCCAAGGACACTGCTGAAGGGACCATCGGGGGTGGCCTGAGATGCCATTTCACTTCCTCTGTAATTGGTAACATACACAGCGTATCTTCAAAAGCCCAGACAAATGCAGATTTCACAACTTAACATGCAGGTTATTTCAACTCAAAAGCTTTGTCTGAAGTACATTTAGGAGGAACTCCACCTAGCCTGTACACCCAACACTGTTGTATAGATATGAACTACAGTTAAAAATCTCATTACACACTCTTTGCCTGTGCTTGATTTTGCTTAGCTCAAAGCATAGGATGCACAGAAGAGACAGCAATGTGGATTTAAGGTCATGTATCCTCCCTAACACAACAGCCTGCTAGAGACAGCAGCCCATCATAAGAGATACCTGAAAAGCAGAGTATACAAAATGAGTTAAAGAAAAAATAAGCCATAAAGATAACTGTCAGAAGGCTTATGGTAGCTTACAAACAATTCTCTTGTCAGACACAGAACAGCACATACATTCAGCAGTCAAAATAATCCCTGCAGAGCTTCTGGCAGTTACTCTTCCTAGTAAGGCAGCTAAGAAAGCAGAGGCAGAAAGCAATGCAACCAGTGTCCCATAAAAACAGGAAAACCTACAAATACTAGAATTCACAGATAGTTCCATGGCAAGCAAAATTCAAGAATTTTATACCTCACTAAAATGATACAGACTACTTTTTCCCTTATGAACATATATTGCCAAAACCTTAATTTTCAATTGAAAGAGGAAATTCTCCTGTGATTTGAGGAATTGGTAGTTAGAGAACTATTTAAAAAATCCCCAAATCTACTTCTACACAGCTGAGAAAGTAAGTTCTCAGTCCTTTATTTCCAGGACAGAAATGAAACCAAGTGTTCAAAGTCAAAATAATTACACTAAAACTCAATAGTTTGAGCTTCGGTTGTACATCATACAGTTAATAACACTGATGCTAAGACACATTCCAAAGTTAAAACTATTTGCCTCCTGAAGACTGCAGCTCTGCTTCCATCTAACACCACGGCACTCTAGTGACACCCTGACCATTTTCAACATCAAATTATTATTAGTTTTCTTCGTTCATAACAGCATCAGTTACACAACTTAAGGATACTATTCTTTATAGATTTGACCTGCAAAACAACAAAACATATGAACGTATCAGAACCTAATTTTGTGCACAAATGAAGATTGTCCAGTTCATTAAGAGCTGCAGAGACAGAGATGGAAAAGACTCACACGTAACATTCACTTGTCCCACAGCAAACAACTGGCATAGGTTTAAAGTATTATCAGCACTCCACAGTGCATTTACTGAAGTATAATTTATCAAACAAAACAATGACCAGCTTTTCCTCTATAAATACTCCAAAGTCATAGAAAGGATTTCCAGCTGTGAATACTTTCTCCTGTCAGTGCCATACCATAACTTTCAAACACAGACTTTGTATTTTGAGCTCAGTACTGTGGCATGGGTTAGCAACTTACCTTGAAAATACAGGTTTTGCAAAATAATTTTAAGTACTACAGAAGGACTGAATCCAAGCATATGACTACCCTTATAACCTTTTCAAAAAAACTATTAATTAACTACAATTTCAAATAGTGTTTGCTCCAGTTCCAGTAGAGTCTGCTTACACTGAAGAAGTTCTGACTATCACCAGACCATTGCTTACCTTCAAGCCCTTTTACACCCCGCTTCTTGGAGCTCAGGAACTTATACCTATATTTACTGTAAACACAACAGTAAGAAAGTAGCTCTTACATTAAAAAAACCAATCAAACTGAAATTGCTAAATATTTCTTCCATTTAGCCATACAATGAGTATATTCCTCTGTTTCAAAGACAAAAGTAGAACTGTAATGATGCCAATCATTTGAATACTCTTGTATAGGACAGGTCTAAAGTTTAACTATGGGCAGAGAAGAATATACTTGATGTCAGACTTGCAAAAACATGATGAATATCTTCTCCAGTTTCCTTTTAAAACAGAACTACTACTACTTCAAGAGTGACTAAAGCTCTTAGAGTGACTCAACTTAGAGATGAAGAGGAAGCACACAGATGACATGTTCTCCAGATTAGTTATGGAGAGGTTTCCATAGCAGGCTGAAAAGGACACATACATACAGTTACACAGAGACTGACACAGGACTAATCTTTTCCTGCTCCTAGTGAGAGGACATTTATACAATACAAAGGAGGAGAACAATTAAGTTCGGGTCATGTAAGTTATAGAAACTTGGTCAGAAATGACAGGAGCAAGTTACTTTTTGCCATACAGAGAAACAGGCATAACCTGGAATGGTTCTTCACTCTCAAGTACAGGCACCACATATCTTTTGATCCCAGAGCTCAGTTAATGTACATTTTCTCCTTGGATATACAACACTCTACCAAGGCACTGAATTACATTGTATAAACCAGAAACTAACCCATGGAATCAGTATCAGACCAATCCTAATTCTTCTACTATCCACAGAAGCACAATAAAAGAAGGTCCCCGTATGACCAGAATCAGCAGACCAGGACTTCTGCTTTCTAAGAGTTTTAACTGTTAAAGTTATGAGCAAACTCTTCAACAAGTTCAGGTTTGTAAAGATAGAATAGAAGCTGAATATTCCAACTCCAAGAACAGTTTAAGATTTCCACTGGATACAGATCTTTTGTAAGAAAAGGCTAAACACAAAAGACTTTCCCGCTCCATAAAAACTCCTTCTCACCAGGCTCTGCTGTGCTTAGTCTTTCCTGGACCCCCACCTTAAACCCCAACTCATAACAGCTTTAGTGTCCTTCATATTTTTACTCAAAGTGTCTCAGCTTCAGTTAGAAGAAAAGTATCAGCCTGGCTCACAGGAAGACAATGAATTCACAGGTAGACAATGAATTCCTCAAATCGAGGGTAGAGTCAGGTGTCCCCTATGCTACCATCAGTAGGTTATTAGGCCAGAGTCTGCCATTTAAAAAACTCTGAAGAGGGGGGAAGGGCAGAGAAAACATGATATGAAGACCTGGTTTGGGACAGTTGGTCAGTATCTTTTTTTCCCTGGGTCCTATTCATCTGGATTTAGACAAGCTTGTTATCTAGTCCACAGAGAGGCAGGCATTAGTTCCAGCTCTTAGCCATGTTTACAGTACCTGACTTTATCTGATGCGTAAATAGTTTAAGCTCTTAGCTTAGGCAGTCTGAATGGTCTTTTTAGGATCCAATATTTGCTTTAAAAATAAAATTACTGCAAAGCTTATGTTTTGAGACCTTGAATAGGAAGTTTCACCCCCAGAAGTTTGTCTGCAGACTATCTCAGCTTTTACATCCGCTTCTCACTAGTGACACATTAAAGGCGAATGGACTTCTGTTTCTGCACAGGAAATCTGATGAATTTTAAGCCATTCTTGCACTCCCACATCCTCCCATTTAGGTCTGGACTGAGAGAGCACAAGATCTTTGTTCAAAAGGTCCTTGCAGAGGCCATCATCTCCAGAGGCATTTTTCCTGCATTTAAAGTGCACGTTACAACCTCAGTCAAAGCAGGAGCACAACAATTTTTCTATACTACCCTGTATTTGGAGTAACAAAGGAAGCATTTAAGAACAAGTCTTACATTTTTCTGCTTAAGCGAAATAACAAACATCAACATTCAAATAGTCACATACATGTTCTAGAGACTGCAACAAGGGAGTCAGTTCACGCTTTTCAACTCAAACTTTACACTGGAACAGCAGTCAAATTGAACAAAACAAAAAAAAAACAAACCAAAACTATTTTGGATTTAGAGACTTGTCACACTGCAATGCTTTTTTGCTACTCTAAGGCTGGGAAGACTTACTTGAAGATGAACAGATTCTGACATACAGTTTTTTATGAGGAAATGCAGCCACAAAACTCAAGTTAAATACATACAAGAAGCAAAGGAACTCTATCACATAAAATTGTGGAATCATGGTCAGCATAATTCTGGTAGACATGAAGTTGCTGTACGTAACCAAAACTCCAACAACAGATAAGCATACAGAGCAGCTCCCGTCACCCACTTACCACCGATTCACAAGTGCACGCACATACAACAAGAGTATCATCAGTAGAAGCACTCCAGGAATCATCAGTTTCAAGAGTACCATTGAAACAGGGATAAATTGTATTAATAAGTGCAACCAGACTAGAAATTAAGGTGCCTGGCTTTCACAATCCCCAAACTGAGATCAGGGACTCCATCAAACCACGTGATGAGAGAGTTGCTCTACAGGCGGATCATGCTTTCGGCTGCTCCTTGAGGAGAAACCCACAGGGCCCTTCCCACACCGTGCAATCAGAGCATGGGCAGCACCACATATGAGGTTAATGTTCAACCAAATGAAAGGCAGAGGCTCCTGAGCTCTTCAGAAGCACGGTGACCAGAAAAGTGTGACAGGAATTGTGTAACAGAAGCCCAGAAGCAACTCCAGCTTGGCGAGAGGTATAAATGAAAGCGTGTGCACACGTACCATCGATGCCTTCTAGGAAGAAACTGGATCTATCACGTGGTGCTGTAGTACTCATCTGCTCAAGGACTATGATTCAATGCCTACAGGGTGTGTTGGATGTAGTACAGATGCGCAGATTAATTGCACACCATATACGTGTCTGGCTGCTGACAGGAAAAGGCTACACACACACACATAATTAAGAGCACTCAGAGAACTTAAATCATCTGCTATAACAGGATTGAGTGAAGCCTTGTTGGCTTCACTCGGTGCAACTACAGAGAGCTTTCAAAGCATCTCTGCTGGAAGGAGTCTCAGAATAATTGAGGTTAGTTAACTTTCACAATAACTTTCACAATAGACAAGGTTCAGTTTGAGGGTCGCCATGCCCAGTATGGGCTAAAACAGACATTACCTACTATGGAATTATTTGCATTGCTATGCATCAACTTACACAACTTATCAGGGACATCAAATGTGGCAAAGACAGTGCCAAAGAACTGGATGATTTATGGCTATTCTTATAGCAGAACCTCCTGTAGCAGGAACTTTCCAACACAGAGGACATTTTCCAGCAAACTCTGAATACCAGAATATGACAAAAACAAGACAGAGGAAGTGAGAAGACTTACATAACGATAAATCTCATTAATAAAGATATGCTTGTCACTGTGGCTAAACTAGAAAATTACTTTTGCCTTATGGTACTGCCATAAGCACGACAGAAATCACAATAACAGAAGGAGGCTGACTTCATAAAGAGCAATGCAAAACCCCTTTGGCTGATCAAGAGGCTTCCAGCAGCTTTTTTTGTCTTTCAATAAAAATTAATCTGGCTTTCAAAGATTAAGATGTGACAAATATTGTCTTATTCATTATCTTATCACTCAAATCTAGAAATGGATTTTGGCCTTCTCAGCCTCCATCTCTCTCTCATATTTTTGTGAAAATTCAATTATTTGCTTAAAAATACAAGTATCAGCAAAAATAGTATTTAAAAAAAAAAAAAAAAAAAAAACCACCAACAAAAAAAAAAAATTTCCAAA
>VXBX01006115.1:32559-44613 GCA_013400415.1 Scytalopus superciliaris | reverse complement strand
AAAAAAAAAAGAATAAAAAAAAAAAATATTTAAAAAAAAAAAAAAAAAAAAAAGCCACCAACAATGACTAAGATCTTCCAGATCTGAAAGAATGACAGGTTTTCCCTTGGATGTACTTTCAGTTAATGTATCATTGCAGAGAAATTAAAGGAGTTCCACAAGCTATTACTAACCTTGTTTCTATTTTATAAAGGTGTTTTATTAGAAGTCATACAACTACAGAAACTCAGCCTAATGTTGCAGTAACAGAGAAACATGCATTTGATCCCTGTTTTTACTACAGACTTCCTATTTGCTTCCAGGTAATTAGCACTCAGTACCTCAGTTTCTTATCTTATCTTTCTCAGTGATGAGGCAAAACATCCAACACTAAGCAGAGGAGGACTTTAGCCAGGTGTGTAGTCCTTGAATTCTGCTACAGCAAGAGTTGGTAAGGGCAGCAATGGCTGAATCTTGAAGGGGATAAGCAAAGAAGAGGCTGTTTAGTGACCCTCCAGGCAGTCAGTGAGGATTCACTGGGTGAAGCACACACAGAGAATACCTCAAAAATCTCTGCACTCCATCACATTACAGACAAAAGCTGCTGAAGCAGTACAGACTCCAAAAATCAGATACCGCATTCCTATCTAACAAAGACATTCATGTTAAACTCTCATCTGTCAACCTGACAAATAATGGAAGTTACTGCTTTACTGCTGAAAACTTGAGCTTCTTAAGCCTTTAAGTTAAGGCCCTACAGACAGTAAGAAGTTAACTAATCATTTGAGACAGTCCAGTCTAGTCCTGGACATAACAAACAGTAACTTCAATATGTACATTATAGTTCTGTCCCCATTCAATATGTACATTATAGTTCTGCCACAAAAAAATCTTTTATTGACACTATTTTGAACAATATATAAAAAATTAATGCAAGTGTTTCAAATTGCTGCTCAAGCCAACTTTTCAACAAACAGAGATTGCAAATAAAAATTACTCAAAAAAACCCCAAAAACCAAACATGAAAAGATGCCCATGTTAAACACAATGTGCTTGAGGAAGAAAAAAAATTTTCAACCAGGTCAACCAACTGCAACACTGGTTACTGCTGGATTATTATAGAGGAGTGTTCTAGAATGTCCTGCAGTTAAAACAAACTTACTAAAAAACAAATGCTGAACCTACATTGGCACAACATTCTAAGATGAAAAATGAGGTAAGAGTATAATTTGCATTCTACTAGGGGTGTTTAAATCAAATTTATAGGGAAAGCTGATCCCACAGAAGAAGACAGAGTCAAAGGTAAATCTGTGCTTAAACCATTAACAGGATAGACAAATTCTATCCTATCTCCTATAGCAAGAGTCTGAAGAATAAACCACACTTGGAACAGTAAAACCAGCTTCTTGGTTTGTTGGTCATCCAGAGTATCCTCCATGATCACGAACACCACACTTATGACAGAACAGAGAAGTTATTAAGCAGTTCATAAGAATGTGAAAAAAAGTACTCAAGAAATCAGGCAGAGAAAGAAGAGTAGATCAGAAAGGTGGCATCTCTCTAATTCTGGTTGCATGTCACATCCCTTATAGATGGATTCATAACCTGCAACTTCAGGCACACAAGACTTTGCCCTAGGAGGTATCACAACCAGCCGATTACAGAAAATGACATTAATGAGAACTAATTCACACTAGTTGTGAGAAACCCTGTATTTGTAAGGCAAATTGTGCACATACACAGCACCACAAGAACAGTGCATGGTAGGAAATTAAACTCAGACGAAGGAACAGCTTCCTTACCTTAAACTCCTGTACACACTACCAAAGTTTTGATTATCATAAAGAATTATCAAACAGCATTTTACAGACATTTAGTTTCTTCCACTGAGCACTCTGTGTGTAATGGGAAAGAGCTGCTTTAGCACCCACTTATGTCAAGGATCACTGTTCCAAAAAGGTAAATTGGGGCAGTGCCGAGCCACTGAAGCAAATTTATTTCAGAAAACACAGCTATAACTTTTCAACTAGCCAATAAAAGTTATTACCTAAAGGCAGTGACTCTCAACCTGCTTCCAACTGAAGCTCTTTCTAGTTTATTGTCATAGCCAATATCCGTAAGACCAAAGGTAGAACACCTATGTCACTTCCTTTGATAGGTTCATCTGCAAGAGCAGGTTCATGGCAATGGGATCAATCTCCAGCACACAAGAATAACATGGAAGTTTAAAATACACACAAAATGAAAAGAAGCTTACCTAAGACCTGATAAGGACAAAAAAGGGGTGGTGGAGAGGAGCAGAAAAAGAGACACAAACAGAACCCAGCCCACTGCTGCATATACCTGATTCATTCTACTCTTCTGAATTCTTGTTGATGGAAAATTTTCTAATACAGTCACTACACTCTAGAGTACCTTGGGCTCCCACAAAGCTGCTGTCTCACACCCACAGAAGAAACATAGCTTTAGAATTTCTGGTTTAAACTGAATTAATATTTCATGTTAGCATTTTATGAATGTCAGAGTTGTGTGTCTTAGCAAGTAAATAAAATGCTTAAATAGGGGATATGCATTCCACATTTACACCACTTTAGGTATTTTCAATTAAAAAAAAAAAAAAAAGAAAAAAAAAAAAAAAGTGAGGCAATGATCCCTAAACATCTCACTCTTATAACAAAAATTTCTCTAAATTCACTTGGCCACACCAGCATCCTTCACAAGCTGTCAGCTGGAAACACACTCCACAAGAGAACAACATAATAGTTTAGTGTTCTAATCTGAATTTATTGCTACATTTCACCAGAAATCCGAGCTCCCAGCAGCTTTTCTTAACTATGAAATGTTTTAAAAGACTAAGTATTAACAAAGTTTTAAATAAGTTATATTATCTGTGCCACTGTTGCTAATTTTGAATCTGCCATCAAACTGCTTGCTTCCTCACCCTCAACAGACTTCTCTGATGTGCAAGCATTGTTATCAGAAATATTCAAATCACTAAAGCACTCAAGAGTTGCAACACAGTTTAAAGTCTCCACCATAAACACCAATCCCAACATGCAAATTCATAGCTTTCAGCCTTCTCCTTAGTGTGCAGCTCCCTGCTGAAGAATAAAAACCTTATTTCTGGCCTGCTCACTCTTTAAAAGTGCCTAATACACCTGGATATTTTAGGGGAAAATGAGCACTTCTGAGGTGGCTGACCCTTGAGATTTTGGTTCCACTTTCAAAAACTCTAAGTCTACTTTTCCCTATTTACAGAACAGATACTCAGAGACTAAAATAGATTCTATTCTAAGTTAGAGAAACCAAAACCTGTCTGCAAGCATAGACTTTTTTCCATTTCTGAAGGCAAAGAGCAAGCAGCTCCAGAGCCTCAGCTTAGTTAGGAAAGACAAAAAACTGTCCTACAATTATTTGAGTAGAGACCAGCCCAAAATAGTACAAGTCTGGGAGAAATCTCTGTATATGGAAGCAATTCCCTACTCAAATTATTCAAATACAACATGAACTTTGAATGTAACTGAGGGGAAAATGAATAAAGTAGCTGCAGGTACCAGCCTTGTTCTTATAAATCTCTCAACTCAGAACCACTCAAAACATTAATTTATATAGCTGTACTGTATCACAGTTAAGTGCAGGCAGACTTTTAGCCTACTGCTATTACTTTATTAAAAGGAGAAATTAAGTAAGACCCAATATCTGTTCAGTCAGTCTAGATTAGTTAGAAAACATTCTTTAATTTACACTGTCTCTATATAGCTATAAGCACAAACAAACTCAGTCAAGTATTCTTCATTGGCAGAGAAGTGTCAGCAATTTATGTCTGCCTGGCAGAAAGGAGATAAAAATCAAGGAATGCCTTGCTTTCAAAGAGGAGATAGCATATAAACTGCAAAAACACTTTTGTTGTGCGTATGTGAAAAAGTATCTGCAAAGAAAAAGTGTGAATTCAATGCCTTCTTGTAGGTTAAGGGAGTCTCCCATTATATTCTGAAGTACATACAAAATTAATATTAAACGGGCACAACTGTACGGAATTCAAAGGCAGGCATCAGGGCTATCAATCCCATGTTACTCCTGAATCTCACTGACAGTGGAAATTGCTTGTGATAAAGATCACAGGATTAAATTTATCTCCAAACTTTTATTTAAAGCATTTGCCTTCACAACTCTGATGGGAGGACATCCTTTAAAAGGTATCTGCAAGACACTAAGTGGTTCCTAGCTTAAAGATTTGTTCTGTCATCAGACATGAAAATGTTCATTTCTCCTCCCAACAAAAATAAGATCTGTTGGCCTGAATCACCAGCATTTTTTTTCCCTTAAAAAAATCCATCTAAAAGCAGGAAGGATGCTGGAATTTCGTAAGACAGTTAGAGACACAACCCCTTCAGGTCCCCTACAAGTAACTTGTCAGTGAAAACGGTTTATTGGAATTGGATTAGTAAGAATTATTGCCACTTCTTTACAATCCTGATACTGTCAGAGGAAAAGCCCTGAGGTACTAGACTTTGAGGCTTAAATACCTGAAATTGAAAATGAATGTAATGAATGCTGACCAGAACTGCTACAAATTTATTTAAGATTAGAAGGAGCTACTAGACAGGGGCAGTAGCAGGAGGCAATATTAACCACTTTGTCACCTGCCCCCATTGTCTTCCGGGGAGACAGGAAGATACAGCTTTTACTGCTGCACAGTACAGAAAAGTTAGCTCAGAGAAAGCAGGAAATAAAAAAAAACAAAACCAACATTATAAAAATCGGGAGGGGGGGAAGGCTGTCATGCCGGGAACACAGTTAAAGCCATGCTGTAAATGAGAAGAGAATTGCAACTAGTTCCAAGAAAGCAGCTGTAGTTATGGGTTATGTAGCAGCTTGTCTTTTCAACAAAGTCAAACTTCCAACAATGTCTGTGTTACAAGAGGAGTTCCACCTATCAAGTACTTGCAGGATTTCATATCTGTATACACTTACATCTTTCCTCCATCTAACCATTAAAAACAATCTCAACTTTCTTGTTTGCAGACTGAAGTCAGAACTGGAACTTTTATCAAATTGGAGTCAAAACTGCAACTTTTCATCAACCACCTTTTATTCCAAAGGTGTTGCCATTTACACTAACTCATACGTTACCCTAACTCCAGTCCCAAGCACACACAGCCCTCCACACAAAATGCAAGACAGTCAGTCAACACGTTACTGTTAGGTACTCAAACAGATTTTGGTTTTACTTTGCATGTTTATTCAACACAATCCCTCCCAACTGCTAAGAATAAATCCAGATTTCTCTCCCATTTGCTTTACTCTTTAGACTGCAACACCGCCGAGACTGTCAAGCACTCAGAAGCTCCCCAGAAAACTCAGTTCTGCCACCATGAACACTATGCTTATGCAGTGAGACTTTCTCATCTGTGTTTACAGACTAGAGATTTATTATCAGTTGAGTTTTGGTTTGGTTTCTTTCTTTTTTTTCCCCTTAACCTTTCATGCTATCCTTCATATAGCTGAGCGAAGTCCTTCTACTTAACACTGCTTCCGGCTGTATCATGGGATGAAAAATATTCTCCATTCTCTTGAGATAGTTTTACATGCAGCCATCTAAAGTCAGATCTAACCAAATAGTGTTTAATGAATACCGAGATATAAAAGAAAAAAAAAAACAACTTTATCCATGTCCAACAGAGATAACAGCAAAAAGAATTTGCTGGAATGTGTAGAATTTTTTATCATTCTCCCAGATAATCTTTATAGGACTATGCAAGTTACTTTAACAGTAGCCACAAAATGATCTGTTGTGCATCATTTCCTGCTCATCTTGACATACGTGCACAAAAAGCTGCCACTCAGCAATGAAAATTCTTGTAAGCTGAAAAAAAGTCGCTAACACAATTTTTTTGCCAAATTACCATTTCAGTTACATACACAATTTATGTCAGTTTTATACTAAGATACACTTTAGACTTTGGGTTTCTTTGTGAATATGATGCCACTACAAAGATTCTAGTTCCCAATTTTATGTAAACAGAACAGTCTCTTAGAACTATCTGGGGAGGCCAATACTTAACCCAAGTTTGCTTTGAGACAACAGGTTAGGTCTTGAATAGTGACTGTAGTGCAAAGATACACCACATTTCAAACAGATTTCTGAAAAGATCAGAAATGCAATATTGGTTCGAAAGAAATCTGAACCTGGAAGGATGTTGTCCTTAACTTCTTGGTAGGGCTTATGTTTACCATGAAACTCAAATCAAAAGAATCTTGAATCTTTAGGATATTCCACTAACTGTCAGCATTACATATGCCTACAGTTTCCCAGGCTACTTTCCCTAGCAGCACAGTGTCACAAGAAAATATTAAGTATATATAGGACCTGAGGGTAAGTCACTTAGCTCACGAGTCCTCAGCACAGCAAAGACACAGACCTGTTGGAGTGAGTCCCAAAGAGGCCCACAAAAATGATTAGAAGGATGGAACACCTCTCCTATGAAGGCAGGTGGAAAGATTTGGGAGGTCTCATGAGAGTGAAGTAGAGGGGCAGAATCCCCTCCTTTGCCCTGGTGTCCACACTGCTTTTGATGCAGCCCAGGACACAGCTGGCTTTCCAGGACACAAGCAAATATTGACCACTCATGTTGAGCTTTCCATCCCCCAACAGTCCAAAGTTCTCCTCAGGGCTGCTCTGAATCCCTTCATCCCCCAGCCTGTACTGACACCAGGGTTTGCCTGGACCGAGGTTCCAAACCTTGCACTTGGCCTTACTGAACCTCATGCTGCCCTGGGCAGCAGCATCCTCAGCCCCTGTGCTACCCACCACATCCAAGCTATTGAGGAACCAGCAGGAGATCTTCCACTGCCCAGTGAGATGCTACTGGACTGCTTCTTGGTCAGCCAGGGTGGTCTCAGCAACATCCCCATGCCTGGGGACCTTGGTGACACTGGCAAAAGTACTTCCCTCTCCAGCACTGGCTTGGTCTCACTGCCCACAGAGCTGCCCACCTCCAACTACACTATTCCTCCAAGACTGTCCTGAGTCTCAAGTAATTCAACACTATCAGGACAGGATCCCAAGGGCTCTGATGAAATACAGGGACAGCCTTGTCACCAGCCCAGCCTGGCAGGCTAGAAAAGTGGGGGGAAAAGCACAGATGCACATTTCCAAACCCACCCAGCAAGTGCAAGGCTCTCTCAGTCAGCAGTAGGGCAGTGGAATTAAACCTACAGCAGGAATAAGATGGACACTGGGAGGCTGGGGTGAGTGGGAAGCCATGGTGTAGTTGAGAGTTGCTTGTGTTATGTTATTTAAGTTCTTGTTACACCTTTACTTTTGTTTCTTCATGCACATGTTAAACAATACAAAGGCTACTAAATTCAGAAAAAAACAAAGCCACCAAAATAGTTACCAAAAAATCAGTTTACACAGTATTTTAATACAAGGAGGAATCACTGTAACTAAAAAACATGAACTATATCTGCTAGCAGAAAAATCCCACTTTCAAGCAATAAAAGACATCAAGTTCAGTTTCATGCAGACCAATATCAACAATTCAGTTTTTATAGCATTCTCATAAAGGGAAGCAAAACACTACCAACATGAAAAAGTAACCACACAATAAATACAGCACTGTACAATTCCATGCTAAGCAACTGTCCAACAGAGTAAGTGCAGCTCTGTTTGAAAACTACAGTTGCTGTTAATCAGCAAGTATTTTCTTCCTGCCCTTCTCTCCCCCCACTTTTAGCACTGTTAGTTGCATACAAACAAAAGGAGGGAGAACTTGTTCCTTTTCCATTCAGCAGGTTAACCTGTTTCTCCTGTTGTACACAGTAGCAAAAAAGACTCCAACTTAGCTCCATCACAAAAATTCAGATTTGCAGAGTAAGAAATGCTAACAAACAGACTGATGCAAGTGATGGAGGGGGAATTTGGTAAGAGCCCCACATCAGCAAGTTTAGAAAGTCACCAAATACTGACACATGAATAATCATTCAGCATCTTTTACAGCCAAGACTACCACAGGAAGGACACGAGATCCTGGCTTAGGACTACTTCAGAAACAACTCTCAAGGTGCCTGATTTTCTGTCTAGTGGCCAAAAAATCTCACAATCAGTATCACAACCAGCACTACCACTAACGTTAAATACATTGATTTTCAGCACCAATACAAGAAGTACGAACATGTTCCTATTTTTACAGACGTTATAAACTCAGGCATGACTTAAAGCTGAATATCCTCCATGTAACAGAAGCTTTTTGTTCCATGGAATATCTTTTCTTTGTCTTTATACTTGCTAAAATCCAAAGATAAAGAAAAGTCCCGAATTTTCTCCTTAAAAGTTAAAGTATCTTGACACTGAACGTAGACTATTATCCCTTACAGTTTGATTTATTAAATGCAAATGAGTGTCTCTTGGCAAGGAAGGAACAGCTAAAATGATTCAAACCAAGTGCTCACCTAGGTCAACAGCAGGTATTTATTTAGGGAACTATCCTTAGGACCCCTTTAGAAGTAGTTCAGAGACTGCCTGAACTACAGGTTAACTCTGCACATTTGATACGCACATCTTCAGCCTCTGCAGCCAACAGTGACAGTGGATGCCACAGTCCAATTAGGTACTATGTGAGGGGAGGGGGGGAAAAAAAGACTGATTTATTTTATGCTTATTACCTGAAAACTGGGTGAACAACTTCAGATGTCATTCAGAAAAATTACTCATTCTGTTGGTCTGCATTACGTATTTTATTTCATATACCTTTATCTCATTATTTTTGATTTCCTCAAAATCAAGGCCTGAGATATTTAGGTTAGCAAACTACCTTTATATTTTAAGATTTTTCCATCACCTTACATGTTAGTTTGGTGTATGGCCAGATTTTATAGAAAGCAGACATGTACATTAGTTTGCTACTCAAGAAACTAGGTCAGCCATTTTCTGAAATCCACTCGATCTCTGCAAACAAGCAGGAAAAGGCAACAACGGTATGGTGGGGTTTTGTTTGGTTCATTTGAACTCTTCAGCCTTTATTAGAACAAGGCTCTTCTGCAGAAGCTTTATGGATTTTCTTTAATCTACTCCTAAAGTGCCCTGGATGACAGTACTCTTTAAGTGGCACTGAACAGACCATTAATCCAATACCAAACCCACAAGGCAGCAGTTGTAACAAAGTCCATCTTTCGCCACCTGTTCTCCTCTCACCTCTCCTTTCCTGAAGTTCCACCCTCTTCACCTACCCTATGATTCAAATTCCAGATGATCAAGCAGCACAACAGACCAAGAGCAATCATACAGTGCAGAAGTCCTGATCAGCCATCAACCCCAAGTCTCAATCACATCCCAAGCTTTTGTTCCTACTCCCAAAATACTGGGAATTGCCACTTGCCTCAGCTGCCAGGAGAGCTGCTTGTATGGCTGTGCAAGCCTCTCCCTTGGCTCAAAGGCACCACCAGTTATGATTTGCATTGTTTTTTTGGAGTTTGTTTGGGTTTCTTTTGGGGTTTTTTTGTTTTTTTTCTTTTTTTTTTTTACTTATTATAAAATTGTACTTCAGTTACCGTATTGCCATGAAGAACATACTGTTAATAAGACTACAGATGAATTGTATAAAAAAACAGAATAAAGACAACTTCTGCTCCTTAGCTAGCACACTATTTCTAGACAAAGACTACCATAAAAGAAGGATTTAATATTTATGCTCATCACTTTGGCTTATAAATTTGTACTGAATACAAATTCATTTTGGAACAACAGATGATAGGAATAATCATATTCAAACCTCTAAGTGACAAAATGATTCAAGTGTCTAAAAAAACGGAGAGCCAGCAGTATTATCATCCTCCTACCCACACTTCTCTTGTTTGCACACCAGTGTCAGCAAATCTGAATCCAACACCTCAAACTGTCCTCTCATACCAACAAGGATACAGAGCATTTTGTTCCATGTCCTAAGAAATATGGGGAAGGAAGACAAGGATTTCATACTCATTTGGACTGAAATTATTTAAATTAGGGGGTAGGTCGTTTTTGTTTTACTGAGATGCAAGATGTCACTAAATACAATGTCTTTTCCATAAAGCCAGGCACACTCAACACAGCCTTGCTTTCCCTGCCATGCACAGCACAGCTGTTCTACATTTACCTAGCAACAATACAGAGCCCTCTGCAAAGGTTTGCTGTGAGTTCAGAACAGGAGAACAGCCTACATGTCATGTTTTTTTCCTTCTGCAAGGTTGAGTCACATCCTTAGGTCTCCTTTTAGAAAGCTAACAAGCCATGGTGGAAGGGGAAAAAAAAAAAAGTCTTTAGCAGAGAAGCCTTCCCTTCAAGAGAACACACAGCACTGATAAAGGCCACAGTTCAATTCAATTCTTTGGCTCATCTTCTGCAGTGACAGAGACAAGAGAACTGCACACTTTTCCTCCTCTTAGAAACAAAACCTGATGCTCCTCACAGCCAGACAACTTTGTCAAAAGATTTCCAAGATAAATGAAAGGCATTAACATTTATGAGTGAATAATGCAGACAAATTCCTTGAAATTACTGTATTTAAAAATACCAAACCACTCTCACATGAGAGCAAGCAGAAAGTTCAACTAGCTTTAAAGACAATGTCTTTCTACACAACAAGTTCAAAAGTATAAAATTAAGATCTGTATTTGTTTCCTTTGGTCCCTCTAGCACTTAAAATAAAATAAAGCTTTATCCTATTATATCTTAAGCCAAGATTGCCAGCAGATGAAACAGTTCTTGCCTTATTTCCTCTGTTCTATCAACTGGAACAACACTGGGTAAGTTCATTGCTTAAAACTTCTACAACCCCACAAGTTGTTTGAAGTCTGGACGAGTTTCACAAGCCTGTTGAGTGCAGCCCAACCAGTACACAGAAAGAAAAACTGTTACCCTGAATCAAGTAAGTCCAACCTTTAGACGACTACTTCCGTTTATGCAATATGTACCTACAGTTCATTTCCTCACACTGAAATGGAGGGAACTCTTCAAACCACCTACCCTGCACAGCTGTGTGATCAAAACAATTAACCAACTGAGACTGGAGCATCTCACTCAACAAAAGCAATGACATAAAATCGCAGATCAGCTGGTACAGGTGTTTACGTCAGTTTAACTTTCTACTGCACACTCCATCTATCAGATTCTGAAACAATTATTCATATATGCCAGAGTATTTAATATTGTGTATTTTAATATACATTTTATATTGATGTATTATAAATAGTATGTTTACAAGTATTAAGCAATAGAATATGCATTTCTATCCAAAACTTCCAGTGAGTCAGAAGCTGGGCAAGGAGAAAAATGCAAATGTAATAATTTTCTTATAAATATGATAAGCAGACAGAACTGATCCCCTGTTACCAGGCAAACAGATTAGATAACACACTTCCATCTTCTCTGCTCTGGATAAGCCAAAGGTTCCTATATACTGTTTCAATCTTTATATGTGCTGTATTTCTCTAAAAACACAGATTTAGCAAAATACATATAAGTCAATTAGTGCAAGTCTCATTAAGCACAGAATAGTTCTGGGGCTGTACCTTTCACAAAAGTTTTCCAAAATAATGTCTTTGAAGTCTAGCAAGCTATTAAAAAACAACAATTGCAGCATGTTTAAAAACCACGACCACACTATTTTTATTTAAAGATTAAATCAGTGCCATTTTGCAATGTACAGAGAGTGAACTATTTGGCACAGGTGCCATAGCAAAGAAGGAAGTAAGTGCTAAGTTCCCAGGCTGAGGACAGGGCTACTGTGTCAGAGAAACTTCCCCCCAAATGCTTCCTCTTCATAAGTAACCTACCAAATTTGGAGGGGGGAGGACATTAACTCTACCTGTCTAAGAAAAGAATATCACCTTTTTCAAGCTTGTTCAACACAAACTAGAAAAGTCCAGCAAGATTTTCAGAATTAGTTCCAGATAATTAAGAAACGTATAAATGTATTACATTATAAACTCTCAGGCAGTACCAGACACATGAGACTTGAGTCTTTCAGCAGGTATTATCTACAGCCTATGATAAATACTACTCCTCTTAGTTAACAAAAACCAAACAAAACAAAC
>VXBX01006115.1:21239-32472 GCA_013400415.1 Scytalopus superciliaris | reverse complement strand
CAAAAAACCCACAAACAAACAAAAACCATAACAAAAACCAAACAAAACAAACAAACAAAAAAAAAAAAATTGGAGATACTAATTTTAGTTCCTCTCAAATGATCCTACAAAACCTCAAACTATTAACCTTGAAGACTGGTTTCACTGCAAAAGTCCAAGTTTTTTATTTTTCCTGGAAGCACTGTTTTGGGAAAGGGTAGATGCTCATGACTCTTCACAAAGAGAAGTTTGCTTCTGCACTGTAAATCTTACTCGGACCCAGAGGAAGCATTTGTCAAAAATACAAACCGGATACTACAGTCTGCCCCAATTACAAGTACTGAGAAACCCTGAGAATCACAGTGTAAAGGAAGGGGATGGGGGGGGGAGGGAAAAAAAGCCATGTCCTATTCAACAAGCCATCCCTGATTCCAAAGCACCATTCAAACAAAACCTGTCTGGACTGCTGGCCTGACTGTCCCCGCACTCGGAGCTGATAAACAGACTATAAGGAGCATGCTTCCAGAATTCCTGAATCTGCTCCATCAGGAGGAGGGGCAGGAGGCTTGGAACTAGGTGATCTTTAAGGTCCCTTCCAACCCAAACCATTCTGTGAAAAAAAAAGGAAAGTTCAAAGACAAAACTCAAACCATTTCCTTTTCAGGCAGTTCTAGCCTCAGCTTCGCAGAGATGATTACAAGTATTAATGATGCTAAATGAAGGATTCAGTAGGATAACAACCACGCTTACTGAACTGCTGAGTTAGATTCTACTAGTAGCAGTTACTTTAAACTTCTTGGTTTAGGAGCATTCAGGGGAGCATAAAGGAAAGAAAAGTATGGCTGGTAAGAGCAAAAGAAAACACAAAGAATGTCATCTATGTCAGATATTTCCTGAAGTACAAGCAAGAAGAGCTTTCTACACAAATGCCAAATAAAAGAGGATTAGAAAGGACAGAGCAGTAAGAGTGAAACTACCTGACCAGACTTCATGAACCCCACCTTCCAGTTACTTCTGTTGCAGCACTGCATGCAGGACACAGCCTTCACATTTCTGCTGCAAGCCAGTCCTGTAACAGCAGCCTCAGCAATTTATGAAGCAGAGCACAGCTGAGAGCAGTGAGGGAGAGATGATGTTACACACAGTCTGATAAGAGAAAAAAATACTTTTACGAGGTGCCCTCCTTCAGTCAAGGGCAGCAGATGAAGTGTAGAAATTCATACTCTGGGACTGCTTGAGGTAAGGTGGAAAAAAATAATCCCTTAACCAGTTTTAAATCAAGGGGAAAAAAAAAAAAGGCACAAGTACTTTAAAGAATTAGGGTATTATAAAGTACTATGATGACTATTCAGACATATCTAACAAGGCTTTCACTCACTGTCTTCAATTTTTTTCTGACTCTAGACTTCCAAAAAGTTGTAACACTAGTTCAAATTAAGACTGAATACTGTCCTTGAAAAGAGATACACTGAAGTACCAATATAAAATAGCTTATCTGTCTTACAGTTATGTTAAGAAATATCTTGAACTGTTAAATGAAACTTGTGCTCATTTACAACACATGATAAAAATGAAACACCCCATCCTTTTGCAGAGAACACTTTACCAGGACCAAAGTAAATACATTTAGTTGCTTTTTGTTGGTTTGGTTTTTGGTGTTTTTTTTTTTCCCAAACACTCATTCAGAACCAGGAAATAGACCAACTCTAAGTACAACAATTGTGCTTTTCATTTTAAAGAAAGTACTTGACCTGCAACCTTTTTTTTAACACACTAAATGTTAATATGCTAAGACCAAAGCTGACATGTTCTCTGAGGAAGTGGAAGCTAAACACAAATTACTTGAACTTAGTAAGTGATTTTCAGTTCTTTTGCTGAAGCTATTGCATATACATCAAAACCACAAAATTATGCAGCACTGAATCACTCTGGCAGCGTTGTAAATGCAACACATTGTGAAAATCGAACTATATTGTACTCTGTATTTTTTATTTCCTGACAACTGTCAGCAACACACAGCATGCCCTGATGAGTGAGTGTATGAATGCCTGTCCCCTGACAGGGAGGACCTGCCCTTAACAGATGGAACAAGAGCATAAGTGAAGCATGTATCACTGGTATACCAAAACAGAGGCTTAAAAATCACTTAAGTATTTTGCCCAGCAATTAAGATATTAGTTTCCTAAAAATACATGTGGGTTCTACATCAGGTCAAATCAGATCCAAACTGCTCTGCTTGAATACTGTACTGAGACACAACACAGTGTGTGGACACATGGGTGTACATGTGGTTATATGTATGTATCTATCCATCTATATATAAACAGATACACACATATACAAAAATCTATACACATGAGAGTAACTAAGGTACAAACTATATCAGTTTTTTGCATCCCATCCTCTGGAGACAGATGGCTGTTGATTTGGGTTTGGTTTTTTTCCCTTTTAAATCAAGTTTTATCATGACTGTACTTCCTTTTCTTTTCAGTGCTGCTACTCCAGCACTCTCCTGACTCACCCACACGAAGCTATGCTTCAACATGCTGCACTTGGTGTTCTTTTATAAAGTGTCACTACAATTCTTACTTGAACTGGAGAGACTTAAATTGAATAAATCCACCCACAGAGGTAAAGGTGGGCAGAGCTGATAGATCACATAACTAAACACACAAAAAGCCCACATAAGGCCAGAAACAGCACCCAAGGTTCTAATTGTTTAAAGTCTTAGTTTGTGTCCTTTTCCACATAAAAGTACCTCAGGTTTGAACACCAATGTTTGTCACATTCCAAATATCACATGCCAGCTGTGCTTCTAAGAAACCCAGACTGACTTGTGAGATCAAAAACACTCCTGTGATCACTCCCTTCCCTAGCAGGGATTAAAAAACTCTACCTTAAGACTTAAGAGAGATTTGCTACCAATGAATGCCAGGCTTTCAAGAGAAAGCAAGTTTCTATCAAATTTAATCTGCAGCAGAAGTGTTTCTAGTCCTCCTAGCTGCAAAGTTGAACAGCCAAATATTAACTGAACCTAAGCCAACACAGAAGGTCCAGTAAGAAAAGGCAAAACCCACAGCTCCACCAACAGAGGCTGCTGGTCTTTACCCAGGAGTAAACACTTGCTCCTTTTTTTAAAAAATAGTGTACGGTTTTCTAACCAGCATAAACCTAATTAATAGTAGTTGTCTTTAAAAAGAAGCTTCCACTCAGTGATAAACCTGGTTAAAAAACCCCGACTAACCAAACAAAAAACAAAGAAGCAGAAAAAAAAAAAAAAAACAAAAACAACAAAAAAACCCCCACACCCAAACAAACAAAAAAAACCCCAAAAACAAAAAACAACCCCCCCCCAACAACAATAAAAATATAAATAATTAAGGAAAAAACAAAACAAAACAAAAAAAACCCAATAAATCAAAACAAACAAGCCAGTCAAGAAACCCAACAGGGTAGCAAAGGTTTTTTGCACCCTTGCTTCTACTGACAGAAGAAAAAGCAGCTTTATACTTCTTACCTTGGTTGCTATTGTTTCTCTTCTACATGGAAACTCAAGAAGCTACAAGACTCCACAAAACAAAGAACTTATGGGTCCTCTCCTCCAGTGGCTACAGTAGGACAGAACTATCTGTCAAATTAAACAGCTAAGCAGAGCAATGTGGACGATTGAGTCACAACTGAAAAATAAAAACGAGCTCATTCCTCCTTCCTTCACCATAAAGGAGAAAGGAATTCATTGCCCAATATTCAGCTAATAAAGCTGCAGCACCACTTTAACTTTTCTATAATATCTGAACACTAAAAGTAGGTGTCTTTTTACAACACGTGCCAGTTTGGCCCTAAAGCTGTGTGAATACAGCACAGCTAAGGAATGCATCAATACCAAACTACTAACACCAGAGCATGAGTTCTTGAGAGTCACACAACACCAGAATTAGCACTTCCTCATTTCTCTGGACAAGCAACATTTTTACACAAGAAGAAACTAGAAACAACTTTGCCTTTTGGAATGGCCAAGTGCCGCTGCTGCTGCGATAACCAGCGTGACCCGGAGCGCTGCCGCCGTCTCCCATTCCATTACAGAAGAGAAGAGAAACAAATCCAAGAAACAGCTGTGAAGTTAGAATTTAGTATCAAAATGGAACCACAGGAAGAGAAAAGTAGCAAGTCCGATGGGGATGTGGCTGCAACATGTAAACCAGTCTAAAAAGAGTCAGGTTACAGTAATTTCTAACCATGCAAAACTAACTGAACTTCTCCATGACTCCGCTCCTCTGTGAAATAGGAAGCAAACTACTTCCTCATCTCACTAGAGCATTCTGATAATAAATAACTTTGCAGAGAGCAGTAACAGACTATCCATGAGGAAATTAACTGTACTTCTGGAGCAATCTAGCAAGAGAATGCCATGGTCTAATGCAACAAAGACATACTATGGAGCACTTGTTCACTAAACTAGCACCACCCTCTCCATCAATCGGGGGGATGAAGCAAGGGTCCTAATGAAAGAAATGGCCTACAATTATGTATTCATGGCTGCTTGCTTTTTGCAATTTGACTTTTGAGCACTGCTTCACAGCCTAACAGGGAAGACCCAGCATAAACTCTTAACTAGAAGTTAAGCCCAGACAATTCATCCTCGTAGTTATAAGACGAGAATCAGAACCATTTGCTCACAACACTAATTTTTACTACTCAGAGATACATATTAAGATAAAGAGGTGAAGACACGTTGGCTACTAATGGCAATGAACAAAACTATGTTTTATTCCACTGTAGTACCTTCCTTACAGATTTTATGACTCCACTTTTACCACTGCAAGTTTCTTGTCCAACAGACCTACCTGCCTTCTTCACAAAATCCTAGCTTCTACCCTTCCTCCTCCATCTTTCCCCACCCCATCAGCTCTTTTACATATTTTCTTTTTGCAGCAAGTTCCCATTTCCCTCATGTCTCCAAGATGCTGAGTAAAGGGCAGCATCATACCCACACACTCCCTGGGTACTGACTGGTACTTTCCACACAGCCAACAAGCTCACAACCCAACTTCTCCACTAGTTTTTTAACAACCCGGGCTCAACTCATTCCCAGATTCTAATTAATATTCTTCCCTGCTTTCAGCTCAAAGTAAGCTGCTTCTCCTTATAGTTAACTGCCATCACTTCTCACCTCAGCAGTCCTTTCTATTCAAACCCATTTCTTCTCATATGCTGCCTGCCTGGATACATGTTTATTAGAGCATGAGTTTTCACAGGACTGTAATGGGGTCAAACTGAGGCCCAATCTGGACTAGGAACAGGGGAAATAGCAAAATGAGAGGCATAAGCCCTGCAAAAACACTCTGCTGTAAAGCTGACACACTCTAGAGCTATTTGAAGAGCTGTCAAATTTTAAGACTCCCGTTACAACATCTGTTCCCAAGCTTCACTTTTGGCAGCTACTGAAGTAGTTTGACTGAAATTCCTTTGAAAACCTGACACAATATTAACATCAATATTATATAATACTATTTTCTCAAAGTATTAGGTCTTAATCAATAGTCTCCTACACCACCATTTACTCAACTTTACTGCCAGTCCCACATACAGTTAAGTTCCCTACCAGAACACAATTCTACCCCATGTTTATTAGGAAGCCAGAGTTACAGAATAATGGGTAGGTTCTGCATAACAACTTTGAACACTGCTAAACCCAGAAACTTCAGAAAAGTTAAGAAAACAATTTGGGTTCTATTAGGTTAGTTGAAAGCTCTTGTAGGATCCTTCTCCAAATTTCAAGGTTGAAGATATCAACTGGACTATGTTATTCTGTTACTCCCGCTAAGAAATTATTTCAGCTCTGAACTCTGAGATGCAAATGTAAGAACAGGCAAAGCATCTGCTGTTTGAGCACTCAGGAAAACATGACTTTAGCAGTTACAGGTGGGAAGAGGCAGAAAGTAATCTTCTACAAGAAGTAGCCATAGCAAAAAATTTCAAAACTATTATTACATTCAATTGTCCGTTCAGCTGACAAATCCACATATCCCCACACAAGCAGGAAATCCAAACTCTGAATCAATTAACTGCTTCCATAAGCAATCCTTACACAATGCTCTCTCTTGTCTGTATGATTTTCATTTATATAAAGGTCAGCAACTTTATCTTTGAGATGAAGCCTCATGAAGTCTAGTGGTTACATATTTCACTTCCACCTTAGAAAGGAACAGTTTCAAGTAACTGTATGTCTCAGCACATAAAAGGTGCAAATACAACAAGAAATGAACTGGCTTTTCATACCCAGAAAACACTTTGGCTGAGAATTTTCTCTTTCAGGGACACTAAACAGGAAGGTTTTGTTTAAAAAAAAAAAAGCAACAGCTATGAATATATTTCTTATTAATTCTTACAGCCTTTATTTTTTTCCTGGAGTCCTTTGGGTTTTTTCCTTCAGTAGAAGGGTCAAACTGATTTGTACATCAGAGGCCAAAACAAACACCTTTGTTGAGCAACACAGAAAGGCAAGAATTCTGTTTCTGTGAGGATGTTACCCTCAAGACTGTTAAAATAAAAAGAAGAACCAGCCATCATCCAGTGCCACACCTGACTGGAAGAATATACTCAATTAGATGTAACTTTTGAAGTTATAGAACAGCCACTAGTCACAGAAACTGGGCTTTCCAGTCATCTAATTTACAAGTAGGATTCCCAGGAACTCATCTATTACCTTGTGTAGTACATCAGAAAAAGTTACTCATGTTAACACTCCATTTAATTTAATCATCTAATTCTGAAGGAGAACCAGAATTGCCTTATGGCTGAATTTAAGAGTCTTTTGAACTATGCCAGTTAAACAGAATTTGCTCACAGAACAGCCTCCTGCTACTGGGGAACAGTTAAGCCCTGTAGTCTGAAGTAAAAAGAGCTTTTAAAAATGTATCTAGGACAGTGTTCTGCTGCACTTTCTTACATATAAAGTGATTACCAATACAAGATTTTATTTATTTTTTTTTTCTTTTTGCCTGGTGGACACCCTTTTCAGGTAAAGCATTTGCTGATGGAATCAGCCTCCCAGACAAACGTATTAACTGCCTACAGGATCAAGCTTTAGGTTTTGGTGTGGGTGGCAGACAGAAGGTCTGTTTTGCAAGGCATGCTATTTTTGTAGCTACAGCCACACCAAACCAAATGCACTCGGATCTCACAAGCTAAGCTGTCCCAGACCAATGACACTGTTTGTACAGGGACCACCTGGGAATCCCAAGTGCTATAGATATAAGCCAGAGAATCAGTCAAGCACTTAGTAATCAAGACCACAAACCATACAGCATTTTCACTGAGCAGGAGTTAAAGTAAAAGAATAAAAATATATCCTCCACACAAAATTATTAGAGGAAATCAATTTTATACGCTTGAAGATTGTACATAAGTACAATCTCTTTGTTTCAGAGGTATTTAGTCCCCAGATTCTCCTACGGTCCCACTGTGATTTCATATACTAGAAAAAGAAGTGCTGGGTTTGGTCAGTCATATACCATTCCCTAAATGCAATATTAGACCTCTAAGTTAGTGTAAATCAGACAAAGAATCTTTCCCAAGGCACACAAATTAGTCAATACTTGTCTAGGTACTAGAAACATAGAAATTCTTTTTCTAGGTTCTCAAAAAGTAACACTAAAGAACACTCAAAACTAAGGCTGGTACCAAAAGTTCTTTTACAAATCAATTTCATGGCCAGTATTAACATCTCCAGAGTTAACCAGAAATAAATTACTAAACATTTCATCAATACCACCTGATTCAGTAGCAACAGTAAAAGAAGAGGGTAGCACAACCAGATGACAAAGGTTGTAACAGCAGATTTGAGTTCATAAGCCACATCACTCAGCAGAACAGTGTCAGCCCTTACCTTACAACCGTGACTGTTTTACAACTACCTTGAAATTCAAATGATCATGAGTGAAAGGAGAAGAATGCACCATTTTGCCTGCACCTTTCAATATGCTTTGCCTGTAACTAGTTTCACTGTTTCCACAGTGAAGGTACTCTCTGTGCATCAGGCTTTCACGTGACAGAGGACAAAATGCCATTTCTAAAAAGCAGAATGCAATTAAAACCACAGGGGATGGGGAACACAGGAGAAAGTGCTGTAACTAAAAATACTTTCAGGGTTACCTACCTAGTCAATTCTAAAACTGCTCATTGTTTGCTGTTAGTTTCTGTTAAGCTCTGCTGTTTATATAATCGCAGCACACATACCCCCAGTAAGCACTGGAACTGCAAATGCAAAACAGCACCTATGTAAGAGCCTATTACTCTCAGCAAATTTTAGAGAGTTGGAAACACTCTGCCAGCTGCAGCAGCCAACTTGTGGCACTTGAGAGAACATTCCTGAATCACAGATGGAGGGAAACTGAGGTGATTTTATAAGAGATCTTGAAATTAAAAGCAATCAAATATACCTCCGTATACATAAACTTGCAGAGAAACACAGCCTTCTCTACGCTTGGGCAGAGGTGTTATAGTTTCCACAATTACAAGGAAGAAAATACTAATCCGTCCTAAGTTTATATGGCCATAGACTAATAATAAAGGACAACTTATGAGCTAGGCAGAAGAACTATCCATTTATTTTAAATTACTCTTGAAATACAGAATCAAATGGGACAAGAAAAGAAGTCAAACTTTAGAACAAGTGGCCGTCAATTACAGCTGGAAAATAGTTTGCAATTATTCAAACTTTGCTTAATTGATATATGTATTTCAGGTGTCACAGCTAGTAAGCAGTGCCAATGCTTCATAGTCCTCAGCACTTAACTCTTTCCAATCCAAACACAGTTCCCTTCATATCCTCTGTCCCATGCTCTCATTACCTCTGAAGCCATGTTGATAGACTGGAGGGATTCAGGTGGACCAAAATGACTACCAGGATGACACTCTGCATCCTGGTACTAAGCACAGGAGTTGGCACTGACATTCAAGCCTTGTGTGGATTCAGCACATACATTCACATGAGCTGCATGCCTTGCCTGTAGCACATTTGCTTGACAGCTGATAATCCATGAGATGCAATTTGACAACACTCAAAATATTTCAGCTTTGCAGATGTACTTTCAAATATTTTTACAATGAATGGGTCTCATGAAATTGATTTATCATATACTTCAGGGTAGTTGACATTACCTTAATGATCAGGAGTCATTATTCTCAATTTATGCCCATCTACATCAAGGACAAAAACTCTTGGAACAATTAAAGAGAACAAGTCTTTAGGAACAGCAAAGGCCAGGGTAATAATCTTGACTTTCATTAACATCATTATTTCCTCAAAAAAACCCTAAAACCTGCACACACAAACCTGTTTAAGAAATCCAGCTCCTTCCACAAAAGCTTTAATTTTGGTCATCTCCACTACAGGATATGTGTTGGTTCCATCTATGCCCCCACCTGGCAGCCAGGCACAAAAAAAAAGGGAACTGCATGCTGTTTGTGTTTCTGCATTCTCCAAGACACACAGCAAGGCGAAAAAGTCCACATTTATGTTTGTCATACCAAAGTAGCTACAGAAATCCAAAGTGGTCCCTACATATGCTTTTCTAAATGACAGAGCCAATTTCTGTTACTGTATTACTCAATAATTCAATAGTTTGCAATACAAATATTCCCCACCCTTCTGTCTCTTTACAGTGTTAATTCCAAGTGTTTAGTAAGCACCATTAGAAGTCTGGTGACAGACACCTTAAGGTCCCCCCCTTAAACTCTCGTGTTCAATTAATTTCAAAATCAATTACTTTGCAAAGATATATAACCACTGAGAGACACAATAAAAAATTGTTTCCTTTTTTCTCTTTTTCCAGACATTAAGACTCCCACAAAACTCAGATAAAGGGACAGGACAGTTTTGTATGCAAGAACAGAACTGGCTGACACCAGGTTTCCACAGTCAGCGAGGTTCTCACAGGGAAGGTTTCATAGGAAGAGGCAGAGACTTTCAGAAGACAGTCTCTTCAATAATCTGTCCCCTCAGGTGGCCTCAGCTAAACTAAACAAGGAAGAAAATCTAGAGCACCTGATGACAAATGGAAGTTGTATAACAGGTAGAATCAAATTCATTCCTTACTTTCATACAACCGTGGTACTGCTTGACAGGGGTATTTTAAAACAGATCCTGGGATCACTTCTTTCTACAGCCCCTGCCCTCTGACAGCTAATATATGCTGTAAGAAGTCTGACAGTCTGACGGGGATAAAAAGCCATCTACTTTCCTACTAAAGCTTCTGTTTCAACAGTGGAATACTCTCTGTATGCCAGGCAAGAAACATTCCAACTTCATGATACAGCAGTATCTTATTCATGTGCTTTAGGATTTGGCTGCTAACCTTGCCACACAGAACTGAACATACGTTCTGCAAAACAATGCACCTTGTTGAACAAGGATATTTGTCAGGTAGAACCTTTTAAATTTGGATCCATGCTCCAAACTGGACAACGGTAACCTCAGGCTAATTACTGCATGTCTCCTGTCCAACACCCATATCTGCCACAATCTACTATAGAAAATGGTCATTAAATTAAAGGTGTATTTAAAGTCCAAGCAGTCAGAGCACAAAGAAAGAAAACTCTGTCAGTGAGGGGGGAGAGAACTTGACCAAAACAGACTTTGTAATTTTTATAATCAAAAGCATTAACAAGGAAGAACAGAGACTATTAGATCAATCTAGAAAATGTTTTAATGGTTTGAGGATTAACATACATGCTAATCAACATTTGTATCTCCATACTATGTTATCAGAATGGCAGATTTTAAATGTTTGTAAGACTCCACTATCACAGCAGTATGACAGCTGTCACACTTGATGACATTTGGATCCAGGCTGCTGATGCTATGGAACAGATAAAGGAAAAAAGCTTCAGAAACCTTCATGACACACACTCTCTTGATTTCTTTGGTATCTGAGATGTTTCTGTGAAGAAACTTCTCGTATTTTACTACCATGCAAGATGTGACACCAGACTAAGAAGTAACAAAACAGAATTAAGTTAAACACATCCTTATTCTTGAATTGCTCAGGAGGGAAAAAAAAAAACTACAATGCAATTAAAAATTGATTTTATCGGCTGTTTAATGAGCAGGTCAGAAACAACACTCTCCTGCTACAGCCTGCAAATGCACCTGGAATTACAGCCCTAGCATCGCGGCACTGCAGGATACACCCTAACCACGGCACATTCGCAGCGATTCCTGTAGGTTCCGCTTGACCCGCCGCACGTTTCA
>VXBX01006115.1:0-20163 GCA_013400415.1 Scytalopus superciliaris | reverse complement strand
AGGGCTCAATGGTCGGAAAGGTATTTTCCAACGTGAATGATTCTAAATTACTCTAATCACAAAAAACATATTTTAAGGATATTTCATGGATGTAATTATTTTCCTCTCTGTGTATACATCCCGCTTGTGAAGGTTTCCCCTTTTCTTTGCCCATACCACAGCCTGGATTTTGGTGTCACTGCACTGGGACAAGGCACACCCCGAGCGGCTTCTCCTCCTGCTGTAGGTAAATTTGTCAAAGGAGAGGGATTGCACAAACACTGTGTTGTGGGGATTGCTGTTGTAGCAAAACTACACATAGACATACTGAGAAAGAAAAAAAATTTAACAGTTCTTGGGTTTTTGTTTGTTTGTTTTTCCCTTAAAGTAACCTGGAATCTAGGCAATGCTTTCCAAAATTTTGCCATGAAGTCTCACCTGGCCTTCCTGCTGAGTTGCTCTGATGCCAAGGGAAGCTCACCCTGTGTTTGGTGAGGCTGCACTGGGTAGGACAGCCAGGCAGTAGCATATAGATGATGCCAAGACAAAACTTGCAGCCTCAAATAGTAAAACATTATCAGTAGAGCAAAAATCAAAGGTGACTATTAAATCTGAAAGAGGCAAATGAACCACCTCAAAGTCTAAACACTTCTGATACTTTCTTTTCAGAAGCCTGACAGCAGTTTATTAAGCACCAAATATTGATGAATACCAGGTGCCCCCAAACCCACTTTGAGAAAGAACGAAACTGGAATGTACCTCTTGAGATTTTATTATATGTCAGCGTATGTCTCTTTGTATTTTCATATTTATATATAGGTTGACTTAAACTGATAAACCTAGTTCCCTTTGTAACTTGTTAGGATTCAAGATATACAGATTGGCTACACTAATAAATTTAAAGTATTTTAGCTGAAAGTGTGACTGGGATATAAAGGCAGCCCATTTGTGAGTGTAGTTCAGCTGCAAAACCTGCTTGGTGAACTCAAAATCACCACACTCAAGTTTCGGTTTTGGGAAACGGTCAGGCAAAACCAGGGCTGGTGCACCACATACCTGCCTTCACCTAAGCAGGGAAAAGGGAATGCTCAGGCAAGCCCTGGAGGCTCCAAGAAGTTTGTACAGACTGAAGCAAACAGAAGAGATGTCCAAGAAGACATGAAAGAAGATTTCCATAGAAGCATATTGAGCAGAATGACAGAAGTCCCAGTTCTGCTTGTGTATGATTTGTGTAAGTGGCTGAACTAAGTGCTTGACATGACTTTTCACTTCTGCTAGAGAAAGGATCTTTCGCAACTAGTGGATACAAATGTTGAGGTGTAGATCAATGCGCCCTCCTTCCTGAGATGATGGAAGGTCACTACTGCATCCTCTTCTCTAAAGCTGAGCTTTGGAAGTCCATGTACCAGGCAGGAAGTGATTCAGGTCCCACTGAATTGAATTCAAGGGAAGGAGAACTGTGCCCTGAGTTAATGTTGGACTCATTACCATGTAGGCTTAATAGCAACCTGGGGGTCTCATCTTTGTTCTGCTACACAGAGCTAAAGAAACCACACAACCATCCTCAGGGATGGATGATTTTTGTTGCTCATAACATTATAAACCACTCGGGCTTGGTAGGGTGGGGTTAGATAAGGAAATTTTCCTACAGAAACCATGAACAGGTTTACAGTTGTATTTACTCCTTAGGGCTGTCTAAAGTTGTATGATACCTTTGATTTTACCTTTTTTTTTTTTTTTTTCATTTCCCCAGGCAACTAGCAATAGGACAAGAGAACAAAGGAGGTTTGGTGGAACATAAGGAAGAATTTTCTCACAGAGAGGGTGATTGGGCACTGGAATGGGCTGCCCAGGGAGCTGGTGGAGTCACCACCCTTGGAGGTGTTTAAGGAAAAACTGGATGTAGCACTCAGTGCCATGATCTGGCTGACATGGTGGTGTTCGGTCATAGGATTGACTTGGTGATCTCAGAGGTCTTTTCCAACCTAAATGATTCTGTGATTTGGATCTCACATCTTACAGAAGTGCAAGAATGCCCAGACCCTGAGCATCACTGATGCTTTAACAGCAGCTGCACACTAAAACATCCACATCCCACATAACAGTTGAAGCATGAAAAATTATTGAACACTGTGGAAAATGCTGCATGACTAAACAACCCAGCAATTTTATATTAGTTCTGCCTTCACTTTTAATTTCTTAATTGCTTCTTGTGAATGCAAAGTTATTTTACCAGGCTATTACTTCAATAAATATAAAAAATAATAATAAAAAAAGGTTGTATTTGCCAGTATCATAAAATAAAAGAGTGGTAGCAGAGCATAACTGCTCCTATGCTGCTAAATGCCTGGGGATTGTCTTGTTAGTAGGAGTGTTGGTGCCAGGCAGGTATGGCTGACAGGAAAGAAAACAGGCCTGAGCGTTTTCATCAAGAAAAGATTAATGAGCTCCAAATGTACTATTGGATGTATATATATATATATATGTGTGTGTGTGTGTATATACCAATGACAAAAGATGGTTTTATTTTATATATGGATGGCCAGATGGGTAAATAAAACCACAGGAGCAAACCTGCCCTTAGGTGTCATGCACTGTTAGGATACTTGGGCTGCTTTTCAGCCTAATGGTAGCCTAGGGGGGAGAGTCCAAAGGAAAAAGGAAGTCACTGCCACCCTCTGCCCTGTGTACTCAGCAGGGACAATAGAGCACTCTGGCCACTGACAGCAGCCTTGTTTGTCTTGGGGGGTTGGACACCAACAACTTTTCCATTACATGGATGAAAAAAGAAGGTAAGCATCCTATGCCAAAGATTATTCTTTTTAAAAAAATTGTTTAAAGAGATGAAATTTCTTACAGAAAACATCAAGATTGGAAGAAAGACAGCTTTGCAGAGCTTTCTTCTTACACTTTTGTGGTTCAAAGCACCTTTCAGTTCAGATAAAGCTGACATCAAGTTTTGCCCCCACCCCGTGTCCAGATTTCCCCGCTTCTCAAGTGCCCTGCCAGGAGATGAGGGAATGCAGAAGCAGTCATATTCACACTACAGAGTCCTTTAGGGCTTTGATTTTGGATAGTACCAATCCTCAGCTTTTCAGAAATATAAACAGTCACGACAAAATATGAACAATCTACATAAATTTTGAAAAGCACAGACAAAACAAAAAGCCAAGGTCAAATCACTGGATGCTCACAAGGATCCCTGAAGTGCTTCCAGATACTGTAATGCCAAACAGTTACAATGTTTTATACTTGCACAGAGACAAGGCAATCACAATCTCAGAATATCATTCCCCCCTCCCCCCCTCAAAAACAAAAAAAAAAGGTCATTTTGATATTTAGGTTGCAAGTAGGGAAACTGAGGTGCTTCTGGAGTTCCATCTTTTTTCCCTGGCAGACCTGGTGAAAGCCTGTCATCTCCTCTTGCTGTGCCCCAGTCACTTCACATCACATTATGACTAATTACATCAGTCATATCTCCTCTTCTGCCATTACAGAGTCTGAGATTATTTCCAAGTTCACTCATCTGGTGATGCAGAGGCTCCCTACAAACGATTAGCACAGCTTCTTCATATGGGAAGCCTCAGCTAAAATATACAGCACACTCTCAATCAATGAACACTTCTTTAAGTCAAATGACACAACAGAGTTCAGTGTTGGACTGTGATCAAGAATAATGGAGATTTTACAATATAAAGCTCTTTTCACATTTTGCTGCCTTTCCTCAAAAGTACAGTTTACCTGTATGAGACAGGGAAGCAAAAAGAGGAATAAAGATAAAATGTCAGGTGTTAAGCCTGCTGTAAGAAGACTGCAGACCAGTAAGCACAAGGGGAAGGTAGAAAGAGGAACTGCAGCTATTTTAATCATGTTTTATCTCTACTGGAAAATAGATTAATTAGAGGAGTAGACTGTTACAGAGTAGAGCAGAACACAGTATTAGACACCAAGATCTTTAAGCTGCTTATAACAGTTTGTCAAATACAGGATTTCTTCAGTGATCACTGCATGGACACCATTGCAATCATAAGTACTTTTGAGTAGTTGCAGTGGTCAACCTACACTGGTATCAAACAGGCAAGAGAAGAGACCTGCTAAGTAATTGAGACAATCCAGCCTTACCAAGTTTAGGAGGTCATGGCCACAGAGTGTGCTTCCAAATTTATGGCACTCAGTGGAGGAAAAATCCAAGATGCACCCGTTCTTCTGCAGGGGTGTGTTGAGTGTAGTGGAAAAGCTACAGTCACCTTGGCAGGTGCTGGATTATCACCTTTGCTCATATGAAAGGCACCTTTCTCCAGCAAAACTCCTAAGTGTCACTGGATTTATTCATTCTCGGTAGCAGTGAGTGCCTTTAAGTAAGGGCTTCACCAAGTCAGGGGAGGCTGTGAATCAGGGGTGATGTAGAGTGGCAGAGTTTCACTTGACCTCCCATTAGCTCCAGTCAAGCCAGTTTATTAAACAAAGTAAACCACCAGGACCACGGGAGGAAATGAACCATATATCTGAACAGGAACTTTCTCACACATATATTTTCTTTTTTTCTCTTCCCCGCAAAATGTTTCAGATCAATCAGCAGCATAATAGTATTCCAGTTAATGGACAGAATCAATGTTTCAGAGAACAGGGAAGGCAATACCTAAGAGGGCTTAGACTGTCTCATTGTTCTCTGGAAGAGAACCCAGTTTTTTGTTTTGGTTTGGGGTTTTTTGACCAACCATAATTGTGGTGCCCTGATGGAAACAAATATTCATCAATTTAAATAAGATTTCTGTCTACCTCAGGAGCATGAGACTGGCATTTTACTTTGATCACATCTTTTGCAGTGATGTAATCAGTGGAGGGGTTTTGTTTATTGATGGGGTTTTTGTTTGTTTTTTTCCTTTCCCCCCAAAGTGCTTAATTCATTTGCTATTCGAAGCCCTCAGAAGAGCATTTGGCTCATAAGTGATTTTTAGGTTGTGTCTAGGTGTTACCAAGGGACATTGTCAAGAGACTATTTCACTTTGACTCAGCCCTTTGCTACAGCTGTGTTTAGTTACCTCTTCACATCACAGAGGAAGTTGCAGTCTTTTGTTGGGGAAATAGGTAACTTAATTAAAGCACCTCAGGGAAGGGCTCTGGAGAGTATCAATCTCAGGGGGCAATTTCAAAATTCAGTGAACAAACATGGATTTCACAAAATAACAGTGTTAGGCACTGCTGAGCAAGACATGAGCAAGGACAAGCATCTCAGGCTGCATCCCATAGGATGTGTTCCTTGACTTCCAGTGGCACAACCACAAGCTGAGGATGCTCAGCATGCCACAGGACTGCAGTGTCCCCAGTGCCTCTGTTCTTCCCTTCTACCACTAGTTTGCTTTGAAAGGACTTGGCTATTTAGTCTGATCTGAAGAGCAGAATTCAATCTAGTTGATCAAAACCTGAACTGGTTTTGCAACATTCATTTGAACTACTATAAACCAAATTTATTT
The DNA here is from genome assembly GCA_013400415.1 of Scytalopus superciliaris. NCBI lineage: Eukaryota > Metazoa > Chordata > Aves > Passeriformes > Rhinocryptidae > Scytalopus > Scytalopus superciliaris. The sequence continues at coordinate 14,710 of VXBX01006115.1, read as the reverse complement.
TTGTGTGTGATCTAAGTAATATTGAGTACAAGGCTACTGAATAATGAGAAGAAAAAACACTATTATTTAGGTATTGGCTCACCAACTACATCTACCTCATTAAAATAGCACTGTTATGATGCAGTCATCTGCTGTATCCCATTATGCTGCTACCTTCATGCAATTCCATCAATATGCTCCAAAGAGCAGCAGACATTACAATTATTTTAGTGTACCCAATGGCTGAATGTAAAGAACTTTGAAGAAACCCTTTGCCCATCAAGTACACACATTTTCTTGTAGACTCTCCTGTGACCTCATATGAAGTGGTTAGGTAGCACTCTTTCTGTGGGATGAGAAACTCCCAGTCATCCATCACCTGCATGGAAGGTGTATTTGGGTTACAAAGTAAAGTCTTTGAGAGCAACAGTTTTAAGAACCCTGGGTAGAAACAGAGTCCTTACTGCTCACATAAGCACAAGTCTGTCCAGGTGCAAGGAAGAGTCTGCTAGCGGAGGAAGTGGAAAACCAGGACTTTCCCCCATGCTGTAATCTGTGAGAGACAGACTGGGTGCAGATGAAGGCTGCCATGAAACAAAGCATTTAGGCATGCACTTAAACACTTCCTTTGCTGAGCAACTGTAACACTGCACACCAGACATCTTTCTCTTCCTTTTTCCTGAGCATGAATATGGCACTTAGGGCTAAATCTATGACCAGATACAGCTGTTTAATATTCAGTTAGCAAGAAAAGAGAGTAAAGCTGATAGTGCACATTGCAATTGCTTAATCTTATTCTGAGTTTTCCCAATTGATTAAAAGATTATATTTTTTAAGTCCAGCTGATAAATCCCATGCATGAGCTGGGAAACATTCTGTGCTTGTTTATACCAGTCTGGATACAGTCCCATCTGGGTTCCTGGAGTCAGAGCTTAGGTGCCTATTATGTTAATGATCAGACTAGAACAGGAAAGTTTTCCCCATGGCCACACCACCTCTGCAGGATTGCATCACAAACCAGCGGCATTTTTTAAATACATGGTCATATTCTCCTGAATCTAAATGAGTCCCATCTCAGGCAGTGAACACGCTAAAAAGTGGAAAGAAGCAAAACAGTCTTCTCTTGTGAAGTACTAGGCTGTTAACTCTGAAGCTCAGACCATGTTTCTGACCTCAGACTTCTTGTAAGACATTAAGCAAGAAGGCCATGTAGCCTGTCAGCAGTACCTCCCATCCTTATAACTCCTAAGTGCCTAAAGTGATATCATTAAACTTCAGTAACTTTATACATAAACAATTAAGTTGAAAATATTTGTTCAATGCTTTACAGAAACACTGGTGCAATGCCTGCTCCAAGTAACTTACAGACTAAGTCATAGATGAGAGGAAAACACAGCTACTGTGATCTGCTGTACACATTGGCTTTCTACCACCAAGCTACTCCTGAGCCAACTAACCTGAGTACAAAAGATGTAGCATTAGAGTATCTCTACCACATGTTTCCCAGTGAGGCTGATCACTCAGAGCTGGTTTCTAGCTTGGCTGTGAGCCCTTGGCCTGTGCCAGGTAGCCATTCTCCCTGTCCCAGGACATGCAGCCTGCACTTCCCTGGAAATCTGGTTTATGATGCTGGACACTCAACAGCACGTCTATACTGCCCAGTCAACCTGCACATGTCATCTCCTGCCCAGCTGGCAAGATGTAAGAGAGAGACTGGTGGAGCTGCTAGAGGAGGCACTGGGAACACTGGGAAGAGGAGAGCTGGAAACAGAGGAGCCCAGAAATTTTGCACTGAGGAAGCTCCAGTGGGAAATGCAGGGCACACAGAACCAATCAGGAAAAAATGACAATCAATTAGTTACGGTGTTCACAGGACTCTTTATTTTTCAATTATATTTTATTCTTTTCCAAGAAAAGGCAAATAGTACCCTCTTCTTCATGCTCCCATTATGTTCCCATTATTGTTATTATTTTAATCTTAATTGTTTATCCATTGACTTTTACTTTAAAAGGCTGGTAGGGGCAGATGTAGAGAATATAACATTTCTGTGGTTGGCTCAAAGAAGACCAGGGATGTGAGACAGCCTGGGGAACCTTGTGAGAGCAGAGAGCAGCATAAGGGCAGTGAGACATTCATAAGTGTGCATGCTTCTAAATGGTTTTAATGGGGTCACTTCTGTCCTAAGGCACAATACACTGCTGCTTGGATGACAGACTCTGCCCCTGAGCTTCTGAAAGGTTTTGCAGCTCAGTGTGACAAGCTTGGGTTTAGGGCAGAGGGGGCTGCACTCAGGACTTGAATGTGGCCAGATGGCAAAGAGGGGGCACGTGTCCCCACTGGAAGACTGAATGGCTACCAAGAAATAAGGCTGAGAGTAGAAGACCACAGTGCAGAAAAAGACCGCTTCTCATACTGAGGCTTGGACAAAGGTTTTAGAAGAAATGGATGGTTTGGGAAAGGCTGCAAAGGCACAACATTACAATATAATGCCTGGCAGTGAGAAGGAATGACTGCAGGTTTATTCTGCAATAAACCTTTAATTTGCTCAATGCAGAACATTTTAAAACCTTCCTCATCCCCCACAAGTACAGCTATTCACCCGATGATTCTGTTTTCTCTTTTCAATGTTATGTTCTTCTGTTATTGCAGAGAAATAGAAAATATACTTTTGAATTAAGAAACTGTGATTAAGTAGACAATAAATAACATGGGGTGGTCCAAACATGTAGCAGTTTGGAACTCTTCAGGTTTAGATACTTTCTTACAGATGCATTTATCAAAGCCTGTAGTCTCTGCAGTACAGTCCATCCCTGCCATGAGATATCACAGGCAGCCCTGGAAGAGTTTTGTTAGAATTAATCACTGATCAACTTCTTATAAAAGGCTTTATTTAATTCCAAAAGGTTCTAAGGGAAAAGCACACACATACATATGTGCATCCAGGCATTTAGGATAAAAGAAGTAAAAATGTGGTCATACTGAGTTTCTCTCTCAGGAAAAAGAAGTACAGGCATTTACTAGTCAATAAAGGAGTTTTTTTGTTGTTTGGTTGGTTTGTTTCCTTGCTTTTAATAATCTTTAAAAATGCTTAAAACATTTCTTGTGAGCCATATATTTCACTTTCATGCAGAGTTAACCCTTTTGCAATTCATTAATTGACTTTTCATTGAATCAAATGTTGAAATCAATTCAGTCTCAATATTCTATGATTTTATCTCTGCTGTAAAAAAAGCTCTACTAGCTTTCCTTGGCTCAAAACCAATACAGTGGACTGCTCTTAATTATTAATAATCTGTTTCCCCTTCAATAAAACTTTCTGGACTTTTACTACAGTAGGACAATATATTTCTTTGGTGTGTAGGGTTCAGAGCAATACAGTGCACTCTCTCTGGGAAAGAATCCAAAAATAACTATCTACTTGATATCAACCCAAGGGATTTCCTAAGGGAATGGGAGTATCATTTCAGAGCAGATCATCAGTGGTTTAGGGAAATTAGACAAATTTGTGTCTGGGGAACAGATGCCTCAGGGTTAGTAAATGTGTGAGAGAACCTTTCCCCCTCGGTCACCAGTTCAGGTCCATCCAGCACAGCAATGACTGGAAGCTATTAAACATCTAATGAACTTCTGGGGCCTCCTGAAACAGGGAGTGGGATTCCTAACAGACACTTGCGTACATCTTGGAGCTGCTCCTAGCAAAACTGCAATCTCAACAGCAATATGTAGACACAGAAACTGGGAATAAGCATGGTGGAGTGAAGAACGTTTTATCTGTGAATTGCAGTAAGCAGGCTGCATCTGGGCTGGCAATCCAGCTTTAGATTTACTGCTGGCACTTTCCTGTTCTTTAAAAGAAAGAAACTTATGTATTACAAAGCACTGTATTATATAACCTTTCTCCACAACCTCCATCAGAGGGGCCCAGAAACCTTACAGGCCCGCACTTGTGATGTCTCAGACCTTGGGGAAGATAAAGGGTAAAAAAGAATTTGATTTCATGCTTTGAGGCCAGTTTTCTGGGAGTCCTGGGACTCCCAAACTGCTACATGCTGCACATCCAGCTTTGGTACAGGTCTGCTAGGAGAAAGAGGAGACAAATGCTGAGCATTACAACCACAAACCACAGCTGTTGATGGGAATTGGCAGGAGATCAGGGAATGCTGGGAAGCATAGATGGCCTGCAGCAGAAGGTAGGACTGAGCAGGGCTCTCTAGTACTTGAAGCTTTTTTTATTCTTCTCCTGGTGCTTTTCCATCCTGGCATCTGGTTTCTGTGATAGTGCAAGGGAGGGACAGTATGGTGCAATTTTATGGTATGTCCTCCTAGGTTATGTTGGCACTTCCTCGGGTGAACATGCCTCTGCACAGGCTCAGGTTCACCATGCCCTGGGTTCAGATTATTTGCAGTGCTTCAGTTTGCTGATAAGCTCGGTCCAGTTGCCTCTGTATTTCATTTGAAGAGGAGGGGGTTGAGACTTTCCAATTGTTCTTCTGCTCTCTCAGAACAGGGCCACGCTGAAGAGCAGACACAAGCTGTGGCAAAGCCTTGTCCATCAGCACAGCTGCCACCAGAAGAGCCTGTGATGGGGCTCATAAGTCTGTGGTCCAGCACAGGAACTGGTGAAACTGGAGCCAGGCTTTATGTTACAAGACCTTGGATGTACCCTGGTGCTCTCATTTCCTCATGCCCTTTTGAGTGGAAGCTCTTCAGGGCTCTCTTTATCCACTCATATGGTACATGATTAAACTGTGCCCAAATTCAGGCACGAGCTTCTGAATAGTGCAGTAATATAAACTGCAAAGAGCATGCAAGTTTTAATGGCTGAAAAATGAGGAGGGGAAAAAAAGAAGAGGAAAGGTTTTCTGTAATGGGATCTGCTGCTCGCCCGCTTTTGTTACCAGGATGTGCAAATCTTGCTATTCCGGTCCATTATATTCAACTATCTTATACTCAGTGGCAGGTGAAATGTCATACCTCGGGGTAAATTTTCTCTGCAGTAGGCAGAGAATTTGTCCTTTAAACACCCTTAGGACTAATGAGACATTGATCCAGCAATTTAAACTCCAAGAGATACAGATGTCTCTTGTGGGACCATTTTCAAATGTGTTGACATTTTGATTCACAAAATGAGACACTTTTAGAAACAAATGCAAATTCATTTCATTCTAGATTTGAGGTCAGCTGGATACTGGAAGAGAAATGTGCTATGAATGCTTAGTATGCTCATCAACTACCTTTTAATCTCTGTACACTCAAGGGATAAAAGTAACATCAGAGAGAGGAAGGACAATTTCCAAAGTTCTCTGTATTAACTAGTACATCCTCTCATGGGCCTGGAACCTAAATTCACTTATTTCACTTGCAGTAATAGTGTCTAGGGCAAAAGGATGCTTTGGGATAAGGGACAGAGCTTCAGTGACCTCTGAAAATATGTCTTTGGCACTATCGAATATGCTTCCATCTCCAAAGAGCTCTGATCCTGCTGAGCTCCAGCTGGGGGAGTTGTCAGTGTTTTACTGATGTCAGTGAAATTCACGGTAGGACTGGAGCCCAACAAAACAGCGCAGAAAACAAAAAAAAACCCCAACCACTCCAAGGTGGGGGTCGCTTAATTTGTTCCCAGGTCAATGCTCTGGCCAACCTTCCAGATTAGACATCATTCAGCACACTATGAGAAAGATGATCTAAACAAATATTCAGAACACATCCACAACTGCCTGACAGATAATGAGTTTCTAGTAGGTCAAAACTTAACAAAGCCCAGCAAAGCCTGAGTGTTGGCCTGGGCTCCATCCTACAGAAGAAGGTGGGGCAGATATGGAGCAACTTCAGAGAAGGACCAGGTTGGCAAGTTGCTAGGTCTCAGCTGAGTATGAATTACCACCTGCCCTTGGACCAAGGCTTGGGGGACACCACCATGGCTGCAGACAGGGCACTGGGGGCAGAACCATGGCTCACCTTCCTCCTCTCCTCCTGTACTTGAGCTCGTGGTGCAGCTCCTCACTGAGAGGAGTGGCAGGCAGGGCTGGCAGGAGCTTGCTCTGGTCTCCCCCAGCAGCAAGGACACCTCTGCCTGTCCCTCAAAGTGCCCCCAGCAGGGCTGATGAGAGGCTGGAGCATGCTGGACACATGAGTAGTAATGTGGATGGGGTGTGTGCTATTACTTCACAGGGGGATTTCACAGGAAGTTCATGTCTCCTTTTGAGTGGACATGACCATCCCCTGTTGCAGAAACCCCAGCTGGTGAATGTCACATGACAGGGTGAGCATGAGGACTCAGATCGTCTCACGCATGAGGAACTAGGGGAGGAATAAAAACACAGGGCAAGTTCCTTGCCAAAGTCCCCCTGCAGAGCAGCCTCTGCCCTTCCCCTTCCTCATAAGGGCTGGTGCAGAATGGGTTGCATTTCTGGAAGCTGCTGCTCAGGGGAAGTTACACCAGTTTGGTGTTGACTGAGAACGCGACTTCCCTCGCAGACACACGTACAAGAGAGCCCAGCAGAGTTAAGAGGAAGAGGAAAAGTCCAAATGCTGTGCAACATGCAAATGACTGTATTCAGCTCTATGAAAACAACTGCCCAGGAACAACTCCATGCAGCACTGGGCAATGTGCTGATAAACCACAACCTTGTTGGTGGCCTTGAATCAGATGATCCTCTCCAAGGGCTCTGGGAAGTGCTCCGTGCTGTCAGTTGGATCAGCAAGCACACAGGGTTATCAGGATCAGTCCTTTTCTACATGCTCACTCAAGCACAGTGTTCTTCTGGGGCCCTGCTTTCCTCTCTTGCTTCCTCAAACTGGCTGACATGCTGCAGGAGCCTGCAAGGGGACAAATTTACTGTTCCTGTACCAGCTACATGATCTCTTGGGAGCCCCATGCAAAAGCAGGAAGGAGGGCACGGTCACCACCCAGGTGACATTTTCTCACAGAACAAGAGTTCTGAGTACATCCAGTGACTGCTTCTCACATCAGGTATTTTTTAAGAAAAAGATGACAGACCAAGCAGAACCTCAACAAGTTNTACCTCAGTACATAAATGTATTGTAGAGGTGTTGTGATTCATGTTGTGTCTAGGCACACAATGGGGTAGCAGCAGGACTAGAACAGGTGCAAGTGGATCTAAAGGGATTTTTGCTCATAAATGCAATCATAGGAATGCCAAGTAACCAGCTGTGGATCCTGGGCACAAGAATTCCTGGTATAAGATTTGCAAATTGGAGCCACTCCTAAAACCATCTCCTTCCAAGGCAGTAATCCTGGAAGAGAAACTTTGTTCCAATCCTTAAATAGAGATGAGGGTGGCTTCTTCATCTCATTTGACGGATTGCTGTAGGCCATTGCCAGTATCTGTGATGCTCAGAGCACTAACAGAAGAACACTAACATACAGTAAATATTTCTTAATGCCTCAGTGTAAGCAAGATGCCAGACAGACCCACTAATGCACAGAAGATCGTATTTGGTCAGCAAGTCCTTCAGCTAGAGTTAGGATTCACAGGCAGGAGCATCTGCTCTCCTCAGTTCTGGGACTGCCAGAACAGTTTTGGGAATGGGGTTCATACTTTTTCCCTTGGACTTTTGTTGATGGATCCAGACCCAGAACCATGAAAACACAATTGTCCCTGGAGTTTGCAGACTATAGAGATAACCCCCATGACACTAGTCTCCATCCCTGTGTCTCTGGTGAGACGCTGAATTGGAGGGAATATACAGCATCCATCACATAACTGCCCTAATGGCAGCAGCTGTCCACTGCTAGGAGCACACTGCTGGGTGATGCCTACGGAGACAGGCTCCAGTTGTCCTTCCACAGGGCAGTTCAGAAGAGGTGTGACCCAGGGAAACAAGCCACCTTCAGGTCCTCTGTGGGCTGCTGTGGTCCTCCAGAGAACAACCACACAGCCATTCCCATTTTCAGGTGTTCCCTGCCCCTGGCCTGAGGCAGCCCAAGCATGCCCCCAAATCTCCAGTACAATCCCTGCCAGAGGCTTCTGGGCAGGAATATATATGCCTGACACAGTCCAGCCCTCCCTGTTTTTGCACCCTGTGTGCTCCGACAGGAGCATGGTGTGAGGAGCGTGAATCCAGCCCTGCCACCCAGGATGAAACTCTGCAGCCACTGCTGGCTGCTGACAGCCAAACCAGAGCCCTCTCTTTCACTGTTATATGGGAGGGAGGTCATCAGTTTAACTGCACTGGAGCAGTGCCAGTCCTTTGAGTAAACTTTTCAAAGCTTCACTAAGGCATTGTTTAATTTTGATTTCCAAGTGACCTCCAATTCCTCTGGATATGCTAGGGGTGGAAGAACATTCACTCCCAGGAGTTCAACTCTGGCTGTGGGCACAGGGCCTAGCAAGGCATCTCCCAGGGAAAGGGGGAGAGAGGTGAAGGCTCTTGCTGTTCTCCCCTCCCTCAAACAGATCCCCCCTGGATAATATGAGCAGCCCTGTATCACCTCCAGCCAAGGTGACATACCCCAGCAGAGCCAAATACCTCAAACACTCCTCCCGCAACTCCCTTCCCCAGCAATTCAAGATCCCTTTTTCATATAATTTTCCCTTCTACTAGCAAGTTTCCACCCTTTCCCACCCAGTCTGGCACATTTTAGCTTGCCCCAATAAACCTGTTTGCATAGGTCATGCTGCAAAAGAAAATGATGGCAGGACGCAAAATGAAAAATAGACTGCAAAGAACCAAACCACTCGAGAGCTATTCTAGTGAGGTGAATAATTCAGAGACTGGTTTTTACTGCAGCCCCATTAACAGCAACACAATTACAGTGGAGGAAAGTAAACCACAGCTGGGGAGAGGAAACAAGTGTCTTGGGGGCTCCTATCTCACCGAGGAAACAGTGGGTGGATCCGGGCCCCAGCATGGGACTCAGGCCACATCCAGGGCTCTGACAGCAAGTGACCTTAGCATGATACATCCAAAGCTGCATTCACAGCAGCTGAGCAAAGAAACTAAAGGAGTGTAAATGCTCTGGCTGTTGCTAACACTTCACAGTGCTGAAAGTAGCACTGGTATTGGCACAAGGTTAGTGGCATCTGCACAGCTCTCTGCTAACTGCTGACTGAGCCCTGCAGGGAAGCAAAGCTGCAAGGACAGGAGTGGGACAAGGCGAAGGAAGTGTGAGCTGCAAACCTCTGCTTGCCTTGCTCAGCATCAGATGAATGTTAATTCTCTGCTGGTTTGCACTGCCACAGACAGGCCTGTTCCTACTAATTTTAGCCCTTGCCTTATTTAAAACTACAGACATGCTATTTTCATGGTGGGTTTTTTTCCCTCTTTTTAATAGGTTGTAAGCTGCCAGATGCACTCCGCGTGGTTAAGAAATTGATGCTGTCCAAGGGGAGGTGAGAAACCTTTTGTTAAAAATAAGAAGCAGATAGAAAAAAACTGCGCATTTATTTAAACTTGAAGCTATGAAGCTCCAAGAGCAAGTCTTGGTGGCAGAGCAGCCTGCTGTGCTGTGCTGGGGGAGGGAGCAGGGCCTCTGGGCCGGCTCATTGTGGTCTGGAGTGCACCTTCCTCAAACCTCAGACATCCCAGCGCGCCATGCCCTGCCATCTCCCAGCTGTGCACACACAGACATCGTGCTGTGCCCCATCATGAGCACACACATACCATCTGCCCTCTCTACCTTCACCCCTCCACCCCTACACCCACCCTGCTTACAAGCCCTTGTTCCTCCTGCTCACAACTACACCTGCACGCAGATTTCTGTCTCTGCCACTGCACCTTTCCCCCAACATGTGCAAGCACCTTCTCCTGCCTCTGCTCCTCCTCTCACACATGGATCTGACCCCCATCTCCTGCAAAGGTGAAGAGTACATGAAGTGCTGAGCCTGCCCGCAGCAGGAGGCAACCTGCGCTAGAAACGGGTGTGAAAAAGTGGTGAAGTGAGGAAACATTTGTGAGAGGAAGTGAGTGGGTGGAGGGAAAAGCCTGGAGTGAACAAAAATCAACAAATAACACATTGAAACTTGAGCTTTGAGTGCCATGGGTAGATAAAAGGACACTGAAATATAAAAAAAGAACATACAAATTACTACAGGAATGCAAGTATTCTATGGTAACATACCACTAATGTATGCTAGGGAACAAAGTACTGAAAATAAAGAGGAGGCTCAAAATAAAAAGTCTTAAGAGCTAATGGCTGAACAGCAGCAGAGGTAGCTCCCATGATGGTGAGCAGGGAAGGCATCAGACTATGTTCATGCATCTTACTGGATCTAGGTTACTAGATCTCAAAATCCAAGTGGACTGATGGTGTCTCACTAAACACAGACACAGATTTTAGCAGTTATTAATAGACTGCATGCCCCTGCACATTTTAATTTTAATTTTTTCAAGTAAAGCACTTTAAAGATAACATTAAAAAAATAAAAAAGAAGCTGTTATTTCCAGAACAATCAAAATGGAAGCCCAGCTCTGCTGTCATTTCTGATAGAGAAGTAGTTCCTCAGTCAAGTTTTGCCCCTGACAGATGTAGCAGTGCAGGAGCTTAGGAATACAATTCTCAGTTTTTCATCCTGTTACTTGTGCATTCCTGACCTGTAAACCCTTCCTTCCTTCTCTAGCCTTGCAGAGCAAGATTAGCAGTGCTATAGTTTCAGTAACATACCGCAGATCTTTGTTTTTCTCCTTAAAGGACAACAAACTTGACTCAAAGGAGCTGTATCAGAAGCCAGCCAGTTTTGCCCTCTGAGAATCAGGCTATGCAACCTCAGCTCCTGCTGGTGAGAAATTATTCAGACAAGTCACTCCTCTAACCACTCCTCCAGTGAGTTGGTTGCATCCAAGTTGCTGCCATGGTCATGGGGAATGAGCAATGAACAGGTAAACAGCTATTATGGTATGCATAGGAAACTGTCCAGTTTTGGTGGCATCTCATTTTCCTTCCCACACATTTTGAACCAGCCTGTTCCACAGGGATTGCCCGCAGAAGAAGAGGTTCACTTCCACAGGTAGCAAGACTGCCCATACTACTTTCATTTTAAGAGAATAGCAAAAGCGATGTGAGCATTGTCTGTATATTATTCCCCAAATTTGTCAGTGGAGGAGCCCAAACGTACACACTCGGCATGGCACCGCTCCCTCTGGGGCTATGATGAGCGAGCGCTCTTGGAAAGCCGGCAATGCATCCGTGCCACGGGTTACAGTGATTGCTGCTGACAGGTTCTTCATGGTATCACAACAAATTAGGTCACAGATTAGATTTTCATAGCACAGATTACAACTTGTGTCTATATCTTTTTGTTAAATAGAGAGGGCTGTGGCCAGGAGGTTTGACCTAAAGACTGGGAACAAGGCAGATGTGGGGGGCTGGGGGGCCCTATTTCTGGCTGAGACAAAGACTGTCTTAGTGAGACTCAGATAAAATGCCTGGTTTTCTGCTGGTATCAGAAGATTTTGTATTTTTCCCTTTCTACCCAGCAACCCTTTGAGAAATAATGACTTTGTCCACTAGATACCCTGGGGTAGATCTTACAGTATTGTTGCAAAACAGATAGCAAAACCAGCATTTTATAGAAATTGCATTTTTGATGATAGAAAAGCAGCTTGCACCATGTGGAAAGCTGCTGGGAATGAAAATCAAAGATACCTATTAGACTTATCCCACCTCTTACCACAAGGTCACATGTACACTCAGTTTGAGCATCTCTGGTATAGAAAGATCTTAAGGGAATAAATTCATATGTGCAGTATTCAAAAATCAACTGGAAAAAAAAAAAAACAAAAACCACCAGGGGGAAGAGTTTTAAAATATACCCAGCAAGGACAGTAATAGAACTCAGGCACCAAAAAAAATAAAATATCCAAGCTATATCAAGCTCCAACCAGAGTGGCGCAGAACAAAGGTTTCCAACAGCTGAGTAACTGCAGACACCGTGCAAAGTGCTTCCTACCCACTGAGATACAGCCCTGCTGCAGACTTGAAATCCTGCTTCAGCAACTGGGTTCCAGCAGACTGCCAGGGCTGAGCTCTGCTCCCAGAAAAACAAAAACTCAGAGCTGAGCTGCTGCAGAGCAGAGAAGGCACCTGGGAGCCAGCGAGCCGGATTCAGCTCCCGGTCGAACCGTGCAGGTCTGCATGGAGACAGCAATTCAGTAGATAAACAAGATCACAGCTATGGTAGGCACTAAAGAAAGGCCTAATCCAGGCAATTAGGAGGACATGTCTTCGGCTGAGCTAACTCAGAGACAAGCCTTTCTAAGCCAGCGTTGAGAGAGTGCTGTGGGAATGACCTTCAGCTTACAGACACAGTCCTGATACCCACAATGGGATCACATCCGTGCTTGGGCGGCCCAGAGAGCCACATTGGCTCCCTGATGAGCCTCTGGAGCCTGTACCTAGTCAACCAGAGCAGGTCTGCTCATACCTGCCAGCAAACCAACCTGTAGTCTCTAATCAAGCTCTCGAGGCTGTCTGCAGGCAGAGGACACAGGCTCTCTTCCTGTTCCCAGGGCAGCAAGAGGAGCACATGATGCTGTGCCTGTTCTCTGTCTGCAAGTTTAGACATGCTGGTGCTCATTGCCCTCTACTCTGCCTCACACCAACCTGGCCAGCCCCATCTCCAGGTGCCAGCACTTCTGGCCTGAGTCACTGTGGCTGTGCCTCCAGCTCTGAAATGATCTTGCATGTCACTTCAGCAGTTTTTCACAGGAAATGTGCTTTTACTTTCAAAATACTCTTGGCCTTGTTCTCCTCCAGCAAGCACAGGAAGTATCTCAAACACCAGTCTTTATTTCTGTGAGCCACTATTTATTCTCTGATACCTCTGAGTACAAAGAAATAGCATTTGAGACTGGCTATGCCCTCCCACACTCAGACATGGCATTAAACTTTTAACTACCTTCACTGCATCAGCTTCTCCACTGCTCTTGCTGGGCACACTCACATTTAGAGGCACAGAATGAGGCCTAATAATTTCTTTCCTGAAGCCTGAGCCTGTACTGTGCAGATTATTGAAAATCCATTGCACATGCTCCTTGCTAAGCAGTCTGAAATATCGATCCCAGTTAGAGAAACAGATGCCCTGGACTTCATTGGAATTGTTTTTAAAAGTACTGTTGGCATGACTGTTTCTGCTGGATGCTGAGCACTTCCTAGCCTCCCTGCAGAGCACTGCCTCAGACCTGCTCAGGGGGTCTTCTGCTGAGCCATGGGGGAAACCACATCACTGACCCTGGGAGAGCAAGTTGTGACAACTGTCAGAGAACGCACCAACAAGGCCTCTGGTGTGAGCAGTGCTGGAAGCGAGCAAGAGTGAGCAGCAGTAGGGACTGCTGCCTGCAACAGCAGCTGGAGAGCATCCCACTGCCTGGGCAGGCACTGGCTCCTGGTCCCTGCTGAGCAGGAACACATGAGGAGCTGTGCAGCAAAGTGCTGCCTCTTGCTAGGGCAACATGACTCCGAGCATCTCTTCCGTGCGGCACCAAGCACCAAAATGACCCAAGGTGTCTGTGTGCACCTGGGAGGGTCCCTCAGAGCTCAGGCAGGCACTGTGAACACTACCCCCTCTCCCCGCAGGATCAGGACTGGCCTCCTTGACATTAAACAGGCAGCAGCCATTGCCAGGCTTGATTTCAGTCAAGCACTGAAACAAAGAGGATGTTGCACTTCCACCAAAATCCCACATCTCTTCAAAGCACTTCTCAGTTTGAGGTGCAGATGTGGGGTTTTCTTTGAATGAAAAAAAGAGCCTTTCTACTGCTTTAATAACCTGACAAAACACTAAATAAACATACTCCTTGTGACTTTTGGGGTCATGTGTATTAGGGGTAAGAGTCCGCTTTTCAATGGCACAAGGGTAACTCTGCTCTAAACCATACAGGCAGGTAGTCTTCATGGTTTAGGGGCTGCTCTGTCCTATTTCCTCTGTTTCACCACTGACCCTTTTGAAACGCTACAGCTTGCTCAAGAACGGGGTAATTTTCACACACAGTCACGATCACAACCACCATCCCTGCCGAGACGAGGAAGTACCAGCTGCCCAAAGCAGAAGTGCTCGCCTCCTCACCGGCCAGTCCGGTGCTTTGCTGGGCTGAACTTCAGGGCACACGATTTGCATGAACGACGATTTGCATGGTAAGTCTCCAGCCTGGCACCTGTCTGAGCATCACACCACGGCACCAGAAGCCTCCAGTCAAGCACGGTCACTGCTGCTCCCAGCCCGGACGGCCATAAAGAGCAGCATCACGGCCCCCAGGACCAACCCGGGGCTTCCTCCCCAGCCCAGCCAGCCCAGCGTGCGGCTGCTCGGCTCCAGCACACAGAGGCAGTGTGTGCTGCCGTGAGGGCTGTCACACCGCTCGCACAGAGGTCCCTCCCGTCCCCGGCGTGTCGCCCCCTCGCAGACGGGAGCGGATGCCCCTCGGCCCTGCCGACCCTCACGGTGCCCGCGGAAGGCAAGCAGAGCCCGGCCAGGGCTCCGCTCGGCCGCCCCGGTGCCTCCGGCTGTGCCCGGCCGAGCATCGTCACCCCCGGGCGGGCCGAGCATGCCCCTGCCCGGGTCCCCCCCGGCTCCCCCCGGTGCTCTCCCCGAGTCTCCGCTCAGGCTGCTCCCTGCCCTCCGGGCGATGCCCGGCTCCCGTGGCTCCCTGCCCGCCCTTACCTGGGCGCAGCCTGGCCGGTCCCTCGGGCTGCCGGCGGCGTCACGGGCGCAGGTTGTGGCTGCGGGCGGCGGTGCCGCATCGATATAAAAGGAAGCGGCGCGGGGGGAG
>VXBX01006113.1:0-28928 GCA_013400415.1 Scytalopus superciliaris | reverse complement strand
GAAGCCTAGCCATGAATGAATGAGGTGGGATTACCAGAGCAGAAAATGTGTGTACACTTATTTTTTGCTTAGTTATGTACCTACAGATGCACATATAGGCAGAAATTGTATTTCAACATTAAGGTCTACATATCCAACACAGAGTATAAAACTTTTGATGTTCAGCACAAGTGAAATGATATAAAATAATAAAAAAAAATACACTTCTGGTTGCTGTCCTCTGGCTGGTGCTATATTTTTATGTTTAAATCATCAGGGCAGCAAAACATAGACTTGATGATATAGTGCTGAAAAAAACAACTGTGTCGATACAAATCTGCCCCAGCAAAGCAATATTTCTCTGACCTCTTAGTGCAGGAGTGTGAGTCAATATGACAATTGACAAACACTCAATAAGAGGTCAAAAACAACCATGCAGACAGATTTGTTGAGGTCTTGTGTTACCTATTTTTGATAAGTGAAACAATTGGCCTAAGTCATGTCACCTGAGGCATTTCACGTCTTAGTGAAGTGCAGTCATAGAGTTGAAAAAGATTACAATGATTTTTTTTTCCCTTTTTGCCCTTCCAGGAGAACTTTCAGCACAGTTTCAAAGGCAAATACAATATCAAAAGACAGTTAGCTTGAAAGAAAGGTAAAATCTCTGTGTGGTTCACTTAGGTTTAAATGCATTAATCCAAGAGCTGATAAGACTGTGTAGCAAATGCAGTTAGGTCACCTAATTAATTAGTGCATCTTATTGGCAAGAGAGCTCCTTAAGCACAGGTTAAAGTGACAGTGTAGAACAAACTGAGACACAAAGCTGTTGACTACTTATGTCAAGCAATTGACAGGTTATAGACTAAATTGGTAGGATATAGGCAAAATGTTTAAGAATTCCTCTTCTCTTAATAATCTTTAAGACGCCGATGCTTGCAAAGAATTCCTTAATTTTCAGCCCATTTACATATGAGGGATTCAAAGAAGACATGCTTTTCCTTTATCCTAGAGAAGGGTTTTCCTTATTGCAGCTGGATACAGCAAAAGTCCTTAGAGGAACCTGATTTCTGCGAGATTTAGGTTGTTGAATATTCCTCTAGTCTTGAACCAGGGGTACGCTGTTCACAGGAAAGAGGAGTTTCAAGCAGTGACAACCTCTGTGGGTCAGTAGTGCTGAATTGTGAGAAGTTGCTCTGGGAGTTCTGACTGCTGCATTGGGAAGGAGGGAGGCAGGGAGGAAGGGAAACAGTGCCTGAACCTCCTGAAAACTTATCCTTATTTCTCTCAGAGGCCAGTTAAGGAGGGAAAGATAAATCCCATTTCATACATGTCGGGGTTTAATGCCAGCCGGCAACCAAGCCCCAGGGAGCTGCTCACCCACTCCCTCCCCCACCAGCAGGATCAGGGAGAGAATCAGAAGGGTAAAAGTCAGAAAACTCATGGGTTGAGATAAAGACAATTTAATAGGGAAACCAAAGGCTGCACACACAAAGGAAGCAAAGCAAGGTATTAATTCACTGCTATCCAGAGGCAGGAATCTCCATGAGAGCAGGGCCCCAACACACATAACAGTTCCTTGGGAAGACAAACACCATCACTCTAATTGTCCACACAGCTTTATACACTGAGCATGATGTCATGTGGTCTGGAATATCCCTTTGACCACTTTGGGTCACCTGTCCCTGCTGTGTCTCCCCCCCAACCTCCCTTGCATCCCCATCTTCCCTGCCAGTGTGGAAATATCAAAAGCAGAAAAGACCTTGTCTCAAAATCCAAAGCACAGCCCCGTACCAGTCACTGTGAAGAAAGTTAACTCTACTGCAGTCAAAACCAGCACACTACAACCAGTACAGAACAGAGAATGCTAACTGTGAGTTTTGCCTACCCATCCTACATTCACAGTGATGGTTTCTACCCCTGCTTTTGCCCGTTGTGCTGAATAAACACATAAGCAAGGAAGGGGCAGGGAGAACCTCCTTCCCTTTCACTGACATGAAATGACAAGGAGCAAGAGGTTTTTGAGCTAAATGTTCTTCACCATATCTTTCCTTTTTAACAAAGCATCTTCCTCTCAGTTACCCTAGAAATAACAGAAAAATAATAGATTTTTCTTTGTCACACAACAGTACATTAGAAATGCAAAATTTACCCCCTTCCCCCAAAAAATTTCATGTTAACCTGATGCTTAAAATTAAAACAATGTGAACTTTAGTGGAGGAATGATGATGCTAGCTGTCAGTGACTTGTATTAACATAAAACAGCATGACTTATTAAAATATGAAAGAGTACATCCTGTGTATTCACCATATATTTGGGGCATGACAAGTTGCTCCTTGTCATTAATTTCCTAGTTTTAAGTCCTTACTCTGAGGATATTTGTTTTCGAATGTACTTATTGTAAGGTAGAATCTTCACCTCAAAGTTCTCAACCTTTATTTTTTCTTTAGTAATTTGGACCAAAAGGCAATTCAGCCATTGTTTGGTTGTTTGTTTTGGGGCTGTGTTGGGGTTTTTTTTTGGTTGGTTGGTTTTTTTGAGTTGTTTTTTTTTTTGCGCCCCCCCCCAGCCCAGACTACATAAATGCAGTATTTATTATGTTAAAAAGATGTTGTAAATGCAATGATAAGATTACAGGCTTGATGGATTTAAGGGGGTGGTGGGGGGATTATTTTGAAGAACTCTGCTACTTTTACCTCAGGGGCTAATAACATAGCTTAACTCTAGGGAATGCAAAGCAGAGTGATGGAAGGACTGCAGCTATGCAAACTGAGCCAGGATCTAATTGAATTACTAACAGATGGAAAATAATTAAATCATTTGTTATTACTTCACAATTAGTTAACTCACAAGTATATTTCAGACAATAAAAGGTTTTATCCAAACTTCTGCTAGGGATTTAAAGTTTTTAGCATCTCATCTTCTCTGGATGTGTTACTTCACCACTCAGTTTAATCAACAGCTATCTTGTGAACATGAAATGATCTCTCTGGTTATTTAAAAAAAAAACAAAAATACAAATACAAAAAAACCTGCTTGAGTGTCATCCACAGACTTCTAATTTCACCTGGCATTTAAAAATGTCTAGGTGACATGACTTAAATGTTTGGGGATCTTATGCAAACTATTATGACACAAAAGAACATGATTTTCCGATGAGGAAATGGTCTGCCTTTGGAATCATGGCAGTCCATTTTAGCCAACTGCATCTGTTATGTTTTTTTATTCCCCTTTCTACGTTGCCCAAAGGCTCAATTCACAGAAGAATTTGGGCATTGGACTGCTAAGCTGGCAGCTTGTCCCCATTAGGCGACTAAATGTCTGGTGAACATGTCTCTAGGCCAGGCATTCAGGCTCTGGACAGTACTGAGTAACAGCTTGTCATATCATGTGGGATGAAAAAGCCAGGACGTAATTCTTCAGTTATGGCAATACCAAGGAAAGGCATGTAGTTGAAGTGAGGTGTGTTTCAATGACACAACCCTGGCTCCTGATCCAGGGAGGCACCCAATGCTGTGTAGCATTCATAGGTGGGAATTTACCCATAAGGAAATGCTTGAACAGACTCACCCCACCTACATAGCACTGAGATTTACCTCGTTCCTATGCCAGAAGGCATATAAACCTTCAGTGTGAATAATGAAAATGTGAATTTGGAGTTTTCTAGGCCTGAGAAGCCTCAGAGTTTTGATAAAATTTGTTCTAATATGTATATACTATTTTGCTATGGAAAGAGGACTAGAGATGTGAGAGATGTAGGTACAAAATTCCTGAGGAAGAGAAGAGACTGAAAACTGGCATCTTAGTTATTAGTGTACATCTTCTACCTCTCAAATAAAGCGGAGCTAATCAACCCTCTGCTCAGATCTTCAGCAGTTGTAGTTAAACTCAGGAATCACTTAAGCATTTTGAAAGATTAATTGGTGGTTGCAGAATCTCAAAATTGCTGAAACTGTAAGGTACTGCTGGAGTCTGTCTAGTTCAAGACCCCTGCTTAAGCAGGTTCAGCTAGAGTAAGTTTCCCAGGATCGTGCCCAGTTGAAGTTTGAGTACTTCCAATGATGGAGATCTCCCTGTCTCTCAGAACAACCTATGCCAGTGCTTAGATTCCTTCATGGTGACAAAGCGTTTTCTTATATTTAGATGTAGTGTCTTGTGTCTCAGCTTGTGCATGTTGCCTCTTGTTATCTATTGATATCTCTTGTTATCTCTTGTTATCTACTTGCCTCAGTGTTATCTATTGAACTCAACTCCAGGAGCAGCTGGTAGCAAGTGGAGGTTGAGTGAACTTGTATTCCAGTCTCAGAATCCTCCTGTAATGTCTTCTTAAAGAAATAGGATTTCTTGTACTTCTTTGCACACACAAAAAGTGGCTAGTGAAACATCTGCAGATCACAATTTTCTCTAAGTCTTTTACTATCCTACATTTATGAAATTCCCCAGAACACTTCATAGGCTCCAGCCTCTTCAGATTATAATAATCTTTGAGTTAAAATTTTGTCTCTCATTTATATGAGCCAGAATTTCAACTTCCTCTCCTTGTAGATAGTCTATAAACAATAACATGAACAGTTTCTTTAGAAGTAACTTGCTTCAATTTAATCATAGCAACTATTTTAAATGTGAATTTGTCTAGATATATGCAAAAGATGCTAATCTCAACTATGAAAAAAAATGGTAAATTGCTGAATCTTTGGAACAAAATAGTATGTTGCTTACACCACATATCAATCCCCTACATTGGAAAATACACCAAATGTATAATAAGCTAATTGTTGTTACTTAACCTTATTGAGACTGAAGATTTAACTGCTTCATTTAAATAGCTACAACTTGAAATCAAAATTCTTTTTGAAATCAAGCAGATGAAATTGAAGTCCCTGTTTTCAGACATACAGATTAATATTACCAAATAGATGCCCAAAGTCTAGGAGAAAATTTTAGGTCTTTCAGGCTGTATTTAATTACAGTTTTGTCCAGACATTACTAGTATTGCTTAGTCCGTATTCTTTCAAGGTTATTACTATGAATCTAATTTTGAACTAGGATTATTCTGTTGGAATTGTCTTCTGTTAAGTAAGTACTGAGCAGAAAACAGTCAAGAACCAAGCACTGTGGCCTGGAAGAACAGAGCTGAAGTGGTTTTTTTCTTCATGGCTATTCTCAAGGTTTGTAGTTGTGAGAGAGACAGAGGTTCAGGAAGGAAGGAAAAAGATTCTGGGACACAGTCTGAAACAGCACTGTGATACAACCTTGCAAATAAAGACATGCAAAAACTTTTGCATTAAGTAACAACTGAAAAGGTTTTGGAACTGTGGGAAAAGATGCTCTTTCCTTGCCTGATTTCTTGATGCAGATCAGTAGAACATTATATCTGGATGCAGTACTTCAAAACAGCACTCAACTGTCAATTTTTCCTGATGGAGTTGAAATAGTGTAACACAAAATTTAAGTGATTATGACAAAGAGTAGCAGCAGGCTATACTGTAAAAAAGGAAGCTTATTTGTGGATTGTCCAACACAAATTCATGAAGCCAAACAACTTTTAGTTTAGTCTGTATTTTAGTTTGGGGGTGGGGAGGTTGATTGTTTTATATCTGGTGGATGATTTCATGCATCAGTGGGATGTACACCAACATGGTTGTTTCAGATTTGTGACATCTACTGCAGAAGTTTCGAAGTAATCACTTGAAAATGCTACTGTAAATGAATTTCAGCTACAATTCTGAATTTACTGACCTCATGGGTGTTTGCAGAACATGAATAATATAGAAATACAAACAGGCCATCCTGAAAACAGCTTTCTAATCCAGTTGTTTACATATGTGCATTTCCAGTTGTTTGCATCTCTCTGACCTCCTGCACCAGAGAATAGGAACATTAAAGTGCCTGGAAACACACAGAGACTCTGAAGTCTCACCATTTTGCCCAAGTGGCCTGTAGCACATGCTTGCTGATCAAGACATAGAAGACAAATATGAGTCAATATATTTTCCACTGATGAGAGCCAGAGGCAGCCTTAGTTTGACATTTTATTAGTATGGACTGAGGGGTAGGCATGTACCACAAGCTATTATGATCCTGATGGCAACAAAACCCAAGTCCAAAATACAGAGAAGTGAATGGTTTCAATTTTAAAGATAATTGAAGTGCATCAGGAAATCAGAGTAAGAGAGTTAAACTACAGCTATATGAGAAAATATCTTGCTTATCCCAAAAAGGCTTACATGTCTGAATAGACACTGTAAAATATGAAACCCTGGAACTTCTTTTCTTATTAGGACTTCATGAAAAACATCAAGCCAACAGGCTTGGCTTCCATCATCTTACCAAAAAAAAAAAAAAAAATCAGCTGAGACAGTATCTTCACAAATAGATTCCCACTAAAGGCCCACCCAGGGGCTTCACCATGGTCATGAATTTGTGTATTTTCATAGAGTAAGGGAGGGAGTCTTTTAGAACAGAATAATTTAAATGAGATGCTTTTTCTTTTCCAGTTGCAATGACTTTGAAAAATTAAAGACAATTAGCACCTTTGGGGAAAAGCTGCTCATGAAAAATTTTGAAAGCAGTTTCCTTGATGAGGATCAATATCAGTGTGTGTGTTTGTGAACTCATTTTTTTGCAGTTTCAAACAACACTACAAGTACTTCATTCATCTAAGCCCAAAATAATAAATTAATTCATACATGTTTAATATTATTTTAATTAATTCTTCAACTCTATAAATAACAAAGTCTCTTTCATAAATTAATAAAAGATAAATCTCCATAGAAAGTTTTCACTTTTGTTTTTAGAGGCTTTAACTTTTTTTTTCTTCTTGTAGGAGTTTAAAAGCTGAAAATCTTTTTAGAGTTCTTTCAGCAGAAGTGCTCTAAACAATTTTTTAAACTAGATCTCAGATCTGAAGCTGTTATAATTAGACTTATCTTCTGAATCTGAACTATCAAGATCATTGCATTAAACTTCTCCAACTGTTAAAAGTGAAAAATTTTAAAAGGTATCATTGGGGATGGGAGTGCTTATAAAATTTCTTCGTATTGTGAACCCTGTTCTTACACCATCAAGCTTCTCATTAATCTGGATTTCATAATTTCTAAATTTGATCAATATTCAGAAGATCAAACTCCAAGTAAGAGAAGACTCAGAATCTCAAACAAGGAAAACAAAGCAAAATGCACTCTCTTCTCTCCTCCACAATAATAAAACTCGAAGGAAAAAACTATTAATCTGGGTGGCAGATCTCAGCTCTCTCTCACATTTTTAAATGGATCAAATGTTGAATCCCTTCTTTTTTCTTTTTAAGTGATCTGTTTCAGATCCTAGAAAAAGTCACCCCACTAGAAAATGAAACTCATGGGTAAATCATAGAACAGTTTGGGTTGGAAGGAACCTTAAAGGTCATCTAGTTCCAAACCCCCTGCCCTGGGCAGGGACAGCTTCCACTCAGGGTCCCATCCAGTCCAGCCTTGAGCACTTCCAGGGATAGGGCATCCACAACTTCTCTGGGCAACCTGATCCAGTGCCTCACCACCCCCACAGTAAAGAATTTCTTCCTAATATCTAACCTAAACCCACTCTCTGTCAGATTAAAGCCTTTGCTCCCTTTGTGTTATCACTCTCACCTTGTAAAAAGTCACACTTCAGCTCTCTTGTAGGCTTTCTTTAAATACTCAAAGGCTGCAAAGAGTTTGCTCTGGAGCCTTCTCTTCTCCAAACTGAAGAAACCTGATTACCCAATTCTCTCAGCCTTTCCTTATAGGAGAGGTGTTCCATCCCTCCGATCATTTTTGTGGACCTGCTCTGAACTCGCTCCAACAGGTCCATGTCCTTCCTGTACTGGGGACCCCAGAGCTGGATGCAGCACTCCAGGTAAATCACCTGATACTTTTTCAAATATACTGTTAAAATCCCAATTCCATTTAAATTCCTAATCAGGGAGTTGTAGTTCATATCAAATAAAAAATGTAATTTTTTTTAACTCCACATTCATCTAGTAGAGTGTGCATGTGATTTTACTCTTATTCCATTAATAAATGGACTTTTCCTTGGATGATTCAACCTTATAGGTCTTATATTTTCTCAAATATTAACATAAAAATTATTTTAGTTTCCTTGTAGAGATCACAAAGCACTGAGTAATTTTTAAACTTTAATTTTGATTTTCATTTTGCTTCTAATCTTACAATTTTATGTGATCACAGTGTTGGCCATATTGAGGATCAAATCAGTACACTGATGAGTAGTCTTTTGTTCACTCTTCCTTCAATGTGTTCTCACTAAATAATCGCAGTCTGTCATGCTGCCAGTCCCATGGAGAGTTCAAGTCCCATGAAGGTTTGAAACCCTATTCCATGAAAAGGATAGGAGACTAAAATTACATAATTATATTCATGTTTGAAGGCTTTTCTCTGGGATGAAATATAGATCCTGCACATGGAAAATTTTCTGATCTTGGAAAAGAGATCTTTACTAAGAGAAAGTGATGGTTCACACAGCTTACCTGTCCTAGTAGGACAGCTCTTATTTATTCGAGGTAGCAAAAAAAAATTACCTGTGAACAGATGAAAGGAAGAACTTTAAGATACATATACATGCATGACAAAAGATTGAGCAGTAGGTGTTAGAGCACGATAACATCAGATTCATCACTGTGAAAGCCCTGTATGGCTGCTAATCGCACAGAGGTGTTATGACTTTCTGAGGGACTTAGAAAAGATTTCACAAGGCTAGGCAGGAAGACAAAGAGTGAAAGGAAGACAGGTGCCCTAGGAAGCCCCTGGGATGAAATGCTAAGTATTGGGAGAGTAACAATTTTATTGGTAAAAATTTATTTTTTAGTGGTTTTGGCACAGCTGGAAAAAAATAGCCATCCTTATTCTTTTTTAGAATCCCCACATGAGGTCTGTGATTGGAAGTTTTTCTTTCTTATTCAGATACAGCAGTTAATTTAATACCATTTTACCTCTGCTTTCAAACTGTACTATTTCTGTATGTGAGGCCACCATGTATACAAAAGCTCTTAATGATTAAAACTAATTACAACATAATAAAGTGGCAGGCTAACTATAGTTTTTAGATGTCTGGAGAAGTATTTGAATGGCTTAAACAAAGATCACTCTTAGTAGGCATGTCTTTGGATCCAGATATCTCTGGCTTCAGATCTTCTTGTTTCCCAAAGTAACGCAAATCCAGGAAAAGCCAAAAGGAGACCAATTTCTTGCCAAGCTTATAATTCAGCCTGTCAGATATTTCAACTATTAATACAGTGTTTAAAAGTGAAGCTGCAGTCCTGTGTGATGCGATCCATTGGCTAATAGTAGCTATGACATTTTGAAAAAGCCAAAGGAGGTAATTATGATGCTAAGAGAAGAGCTTTTAGACTGGAAGGTGGAAGGCAATAATAAAACTGAAGAAAGGATGAACCATTACACCTCCATTGTTTGCTATTCAAGAAATGATCACAGATTTCACTTTTACTGAAAGGTTTCTAGGTTTAGAACTTTCTTAAAAGCAGGATCAATTTTCCATTAAATGTGATCCATAGAACCACGGCAGTATTAGATTTCTTTTAATTATACTTTTATAAACCTAAGACCTCTATGGAGGGAAAATCCTGTCTTATTCATCTACTGTGTCAAAACAATCAGAATATAAAATTAACTATGGAGACACACAACAATGCTATTTCTATTTTAGTTTTACTTCACTCCAGAAGAAAAAGAAGAGGCTTCCTTGAATGATAACAGCGTGAACCAGTTTCGGTGGTGGGAAGAAGAACAGCACAAAATAATCCGAAACCATCAGTAGGACTTCTTAAATTGAGACTGCCTGTGATGAACAGCTGCACTCCCACCGCACAGAGAGTACTTCAGAGAGGAGTCAGTCCCCTGTTAGCTAGAAGTACTCTGAAAGGTTTGTTCAGAACTTATGATTATTTTTATCTTTTCTATGCCTCAGTCTTCTCATGTACAATTTTGTATCACATGTGCTTTCCAGTTCTTGTGACATGGGTTGGTGCCGGCATTCCTCAGTTCCTACACATCACCAAAACAAACAACTTACAGGTCACAAACTGTACAACTATGAATTGTATTTCCTTGAAGGAGAAAAAACTTATGAGGTTTCCTTCCTCTTTTAGTCAACTTAATAGGAACAAAAATTAATCTATAACTTGATTTTAAAAATAAGTTTATTGAATGGTACCAACACATGGCACTACCTCTGTTTTACTTGTGCTGGCTGGAGGCAGGAAATAAGAGCAACCTGTGTTGTCCAGAAAGCCTGAGTCCTTAATCAATACAACATCATACTTCCATAGACTCTCAGTATGATAAAAATCATGTAATCAAGTATTTTGTCATAAGCTCAGCCTGTTGTAAGAACAATTAAGATATTAATGAAAAATTGCTATGAACTGATCAAAAATGGTAGAAGGTTTTTCCAAACTGACTAACAGAAATCATTGTTAAAATAATAAAACCTTGTCACACAGTCCCACAAAAAACCACATCAGAGCTAAGCAGGATGTGTTAGTCGAAGAATAACAAAATGAAGGGGGATCATACTCTGCCTTTAAGTCCTTCAGTATGTGTACTGAAACACTGGTAGTCATAATCTTTCAAATGGAAGGGGGATTGTCCTTTTAATTATGTTTCTAAAACAGAATAAACATGAGATTAAAAATATTCTCTTGGAAATGACAATGTGGTAAAAATTTCCATGAAAATTGCTCCATTAACTCCTTTGTTAACAAGCTGCTTCTGATACTTTATTTAAAATCAACAAACCTTATGGATGTCACTAAAACTGCAGGCAAAAAAAAAAAATAGAGTTGCTATGCTATAGGATAAAACGTCAGAGAGAGACATTTGCCTAAGAGATTCCTTACAAAAAGTCTTGGAAAAAGGGTAAGAAAAGGAAAAGTTACTTGATTTGAAGGGCTAGATCTGCTTCTCGGGAACTCTGAATTTCAATCCAGTTAACTGTTTGTATTGTGTTGGTTGTCAAAATCATAACACAACTTTTAAAGAACGGAGCTTAAGTCATTGTTGTGGAAAGGACTTAACAGGAAAAACAGGAAAGATGAGTTGAGAAAGGACTTTGTATCATGGAAGAGAAAGTCAGAGTAGAAGGAAAGATCAAAAATATGTCAAAAGTGTCTAAAATAAGATTCTACCTACATGCTTCTTACCAGATAAAAGGCATTGAAAACTCTCCAAAGAAGGTATTAACTTATCACACAAGTACAAAACACACTTTCAAGCGTGTTCTGTGACTAAGTCTTGTAGTCTAAAGCATGTAGTTGAGCTCCTGAAATGTGAATTCCTTGTGCTGATATAGAAATGAATATAATAAAAAGGTCTTGGAAAACTTCTTTAATGGACCAAGGTTTCTTCATTGTGTATAGGTCTGGTCTCGCTCATTATTGCTCAGTTCCTTTCATATCCAGAGGAAACATCATCTGTGTTTTCGCTCAGGCAAAATGCTGATTGATACTGACATTTGTGACTTTATTCCTTTCCCAATGAGGGCTTGACTCAACAATCATGTCCCCCCCTGATGGACCACAATCCCCAGAGATGTCAATGGAGATTTAAAATATTAAAATTAACATTTATTTCCTGTTTCTACATCAAGATGATTATATCAGAGAACCAGTTAATTTTCACTATCCTTGTTCTCCACTAACAAAGAAGGGGCCTTCAAAAGATGTTAGTTAATGGGGCTCATCCACCCTCTTCTTAGCCTGCTTTTTGACATAGACATCTAGTGAACTATTCTCTTTTATCTTGTGACACAGAGATGTGATAACAATAGTCTTGACAGCAGAGATCACAGTCCAGAGGTGTCCTGCTTCATGTTCACTGAAGAAGGATGCAGAGCACTGACTGCAGGTTAGAGTAGTCTCAGAGATCTCAAACGAGGAGTTAAAGGGTGATCTTCCCAACACCACCCTAGTGCTCAGAGCATTGCGTCCTCTTGGAAATCCTAGGAGTTGCTAGTCTTCACTTAATAGCTAATGTATGGCCATCTGCTCTTTTCAGTTTGCTGTATTTGTGTAACGCATAATCCCAGCATTACAGAGGACAGAGAGTTGGGCTGTATTCTTGATGAAAATTTTAATGTTCATGCAATCAATTTTGAGGAAAACACTACATCATATATATGCCCTGAATAAAATTAAATTTGGTACCTACAAACTGCACTTAAAATATTCACCAGACATTAATAATCTGTGTAAATATATTTAATTCATTATATGTCAAATAATATTACCTTCTCTCAGAAATTATGCCTGGATACAGATAGTAGAAAGTGCTGACATTTCAGAATCAGCAAAAATATGCTGCTCCCATCTGAGGCATTGTAGTCTGGGCCTAAACTGATGCACAAGCACAACTCCCAGGTAAAGCTTTTATCTGTATCCTGGGCTGTGCTTGCCCAGAACTGGAGATGAAACTGCTGTATGTGTTCTTCCTTTAAACTCCAAATCTTGCTAAATAGAATACAATTACACAAATCCAATGTGAACACTCAGTCTCAAAATATATGTCTATTTATGAATAAATTGCTCACATTGAAGGACACCATATATTTTACTTTGATTTGGTTTTTGTTTATCTGAATAATTAAGTATGCTTCTTTCATTACAATTTTCTCACATGAATCATTTTATTTCTTCTCAAAATGTTTCTATATGGGAAATATATTTTGCTGCCTTTCTAATTTAATTCTCCAGGCACTGCACTCTAAGTATTTTCCTATATTCCTTCTTTCATAGCCTAAAAGACTTTGTCTGAACATGTTTTTCATCATTGTAGCTTCATGTTTTCTTGGCTCAAACTATTAGATCCTAGGCAGAGTCAACTAGAAATGGTTTGGACAAAATATTGGAAGGGAGTAATGGGGTAATAGCAAAGAAAGAGCAGACAAATTATAAGGAAAATATTATCTCACAAATTTATATATGTATATGCACATATAAAATTTATATAGAGGTATTAAAGGTATAAACCTGTTACTGGCTAAAAATCATCCCCATGTGTGGGAACCGTTGACTGAGACACGCGGACTCACAAGGAACCACACTGACGCGAAGGCGATGGGCTCCAAGTGAGCTAACCGTTTATTTGCAACTGGGGTTTTATAGGGCAAAATAGGGTCATTATGGGATGGAAGGTAGCAACAGGGTTGGGATTGGGCAGAACGGGGGTGGAGTTAGTAACTGTGGTGACGGGACAGCCAATCAGGGAACGGCCCCGCAACGACCAATAGGATTCCAGGGTTAGGGAAATTGGCAGGAAAGTCTGAGGGTGAGGCGGGAAAACTGTGGGGGAAGGAAGACAAGGTGGAGACCTGAGGGAACAAAACAACAGGCAGGTCCGCCATACTGGTACAATAACAATAACATGAACAACACCGAAATACAGGAACATAAACCTTTCCCAATCAATCTATGACATAACCTCTCAGTAGAATAAAAGTCCGATACCACCCCGAAGGGCGGTAAACGTTGAAACCTCCTTTGGCAAGTCTGATACTACATTTCTCAAGGGAATGTAGTAAAGCTAGTAACTCCGGCTTCCTTCGTTGGCTCTATCGGATCCTCCTCGTAGGTCCAGCGGGTGAAATGTTTTTTCCAATTTTCGTAGGCGTTGCCTTTCCCAACATCCATGAATAAATTAATACTCTAAATATACCATAAATTAAATAGGTTTAAAGTCTGTTGTATTAACTAACTGCTAAAGTAAGGGCCTGTGGGAAGTTGCTTGACCTGAATTTCAAAATGATGAATGGAAAGTTGTGACAGTAAGAACCCAGAGAACTCCTAAGAAGTGTTATGTCAGTTTTTACCAGAGTTTTATTTCAGATATACAAGGACTTAGGAGGGTTAAAAGCACCATCTGTAGTGGAAAATCTTTTATCCATGAGAAAAATGCCCTTCAAAGCTCTAGAGGCCACCCAGAAAAATAACATCTGGAAAACAGAACTAGTTCTCCTGTTTAATTCTGAGCTCATCAGTTTCATCTTTGTCTATAGATGACCTCACTCCTGGGTGAAATACTTGAAGTGTGTTGCTTGCCTCATAGTTTCCTTATCACAAGTTTCCTCATCAGACTCTAATGACAAGCACAAAAGAAAAAGCAACTTCTACAACTTAGCGCAACTTTCCATCTTTATCAAATGGGTGAGACCTGTGATAAGCACAAATGGGGTAGCTGTATGGGACTATACAACTACATAGCCACATAAATACATGAGTACAAAGTTACTTTAAAGCAAAAGCAAGGCTATTCTTTCATTATTATTTAGCATTTGAGGTCCTTAAAGGTAGCGATACCTTTTAGACCATAAGAAGAGTCGGCAAGCACTTCAGACACCTCCTGGGGGATGAACAGTCATCCTCCTTTGTGTGGCCCAAGTTTCTCAAACCATTCAGCTGCTGCCTAATGGCCTTGGCTTCTATCCTTGATTTCCCACGCAACTTCTGACAAATTTTTGCAATCTTGACCAGAAGACAAGTGTGGATATCTAATCTAACATACATGTTAGTGCAATGCTCCAGTACAGAGATTGAATTTAAGTTGAAGTTCTGACTTGGAGGGTGAACATAAACTCAGATTCTGCTTTCTGTCTCTTCACTGAGAGCTCTGAGTTTCTGTTCAATCACTGTTATCACTGATTTTACCATGACTCTGTCAGAGAAGAGGGAAATGAAAAACTGCTAGATACTGTAAAGACAAGGGACTGACCTGAAATACTGTTCCAGTTTTCATGAAAATCACAAAAGTTTAGACTGTCATAGAATTTTTCCTCAGACAAGCCAGCACAATTCAAGGAAAGAGTCCAGGACCCTTCTCCTTATCCATGAAGAAGATCATGTCTCAGAGAGAGCTGGCATCTGTTCAGCAGAGGCAGATGTGCAAAATCAAGCTGGGAATAGACCACACCCATATGTTATTTTGGCTGAAGACCCTGCTAGTGCCTTTGCTCCCCAAGCCTCGTTGGAGGTGCTGATTGTCAGCACAAAAATCTGGGCTTTGATATATACTCATGGCCTTCCTAATTTTAGGTCATGCAAAACTAAACTTTGCCTATGTTGTTCAGAATATTAAAGTGGGCCCTTTTAACAAGTGTTCCTTCTTTCCAGCTACTATTTGTTGTGATGTAACACCTAGTTTCTCTTTATTCCATTGAAAAATATTACATTTCTTGTGCCTAACTATATTTCTCTTCACTGAGGGAAATAAGCATCTGATTAGGAATTTAACTTTTGTTCTCCAGAAGGCTGAGCAGGGAATCCTGAGATGTAATCCTTGGTCATCTAAGTAGTTTTCTCCCATGCCCTGTAGAGCAGTCATGCTTTACAAATATTACACTGCTGCTTGTGCTTCACTGACGCTGTCCTAACTTTATGGTTGAAAAGGATGATCTTAGTGTGAGACTGGATTTTTGTCTTGTATGTGTACGGATTGTAGTTGGCAGATCTCTTCTAAACTGAGGAAATTTACAAACATCCACAAAAACAGTCCCAAATACTCATCCAAGTAACTCACTCCATGGCTGTTTTCCTATCTTCAGTGTGAACAGATATCTTTTCCTTCTCCAAGTCAAAATGAGATTTTCATGGCAGCAATAAGATATAAAACAGACTTAGCTAATTGCAGTAACTGGTGATCTGGAGGGTTTGGTTTTTGGTTTTTTGTTTTTTTTGCTTGAGTGCGGTCTGAGGGAAAGGTGGGGGAGGGAGAGAAAGAAAGGGACACACTCTCGGGAGTGAGGTTGGTGCTGCCGAGATGAGCACGAGGAATACAGCTTTATTCAAAACGCTACAACTTAAATAGGGTCAGCGAGCCGGGTCCTGACCCCAGGAGCACCCTGGGAAGGTTTTGGGGAAGGGTCCAGGCCAGCCCCTGCCATACAAGGCAAAACCCTTCAAAACTGCAACAGAGAGGCAGGTGATACCATACAAGGGAATGGTACAGTGCTACAGGCACAGAACAATCAGGGACGGGTTACACAGCATGAGGGATAGAAATTTCAAGCAGGGACACACAAAGTGTCACACAGCAGTGAAATAGGGAAAAATCATGTAACATTCAAAATCATATTAACAGTCCATGTCACAGGTCTGTGTCCCTGAGGGAGCTTCGCCATTTCTGGTAGTCATCTCCTCTGACACTTAGGGGTTTTTTGTTTTGTTTTGTTTGCTTTGTTTGTTTGTTTTGTTTGGGGGTTATTTTGTTTGTCTTTTGTTTTTTTCCCTGCTTTATTTTTGTCTGCTTTCATATGACCTGTGTGATGCTGTTGTTACTGCGGTGGTGTGATCCTGTTGGGAGGCCAGGTACCTACCAAAGGCACGTTATCACTTCACTGCCNGTCCCCCACAGGGTCACAAGTCCTATCAGGAAACCTGCTCTAATGAGGGATCCTCTCTCCACAGGTGAGCAGGTCCCTGCCAGAAGCCTGCTCCAGCATGAGTTTCCCACGGTATCATAGCCTTCTTTCGGGTATCCACCTGCTCCAGTGTGGGTCTCCTCAATGAGCTGCAGGGTTGATCTCTGTGCCCCCATCGACCTCCATGGACTAAAGGGGAACAGCTGCTTCACCACAGACTTCACCATGGGCTGCAGAGAAATCTCTGCTCCAGTACCCGGAGCACCTCCTGCCATTCCTTACTCACTTGATGTCTGCAGAATTGTTTCTCTCACACATTCTTGCTCTGCTCTTCTCTGGTCACAAATACTTCTGCACAGTAACTTGGTTTTTGGGGTTTATCCCACTTCTTAAACACATTATCCAAGAGCTGTTACCAACTATCACTGACTGGCTTCGACTTGGCCAGTGGTGGGCCAACTCCTTCTTGGAGCAGCCTGCCATTGATTCTGTCAGACATGGGGGAAGTGTCTGGCAGCCTCTGACAGAACCCACCCTTCTAGTCCCAGCTTTCCCCCTGCCACTACCAAAGCTTCACCATGCAAACCCAATACATCGACAGATACTAATAAACTAAATCTTACTTCTGTCCATTTCACTGAAGGAAGAGGCAGATACTAGGAAGCTGTGGACTACATTTGTTGGGTTTCTTACAGTATACTTTAATCCTTTGATATTTCTTCTTTTTTTTTCCACCTTTATTCTGTAAAATGACAGCCATGGCTTTGGTGGGAATGTATTTGAAAAGGATGTCCATAAAATGCTAGAGTGAAAATAATGAGAAAAACTTTCCAAACACTTCTAAGGAATTCTATTCTCTTGGCTAACACTTGCTGTCAGTTATGCTGCATCATTTGTGCTTAATCACCAGGTGCATTACTGTGCCAAAAGGAGGCAACTTGTCTGTCACTTCAAAGGAGACTGTTGTTTGGATGCTGGTATACCATCTGCCTACACACTTAGCCAATGTAAAAACCAGAGATGCTCTGTGATTAAAGGAGGTGATCCTCAAGAATGTCAATTATATGCTACTATCAAAGTGAACAGTTGGCAATCTGAAAGCATAATAATAAAAAATGATAATAAAAAATAATATTACCCTAATCTTCTCTGGAAAATGAGCCATAGTATGCAGTCAAACAAATATGTCAAAACCTATTAAGATTGGATTTATTTACAGTACTTAGTGCCTGGAGTCTCAAACTAAAGGAGAAACCTAGAGAACTGATCATAATTTAGGGTCATAGTAAAATTTCATTCTGTTTCCAACATCCACCTTATAACTTCTGTATTGGGGAAATCATTGACATTTTCAAAAGCCACACACATTACTTCACAAAATATTTACTGACTTGCAATGTTACTCAAATCCCATGGGTTTTAAGTGTTTTAGGGTTTTTTTCCTGTTCAAGTCCTGGACAAGGATTGAATTAAAATGCTGAGTTGCAAACATCTAATCCTAAATAGTTCTAAGTAGAGGTAATATTTTGAGAGAAATCTGACTGATATTGAGAGGTTCTTTGTAAGTTAATGTCTGTCTTCCTGGCTCTATCCTTCCAGCAGTATAATGCAGCTTGATCATATCCCTGCTGAAATGGGAGGTAAGGCTCCCATTTACCTCAGTGTTACAGAATCATGTCCCTGAAGAACTCCAACTAGCAAAACAGAAAAGCCAGAAACCTTCTTTAGTCATGATTGACACAGGTGTTTATCTGAGTCTCTACCCACAGGGCCCATAAAATAGAAGGCAAGATGTTATATAATGCCAGGCTACAACAAAAACATATAGTTCTTCAAAAATAGGATATCTTGCATAGTTTATGAAATGGCAAAGTATTCTCCATATTGTTCTCAGTTTGAGCAAGGTGACACGGTCCTATCACATTTTTTTTGCATGCAGCATTAAATACAGAGCTTTCTGGATATGCTCTCAACAAAACAATGGCTTTGATAGCTTGCTGCTACTAGTCAGAAATCAAAGCATCATGCCCTGAAATTATCAAAGGGCTCTCCTGAAGTTGCTGAGGGCCCAAGTGGCTGTTTGACAGGCAGGTTTGAGTAGTGGGCCCATGTGAACCTCATGAAGTTCAACAGGGCCAAGCACATGGTCCTGTACTTGGGTCAGGGCAATCCTCAATATCAGGACAGACTGGGGGATGAGTTCAGAGTAGCCCTGTGGAGGAGGACTTAAGGGTGCTGGTGGATGAAAAAATGACCATAAGTCAAAAATGTGCACTTGCAGCCCAGAAAGCCAACTCTATTCTTGACTACATCAAAAGAAACATGGCCGGCATATTGAAGGAGGTGATTCTGC
This sequence comes from Scytalopus superciliaris, assembly GCA_013400415.1. Taxonomy (NCBI): domain Eukaryota; kingdom Metazoa; phylum Chordata; class Aves; order Passeriformes; family Rhinocryptidae; genus Scytalopus; species Scytalopus superciliaris. Next base: position 10,197 of record VXBX01006113.1, on the reverse strand, counting down.
CCCTCTACTCTGCTGGTGTGAGACCTCCAACATAGGAAGGACAAGTACCTGCTGGAGCAAGTCCAGCAGAGGGACACAATAACCGGAGGCTGGAGCACCTTTCCTATGAAGACAGGCTGAGAGTTGGGATTGTGCACCCCAGTGATAGGACAAGGCAGTAATGTTTTTAAAGTAAAAGAGGGTTGATTTATATTAGATATAATGAGGAAATTTTTTTTACAGTGTGGGTGATGAGGTACTGGAACAGGTAGCCCAGATAAATGGAATATGTTCTATCCCTGGAAACAGTCAAGATTAGGCTGAATGGGCAGCAACTGATCTAGTTGAAGATGCCCCTGCTTATTGCAGGGGAGTAGGACTAGATGACCTTTCAAGAACCCATATTCTTCTGTGATTCTATGGTAAGTAAAATAAAATCACAGAGATAAAACTGTTGGCTTAAGAAATAGTCGCTGGCTGAAGCTCTCTAGAGATAAACACATACACAAATGGTTATGAAAACCTGAGAACAAAAAACAAGAGAGAGCTGGGAGATGCAAATACAGTAAGGTATGAGATCTGTCCAAATGCTGTGGCAACTGACACTTCCCCCCTGACTGATGAGTGCCTGATGCCTGGCCAGCAAACATTCATCAGGAGTCTGTCTTAAAAGTGCTAAGAATATCAGTGAGAAGCCTATGACTACACTCCAACTGTTTGCTGTGTATGATCATTTTATGTACTCATGAATTGTGTATTAACCTCTTTGCATTAGTCTATACATTGTAAAATGCCCAGCAGATGCAGAAAAGTCTCGTTGGGCTGTAATATTTGTTACTGCCATGTGAATGTTTTAAATACATGGCAAGCCTGAAAAGGCATGAAATGTCCATGAATAGGAAATTAAATTAAGACATGAACTTCTGTTATCACCACAGACCTTAATAGTATTCTGTAGCACTGTGGATATAAAATAAAACTTTTGTCATGAATCAGTATGAGGTGCCTCTCAAAACCTTTAAACAGGGCCAGGTATCCTTATCAGAAAGAAATATTTTCTAAGTTTTTTTAACTTGAGATTAGTTTAGTAGTGGTTTTTAATGAAATAATTAGCAGGCTGTGCAGAGTTTGGGATGTCTGAATGAGTGCAGTCAGATCCTATCTCATTTTGTCATTATTTAAGCTGACCAGAGATGTGCCATGTCTGACCCAGGAGCCATGGCAATGAGGTGTCCCCTTGGGCTCCTCCAGGCTGAAGAGATCAAGTGACCTCAGCCATTCCTCCTACAGTTCCCCTTCCAGACATCAAGGAGGAACTCACTTCTCCTTATGCCTCTCCTTGTAGACATATCCTATATACAATATGAATGCATACCATATATTAGAAAATATGGAAAACAGAGATGGTGGATTTTCCTCTCTTTGTCATCTGAGACCCTGAAAAATACCCCAAAAACAAAGGAGAAGCTAACAAATAAAGGACACTTGCAAATTCTCTGCCCGTCTGCGTCCACAAGTGTTTTACATCAGGTTTGTTGTGAGTTTCATACATACCTATAAAAACAGCTGAAACACTGTAATAACTATTTAGAGGCATAGGGATTCCCCCCCAGAGAAATCTGTTGACTGTCACAATCAGATAAACAGCCCTATGCAAGCCACTAGCTATATGCTCATTAGGTTGGACTTCTGTCTTCAAGGACATCAATAAATACAGTATAAAAGAAAAAATTCACTATGCTCTGTGCCACTGAAAACCAAGAAATAAATAATTACATCAAAGCTTTTTTATGAATGTTATTTTAGCTTTTCCTACTCTATTGTATGTGTATATGAAGAGAACTGAGAGGAAAAAAAGAAAAGAAAGGGACCAAAATTTAAGAATTTGTGATATTAATGTTTTATTTTCTTTTGCATTCAATAATGCAATGTTTCTGAAATGTTTCTTTTTCTAAAGTTGCATAAAAAACAATTATTTTGTCTGACAACAATAAGACTTGAAAATCCATAGTGCAAAATAATAATAAAAAAGCATCAATCAACCCTTGTCAGCAGAACAAACCCCAAAGGCCAGATGATGAACAGGTTATGAAAACATGTCGCACTCACACTCATGCCTTTATATAATATGAGTTACAGAATGGAATCTGAAGTGATTTGCTTGGTATCCTTTACTTGTAACTACTGCCTGTCACTGGTAAGAGACAGAAATATCAGTTGTTTGTGACAGTATAATTTCACCTCCAGACATCATATTTTGAATTACTGGAAGAAAACTCTTCTGTAGTATTTTTCTTCCTTAAGTTATTGTTGTAGTTCACTTTCTATGAAATGAGTTGTCTTATTGATAAAGGTGCAAATCTAAGTATGAACATGAAGAAGGTTCTCCTTTTGGTGTAACTGGATGCAGTCTACTGTTGTTAAATCTTTAAATAATTAAATATAAGAGGCTATACTAAAATGGTATTTAGGTGTTTGACTTAAGGGAAAAAAAAAAGCAGTGAAGCAATAAAGACATGAGCACAGACCTTTTGTTACCTAATATTATTGCTTATTCACCAACTCTCAGAAGAATGAATGACTGATACAGCATTGTATGTGCATTGTTGAGGTTAGTAGGATGGATTATGGAAGGGAAGTCCCATGGACATAGAATTTCTTTCTATTTTCCTGCATGTTGTTTTGTTCTGTTTTGTTTTCATGTTTATTATCTGATATGAAGACTCAGATTTGGGAACAGGCATATGCATCTACTTACATCTGAATGTGCATGCAGGCTTATTATAGACAATCACACATCAGTACTCAGGCTATGCTGGTTGCAGTACTAATTCTTGAAGAACTCTGGTCTTTTGTATGACCCTTCTGACTCCCAAAGGGAATTCATAAGCCTGCTGTTACTCCGCATGTGATGTCTACCTGTGTCTGTGGGACAGAACTGAGTCAGACTTTTAGAAGGGCTCTCATTGAAAATTTTAAAAATGATGATGAAAACTAGTGACCCAAATGATGGTGAGTAGTCTGATTACACCAGCTCCATTGGCTGCAGAATACCAGTCAGAGGGGATAAACACAGGCTTCTGACTCCAGCTCCTCTCTTTTGGACAGTATCTTCAGAAAAGGCATCTGCAGAAAACAGTTTTAGTGAGCTCTGAATGGTATTAATTGTAGAAATACTTTGTATTAGGTCAGAGTGCTGATGTGTAGAAATGAGAAACTCTTGCCTTGCCAGAAAAGAGATCTGTCCTTTTGCTGACAACACAGGTTCTTGTTATAACCTGGTATTTCTTCTGATAAAGAAAAAATAAACTATTGTTTGGACCTTGACACCTTAGGAGGGCTTCCAGGACTTATATCCTCTCAGGAGAGCTGACATGTTATGACACACTGACAGAAAAGTCCAACAGTTTTTGCAGAATTTGGACTCTGACCACACAACCAGTACTTTTTATTTTTTCCTTCTTCTTGAGCTGTCTCTCCAGAGCTGATAAATGCACAAGTCTGTCTGAAAACCTCATCTAGAGAGTAATCCAGACACAAACAACACTATATGGGCTGGATGTCTAATCCAAGTTGCTGACTGAGGTAATAAAATGCTTACAACTCTCTGCAATTGTGTACTTCTTAAAAATAGCTGGGGCTAGCTTTCAGGTATTTGCTAGGTATTCCTCTGAAAGCCTGCAGATCTCTCCAAACAACTTAAAGCCTTTTTAATGTTAGCTTATTTTTCAAAGTCAGCACTCCTGTGCTTTGTAAAAACACTGTTTTCTTCAGTTTTAAGTTTACTTACTTTTTACTTACTTACTTTTTGGTTTACTGAAACTTATTTCAGTACTTCCAACACCTTTTTAGTTGCATGTTATTTCACTATTAGGAAGATGAGGGTTATTCAAGTCATACCTCATTATAATTATCAGCAAATATCAGCATACTGTTCACTGATCATGATTTGTTTTCTGATAATAACTGAGACCAGATTTACAGTCATCTCAAAATATTTGAAACCTTAGTCAAAGTACAAGCACGTGTCAAACCATAATGCTCTCACCAATCAGAAATATCAGCAATGTTGACACTTTTCCAGATAAATTCAGGATAGTAAGAAAAAGTGTTTTTAAATCTGTCCTATAGCTATCCTGTGGAAGTCAGCACCATATAGAACAGCTGGTAAATGAGTTCAAGGTATTTCTCTGCACAATAGAAAAACCTAAAGTGGAACTAACAGAAATTAAAGGTTCTCAAAATATTATTAAATACCTAAATGCTATCTTAAACAATGATTTTTAAGAATTATAACCTAATCAGAACTTTTCAATGGAGAGGAGTAAAGATGATTTCAATCCTGTTTTCCTAGCTTTTTAGAATAATTCTCTAATAAACTAGTGGGTGACCCACTCAGCAGATGGGTGAACCACAGAGGTCAGAATTTCAATTGAATTTGTGTATGCACACAAGACTTGGGATGTAAGTACTGAACTTCAGCTAAATAAGTTTTTTTTAAAAGGCTGAAAAAACAATTTGGAAAATCTAATAGTTAAAGTTTTCTCTTGAGATTTCAGGGCCTTTCTTTTTCCTTTAAAATGAGAGCATCTCCCAAAATATTTTGTTACTTTTAATATTGTGAGAAAGAGTACCAGGAAGTATGGGAATGTGTAACGTTGAAAGTAAGTGGGAAGCAAAAGTGGTCAAAATACTTTTGAACAATCTTAAGGCTTGGAGTCTGTTAAAGTTTAGGGTGAAGTTTTAATAGAATCATCCCTCTCTTTATCTGGTTGGTGAGCCCCTATCTCTATTAATGGGAACTGTATCTGGTGCATTCCTGGTGTGATCTTCAGAAGGATCACCTAGAAATAACATGATTTACCAGCTGGCTATTCCAACAGCTGTGCTTATACAACTTGAAACTGATCTTGGTTTCACCACAATGTACTGCCAGGACAAATGCAAACTGTTGTTTAGCATCAGGTCTTTTGGATTATTACAGCTTTCAATTTCTTACAATTTAACAATTCTGATGCAGAATATTTTTCCTACAGCAATTCTCTTACACATTTTTTTAATTAGGTTGTACTCTATTTCTAATCTCTTCACATCCATGACAAAAAGTTGGAGAGATTAAGAAAAAAAGCTCAAAAATATCAAAGCAACAGAGGGAACAGCCTTTTGGAAGGGAATAGCTAAAGTATTTCTGACCTGCTAATGTAAATTCTGACTAGAAGATGTTGTCATTACTGTTAGGTTTCGTAAAGCTGTAACTCTGTGCAGCCTCCACATAAAGGCATACTTTTGAGAAACAAGACACCTGAGGTCAACACCAGGAAGAATCTCCTGGGCACTGAATTAGAACTGTGGTCTAACAGAATCTTTATTTGATTTTCTGTACAATCTACGTAGTGTTTACATCCACCTATACATCTACTTAGCATCCCTAAATTATAAATGTTGTTGGTGTATAGGTCTGCTGTAATACATGATTTTCAACCTCCCTTTCTGTTTTTACCTCCCACAATAGACAGAAGACTCCCTATAATCCCAATGGCAGTCCTGGGATATTGACTTAATTTTCAGAATGGTGAAATGTTAGCAACCTGGAGTTGAGGTTAAATACTGGCAATGTTGCTATTTGATCCAAGGGTTGTTTGCCAAGTCAGAAATGGAAATGAGATCTTTCTTAGACACACCAGAGAAAAGAGATGTTATATGTAGGGGCATAGGCAGGGGAGGGGGGATTTGGGGGAAGAGACTAAATGGAGCCAAATGTGTGCATCTGTCTCCCAGCTCAGGTGCCAATTAGAGCTGCCTAAAGAAGAGAGACCTGCATGGTTCGCTTCTGTTATTAGGCAGAAAGACCAAAGAGGCAGCTAATGCGGTTTCAGCAGAGCAGTGTTCTGCCCTTTCTCGGCAAAGCTTTATAGATCAACATAACTCTCCTTTATCAGTGATTTGCTTCTGTGTGCATTTTGAAATGAGGGTGCAAATATTACTTTTGGTGAAAAAAAAAAGAAGTTGTTTTGATGAAAAAGTTGGTTGAAGAAACATGAATAGAAATGAAGGAGGAAAGTAGATATCTCCTCAAATCTATGTTGTGGTAAAGACAGAAAAGAAGCAAGAAAATGAAGAAGAATCAGTCCAAGCCCTCATTTCTTGGCATGTAGGACAATTTGACTTCCCTTTCTGTATAGAGAGCGTACAAAACTATCCACAAGTACTAACAAAACAACACAGTCAAGTTTAACTTAGGATTTACCACGTGCTAAGCAAAAAGTGTGACTTTTAAAATCAGATCATTAAAAATAAAAAAAAAAAAATTAAAAAATAAAAATATATCATGCTTAGAGCTTTTTGAAATAAGATGGACTACTTACTTAATAAACCTGAAAACATACAATGGGCAATATAAAATGCATACAAAATTAAATCCAGCAGGTGCATTCATCACTGACAATAGAATAAATGGACCCAAGCACCAAACATTTATTTTAATGACCTAAGGCAGCATAAGGATAATGACATAAGATAAAGAACACTGTGAAAACTTTTTGTATTTTTTTCTGTAGCTCGTAGCACAAGGGCAAATAGGAGCTGGAGTATAGTAGCACTTAACTTGACACTTTTTTGACTGTGATGGAGGACTAAGGTAGGAGAGTGGTTATCCTCTTAACAGGTTAATCACAAATCCATTTATTTTGGGTGGCCAGACTGGTCTTACTACATCAGTTTTGGCAGTACGAAATGTTATTTTGATTTTAGCTTTTTAGTACCCTCCATTATATGACACAGTTAGTATAAAAAAAATTCCAAAATATTGAATTGAAAAGGCATTCTAAATTGTGAAGTATTTAACACAAAAACGATTAAGACAGGTCACTGTGGTGTGTTTTTTTGAATTGTCCTCTAAACCCAAAGTTTAGTAAAATCGGCATACAGCATATTTTGATGCTGCTCTGTTTTCTGATGAGGAGTTTCCTACTGAAAATTTTCCAAGCATCTCTAGGTAAGGCTCAGCCTATATGAGAGACCGATCCTCCAGAACTACATTTTCTTTAAAAACACTATCTCTTAAAATACTATTTTTAAATGTCCTAGAAGTTTAATATGAAAGACCTGGTCCACAGAAGGGGTTCCACTCCTTGTATTAGTTCTACTGTCCTGTTGTCAGTTTGCAGGGCAATAAAACACTTATGTGGACTATGGGCAAAAGCAAACTCAAGAAGAAGAAAGCATTAGAAAAGCCGCCAGAGAAATAACTGAACAGCAACTACAGAGCCTGAAAGTAAGTACTTCCATGATACCCCATAACATTCTTTTTTTCAAATTGGAGAGTGATAGACTCGACTGTTAGATGGATTAGGAATTGTTTGGATGGTCACATCCAGAGGGTAGTGATCAATGGTTCAGAGTTCCAGTGGGCACAAGTAATAAGTGGTGGTCCCTGGGGGTTGTACTGAAACCAGTGTTATTGTCTTCATCAATAACATAGACAAAGGGATCAAGTGCACCCTCAGCAGATTTGTAGCTGATACCAAGTTGAGTGATGCTGTTGACATACCTGAAGGACAGGATGCCATCCAGAAGGACCTGGACAAGCTTGAGAAATGGGTGCATGGGAATCTCATGTAGCTTAACATGGTCAAGGGGAAGGTGCTGCACCTGAGTCAGGACAACCTCTGGCATCAATCTAGGCTTGGGGATGAACAGATTGAGAGCAGCCCTGCTGAGCAGGACTTGAGCATGCTGGTGGATGAGAGGTTGGAGATGACCCAGCAATGTGCACTTGCAGGCCAGAAATTCAACTGTATTCTGGGCTGCATCAAAAGCAGCATGGCCAGCAGTCAAGGGAGGTGATTCTGCCCCACTGCTCTGCTCTGGTGAGATCCCACTGTAAGACCCCAAGCCTCAAGCTATGAGTTTACCAAGCCAATTCTACTTCAAAAATATACAAAGTTGCAACAATATCCACCTTCCAGATTATTAGAAGGGCCTTTGGTTCTTTTAACACCTTAAGAGAGAGAACAAAGGGAAAAAAAAAAAAAACAAAAGGCACATTTTCTCAGAAGGTACTGTACTGATAAACTTTAGAAAATAAGAAATCTTGGCAAAAGTTTAAAAGGTAACACAACCAAAACAAAGCATTCCACAAAACATTGACTTAACACATGTTAACTCATATAACTTAGCAAAAGCCAACCCACTCAGTATCCAGCTACCCAAAATATAAAATGAGATTAAGAAAACAAGAAGGAGTGAAGAGAGAGAAAAAGAAAAGATCATCCTGTGAGAGTCCAGCTTCCATGTGACCAGGTAGTAGGTCTCAGAAAGATAGACAGCACTTGTTGTTGTTGTTTTTATCTGCTCTGGCCCCCTGTGGCCATCCCTCCCAGGTTAGACTTCCAGTCCACTGGCCACTCTGGGGTTTCAGGGTGGGGTGAAGAGTGGTTCTCCCACTGTGTGAGCCAGTCAGAGGCTGAGTTAGGGATCCTGAGGGATATGGTGTGGGTGTGCTCTTGGGCTGCCTTTCATTGACAGGTGCTCCAGGGTTACCTGATGAGGGGGCAGGAGCTGGCAAGGAATTACCTCACCTTCATGAGATTTGGCCTGTCCCTCCCATACACACACACATGAGCCAATATAATAATCCAGTGTCTCACACTCACCTGGAGTACAGAGTCCAGCTCTGGGGTCCTCAAGACAGGCAAGACTTCAACCTGTTGGATTGAGTCCAGAGGAAGGATGGCAAGATGATAAGCATTTCAGGGGTACTTGTGTCCCCCTCCAACACAGACCATTCTATGATTCTATGCTTCTATGATGCTATGATGCAAACATCCAGAAACTGACAGAACTGTAGAAATTAAATACATGATAAAGCATTTGTTTGGTTTCAAGAAGACAAATTAAAATAATTTTACCTACTGTTTTTACCCAATAAAACATATATAGTAAATAAATCTGGATCACACAGCATTTTTATATTCTGAGAAACCATAAGAAGCTCAAGAGCCTAAATGTTAATCTCATGGACTGCTTCTCAGATAACTGGTATTGTTTCTAGTGTTCAATTTCCCTGTAAATTTTTAATTTCTTTATTTCTTGGCTCATTGATTAGTATACTGCTTCATAACTTCATAGAATTTTCTAAATCCTATGCAACAGTCACAATCGATTTATGATGGTTAAGAAAAAATTTAAAAAAAACACCACAAACCCCTAGTGTTTAAAATGTTTTTCTCAGTACATCTGTAATGGAATAGCATTTATTAATAAAAATTCTAAATCATCAGAGTAGTAATTACTTAAATCAAAATTCCCTCTAATTTCATGGAATCACAGCAGAAAGGACCTTTAAAGGTCATCTATTTCACTCTGCCTCCAACAGGCAGAGACATCTTTCACTAGATCAGGTTGTTCAAAGCCCCATCCAACTTGTAGTACTTCCAAGATCCTCTCTGCTCTCAATTAATTTCTTCCATGATGATCCCGCAGTCTGTATTGTTATTGGGGATTGCCCCAACCCAGATGCAGGACCTTGCACTTGGCCTTGTTCAACTTCATGAGACTTGCACAGGCCCACTCCTTGAGCCTGTCAATTTTCTACTATTGATTTAAGCTCTGAATTTGGTAGTTTAATGAATGTTCTGCACTACAGTTGTGGGCGGAAGGGCATTAATCATAGGTTATGGTCCTGAGCTATTCCGGTGATAATTCAACTGCCTTTACTGTAGCTACTTAGCTGCCTAGATCATATAAATTTGGAGCAGCTAACTCTGCAATGCCTCTCTGGAAGAAAACTGGTTCAGGTTTTACAAAACTGAACTCAGTCTCATGGACAAGATCAACTTTGGCCTTGAAGTAACTGCCAAATAGACCTTCTCAAACCAGAAGCTTCAGCAGAAAACACGCAGAGATAAAAACATACTCAGAACGGCACAAACAATTTTTTTTTATCAACCCTTCTAGCCCTATAAAAAATATACAAGCCATGTGGAGGAACCGGAAACTCTCTGAGGAGAGCTTGGTAGGTAGAACTGCCTTGGTCTCCATAAGCACTAATTTCCAGTTTCTTCTTTTTACTACAGACTTTATGTTAATGCCATTCTTTTCCACATGTGTTGTTAAGAAGACTGACAGGTCTATTCAGCCTTGATCAAGCCCTTGGCCTTTGCACATCAGTATAATGCTAGTTTGTTCAATTATGTATCTTATATATATATATATATA
>VXBX01006112.1:93986-133679 GCA_013400415.1 Scytalopus superciliaris | reverse complement strand
TATATATATATATAATTTGATTCCACCCCTTCATTAATATGTATCTGTGTTCTGAATGCCTGCCTTCTTCCATTTTTTCACTACCTATTCAGCTTACAAGGAAACCACAGAAAGAAAACTGTACACATAGCTACAAAGAAATTTAACAGAGCAGTTTTTCTCATCTTCTGATACTACTGCAAACCAGTACCATTAATATTTTACGTTCCTGGTTTCAAGGGCAATTCCTACCACTGTTTGAGTACTGAGGACAGAACTTCTAATCATAAATGTTCCAATTTTTCTTTTGGTTACTTAGTTTCTTTAAAGATGTAAGATTTGAGAAGTTCTATGCTAACAACATATCTCAAAACACAGAAGGAAGTTCATGCATATTTTTTCTAATGTCTTATTTTTAAATTCTCCTATTACTCATAAGGTTCCTGAGTTTTCTTTGAAGCAAAATCTTTCTTCACAATAAGCAGTGCTTTGATCAGGCTGCAGTTGGAGGTTAGCACATTAGGCTTTCACCATAGATTCTGTACAAACACTGGTTTGGGGTATATGTGAGCAATTTTGGACTAATTTTACTTTTGTCGCTAAATGATGATGCCTCAGAGTTTTTTGATTTTTGATTTTTAATTTTATAGATTTTAGAAGTTATTGTAGATTTACTGTAGCAGTAAAATAACCTCAGTAGCTTAATGTTTACGCATACCAACCCCATCTTATATAAATCCCTCAAAATTTCAGTAGCTGTTTAGTCTCCGTTTTAAGTTAGAATTGCAGAGAAGTGCCATGAGGCCTGCACTAGAGGATAAAGGCATAGAGAGAAGGACCTCCAAATTCTGAACTTTGGAAGGCCTCCAAGGACACAACATGGTGCGAGGCAGACAAAGATGATGAAAGAGGGGTCCCAAACTCCCAGACTCAATTGCTGACGGAGTGTGCCAGGGGAGGAATGGGGTAGGACAGGGGGGAATAGCAGAACAGGACTGGATGGACATTATCATAAAATCTTGGAAACAAGGTTAAAAGGGGGGTTATGTGGATATGTATTCCTGGAGCCTGAAGGTTCATTAAAGCTTCTGCTCTCCTATCACCTACTAAATTGGCCTGGAGTTTTTTTCTCAGTCTTTAAGGCATCAATGGCAACACAGAGGAAGACTTGCCACTGTTCAGGAAGATTGTCGACCTTTCACTGTGGACAGAAGAGAAGACTGACTCAGCATAACAAAGATGCACAAGTTAAGGAAATGGGTGGCATTGTCAGATTTAAACAAGAAAGCTTTACCAAAGTTCTTTAATTTTTATTTAGTTCATGAGTTAGAAACAGGAAAATCTCTCTCACCCAGATAAAATATTTGTCAGGTCAATTTAATTCAGCCTTTACAAAATAGGAAACTGCTTTCCAAATTTTACTATTTGCATGCAATAGGGTTTGAAAATCCAGGTTTGTTTCTCATCCCTGAGTACCTTGAATGTTCAGCTTTAACATTTGTTTGCTGGCCACGTGGGGACATTGCCTGAGAGAAGGTTGCTTTATAGTGGCTTTCTGACACACACCTAAGCAATTTCATGCATGATCTTGAATGGATATCAATGAGAAATACTTTCAGGCTGCAAATCTGATAAGAATCCAAATGACCTATAGAAGAATACAGTCATTTACTACTCCTAGTTTTCTAAATGTGAGAATTATCATTGCAAAGTCGCTTGAATGACCTCAAATTTTAAAATTGATTACCTTAGAAGGGAAACAGAAACTAGGAAAGAGCTAAAGCTGGGTGATATGATCCCTTAAGGGGACATATTATGACAGGGGTATATTTCCTCCAGCTACAGGAAATTTTGTATATGAAGGAGCAGAAAGCAATAAGTCAGTCTTGCAAAGAATAAACTCTTGCAGGAGTATAATAAGCTCTACATACCCAGCTGGTCTCAGAGAGCCTGCTAGCACCTTTCCCGTCCTGTTGGAGTAACATCTGTTTCTGAAGTGAAAGTGTGTGAAGAGAATGAGCACATGTAGCTATACACGGAGACATGCAGGTGGAAGGAAGTAATTTATTTATTTCAAACAGATTATTTCTGCTGCAAAAAACAAAAGCAGGGTCTGAATGTGTTTCTGCAAAATTCTTTGTGTTTGGTGCTTTTCCTTTTTCTCTCTTTTTTTTTCTTTTTTTCTTTTTTTTTCTTTTTTTTCTTCTTTTTTTTTTTTTTTAAGTGAGATGGAGGAAAACCTGTAATAATTTTATTAAAGTACAATACAAAAATGCAGAGTATGGAAAAATCTCATCAGTATAGCGAATGAAAACAGTTCATTAAAAGAAAGGAAATAATTAAGAAAGGAGCTCCAACTCTTAATACAAAACCTTTCTGACTTCAAAGATTTTTTTTTTTTTTTTGGCAAAAAGATTTCTACCGGTTCTAAAGGACTTGCTGTTGGATTATTTAGATATATGGAAGTTGAGGAGTTGGGATGTGTTCAATGGAGAAAAAAGTCCAATAGGAAATCTAGCAGAAACAAATGAGTTGTATTGAAATTTTCTATGAATACCTATGTCCAAGACACTACATCTTAAACTCTCTATTCAAATGCCTATCTCATCTCATGAAATGTAATTGCTGGTCAAAAGCACTAACTGAAATTTTAGATATTTTCATCAATAAAATGAATTTAAAGTAATCAAGGCTGCACCATGATAAAGGTACAATTTAATATGAATAAAGCCGGCTAAATCCATCTGTCTCACTTTCTCTGAGCCAAAAAGAAGTTGTTGACTAAACAGAGAATAAACAGTCTCATAAAATTCATGACAAAGATTAACAAAGTAAAATATTGAAATTATTCTCTGAAAATTATTTGAAACTGAATGATCTAGTAAAATAATTCAGCAGAAAAATCAAGTCAAGTACGAAAATCAGGCAGAATGTAGTTGGAATAACTAAAGACAGATAATAACACGGATATTAAAGAAGTCACACTAAAAAAATCCAATTAACTTTTTTTAGGAATTAAAATTACAAACAGTTAAATGCAGTGTAGAAGGAGTAGTCAGTGTTTGAACTTGAAGAAGGCTTTTGATTCCACACCAACTGCTGCAAGTGGTTTAGACAACATGATATTGACAGACAAATCCTCGCTGATTGAAAAACTGCTTACAAACTGAAGTCATAATGGTCCTTAGATTAAGTATCAGGGAACTGACAGATGAAATGTTAAAACACTGCTATCATTAAATTCACCCTTGCTTATAAAATAAATCATTGATGTGATGGGAACAAATGCGTATGACTTCAATCAAAAAGGTGTGCACAGGTAATTCTAGTTGTATTAATTCTTCCGTGCGACAGGTTCCAAGCAAATTTATGTATTTTGCAAAGACAAACATGGAGACCCAATGAACGGTAGCTGGTGCTCTAGTTCTGAGATCACTCAGCCTGAAAAAGACTCAGATTTATTGTCTCTAAATCAGCTCTTGGAGGAACCAGCTGAGGAGCATTTGTGTTCTCCAGGCCCCAGTCTATTCTGGCAATAAGTTAGGTTGTCTCAGTTTCACCTTCAATGTGGAACACTGAACACACTCTAGAGGAAAATTTCAGTGAAACATCACCACAAGAAAGTTTTTGATGAATCAGCATTTTAGGACAGATGTTTTGCTAAAAAATTCAAAGCTGTTCAAATTGCTACTTCCTATTAAACTACCTAATCAGGACAGCTGGACTAGATACATGCTTAAAGTTGAACATGTACCTAATTATCAATTGAATCTTCAATATTAAATAGATTGTTTCACACATTACAAGCACATTTTGGAACAGTGTCATTTCCACAAAATCCAGCAGTACAAGCTCAGGGGAAAAAAAAACAACCTCAAACCATAGATCACACCCTTCAATTCTAGCTTTCAGATTTAGAAAAACTCAATAGTTTCTCCAAAAACAGCTTTTATCCACTTGTATGTGGTTGAAGTTCTCAACAAAAATTTCTCATGATTTTGTTTAGCCAAAGAACAAAAATTAGTGCTTCATGGTCATCTCCGACCCATTAGCTTGAAAATAGTTAGCTATGTTTTTACTTGGTTTTTGTTGTTTTTTTTTTCATTATTTCATGAATCTGTTCATTCCTTTTTTATGATCCTAGTTGTTGGAGGAGAGAGACTGGCTGTGGAAGAACGGCTTAATCAGCCCAGATCTGTGACTGCCTGAGGTCTGGAAGACTGCTTGCTGCATTTATATGGACTGTTGCTATATTTAAGGACTGTTTGCAGTTTAAAGTCTGTACCCTGTTTGAGGATTTTATCATGTTATATGTGTTTCCCTTTGTTTCACTGTGTGTCCCTGCTCGAATTTTCCATCCCTCATGGCTTGTAACCCACCTCTGATTGGTCCCTGCTTGCAGCAGGGTAGCATCTCCATATATGGTCTGCACTTGCTCCTGAGTTCCCAGTTTTGAGGATCTTGCCTGGTAATGTAAACCCCTCCCAGGCTCTTCCCTAAACCCCTCCCAAGTGCCACCCCATTCCAGAACCTTCCCTACCAATCCTATATAATCTGGGCACCATTTCAATAAAAAAACCTTTCCCTACATCATACCTTGGACTGTGAGCATTCCATTCCCGTTACCCTGCAAAGACCACACCTCATGATGTGTTCATCATGTTCTTTCATTTCTTCCACACTGGTGTCAAAGAATTCATCACTGGTTTTGGGCAAACTTAACCACAGATGCAAATTAAAGATGACTTTACCAGAACAAGTCATTTGTCTGTCTGTTTTCTCCACTTTTGTTCATACTGAAATGGTGATAGCATTTTCTAATAAAATTTTCTCCATTGGTTAAAAAAGAACTAATTTATTTCTTACCAGACTTTCTCTACTACCTTCTTCCTCAATTAACAACAGACAGCATCATGTAGTCCCCTATTCAAGCCCATAATCTCATCAGCATGATCATTGTGGGCCTTTTTTCAGGTTCTATGTCTAGCATATGTCTCTCCTCAAAAATGCTGCTGACATTTCTTTGTGTCTACAAAACATACTCATGTTCCACCCACTTTAACCAAGTAAAAAAAAATTTTCAAACATTGCCATGACTGTTTAAACACCATAATTTTTTAATTGTCCTAATAGTTCAGGGTCTCAAAGCTTGCTTGGGTTTACCCTGCTAAAAATGGGGTCTAGTTTGTTTTAGCTGTAATAGCTATTAACAGTGGCTAAGTGACTATTGTTTAGACTATTTTAGTGTAGTTATGAAAATACGATGCTCAGTAAAGGGCTAAAAAAGCTAGGTAATCTCTTAAAAATGGCAACACTTTATGCTAACTGAAGAGTGTTGGTTGTTGTGCAACTTTTAAATTTCGGTTGGGATCAGTGGAAAGAAGTGCTTTTTATTAAAACTTGTAAAAATTGTGTCAAGTAGTCTGAATATTGCAGTGTTGATGTGAATGTAACTGTACTATAGTACCATTCATTTTAATTTTTGTTGCAATTATAAAGTTTTAATTGGACTGTAGGCATGATGAGTTCCCTTTTACTATAAAATAAAAAAGCCTCTCAGTGTAGCATAATAACTATCTCGAATACTTCTGCTAAAATCAGTGTCCCTACTTCCTTTAATTTACAGCTTGTACTACCTCAGTGCTCTCTACATTCCTTGACCCCTTCTTCACTCTTTCTCTCATCAAGAGTCATGACCTTTTCTTGTCTTTGCTCCTCAAACTCTTTCTTAAATTGACACGATACAATTTAGTAACAGGAAGTAAAGGTTTATTCTGTATTTAATTTCAAATATTCATTCTTCATAGGTGTAGGAAAAGTTATTATTGTATTCATCCCTCTCCATACTTTTTCTCTTCAGACAAACCAAGAGTTTATTTAACAAGAGATAAATATTCTTAATGCCTCTTTCAAACACTTTTCTTTTCTTGTGAAGCGCATCATAATTTTCAATTCTATGTAGCTGGTTTATAAATACCATTGTCTCTCCTGTTCCTCAGTCTGTATCAACAGGTTAAGCTGTATCTATAAGTTGCCTTAATGATGACCATATTAAAGACCTCAAGACCACTACTCAGTAATTATTATGTCTCTCCAGTATACCTATATACTAGACACCATACCTATATCTCTGCTGTTAAGTAAAAGGAGCTAACTCCTGATCCTCAGACCAAATGACACCAACTGCATTACATTCATACATCCTAAAGGAACTCTGCTAGATCAGAGCAGAGGGAGAGTTTTACTTGTTTGATATAAAGCAAGGAATGAATACTTTAAGTAAGGTCAGGAACCAGATGGGCACTTAAGATTATTTCCTGGCTCTGTTTTTGTTTGTTTGTTTTTGTTTGTTGGTTGGTTGGTTCTGGTTTTGGTTTTATTCCTTAAAAGTACAGATATGTTAGAATAACATATGTTAGAATTAAAAATTATAGTAATGAGAAAGGCAGAGTTATGGCAACCTCTCACTTCCCTTTTCAAGAATTGCACTATTGCTTTTGGTTTCACCTTTGCAGAATGGAAGCTGGAAAATAGCCCATGAAATAGCTTCTACTACCTCCTAAATTTGCCTCAACATTTTCCCTATTTATTTACCATAGCCACTTGGTGTCAGAGTTTAAATATATATATATGAAATTTACTGACATCATTTGCTTGCTGCAAACTTATATTTATTAACAGATAAATATGCACATTATCAATTTCTGAAACACTTAAACAAGATGTTCTCTTCACGAGAAACTAAATAATTTTTGTAGTTTTAGTGAGGATAAGCAATTCAAAGTATTCTGGTAAAACACAAGTGGATAGAGGCAAATCTCATTGGTAAGGGCTTAAGCAGTTAAGTACTCATACAGAGAAACATATCTTTGCATTTAGAAGATTTCAGGTTTAAGTGTCATTTACCCTTCTAGAGGCCATTATGGGTTTAGTTTGTTTCTAAATGACTTCCCAGAAAGCAGTTAAGAATGAGCAAGAAGCAGAATTGGAGCACTGAACAAAGAAATTGTTCAGATATTACTTTGTCAAATACAATTTAAGAGTACAGCAATTTAATGGATATAAAGAAAATAACCACAGAATCCAACAGTGATACCTTCCTGCAAACATTCCAGTAAAGCCTCTGAACCATTAACACAAAAAGGCCATTCAAGTCAAACATGTTAAATATGTATTATACAGAAAAAGGATCAAGGAAAAAATGCTGTTCTGAGTCCATCTTTAATCCCACTTATTTTTCAAAATACAGTGCAACAGAGCAAAAAGGGCATGCTCTGAATTATTTCTTCAGCAGGCTACAGACCCCTATAAAACAATACTTTTCTTCGGGAAAACTCCATTCTTCCAAGGTATTTTAATCTTATTGGAACTGTTTGTTTCATTTGAATTTGAAAATAACTTCTGAAAAACTCTACATGTGGTATTGCATACCATTCCTGAACCCTTTCAAGGGGATAATGGAAACTTCAACAAGAAGAATTAGACAGGAGTCATACAGAGCAACACAGGGTCTTCTTGTTATTAGGCCAACCTGCAATACAGATGATTGTAAATAATGAGCACTCTGGGAATCAAGTCCAAAGTACCAACAGGAAGAAATTAACCCAAAGTCATGATACCTACCCTCTCTAAAAGCAATAATCAGCTCATTATTTTGATATCCTACATTTCCTCTTGGAAAGTTCCATTTAAGTGTAAGTTTTGGGGAAAACTTGTATTTGTTTCATGTTTACATGTGTACCTGGTGTTGTTACTGGATATAGTGATGGGTGGAGGGGGTAGAAATATGAATTTTTTCTCATAGATTTTCCTTTTAGGCTGGAAGTAAAGAACATACATAAGTAAAGAACAAATTTTACCCTCAAAAACATATGTAAAGTCATTCAAAATTTTCACATCTTTGATGTAAGCACATCTAACAGAAATATATCAATACTACCCTTGACTTACAGATATATTCTGGACATTTGAGTGATTATACAAGCACAGGTTTTTGATCTAATACCATACATAAAAATGTCTGCCAACAAAAGACTACTCTGATGTTTTAAAACCAGCTGAGAAAAGAGTTGCAGAAGAAAGCTTTACTTTTACATAGTTAGGCTGACTTGAGCAAAGCAAAAGTAGGAACTTGGAAGTACAGATCAGAGTTTTCCAGGTAGCACAGTCTGACAGCGAGATTTTCAGTTTAAGGGGCAGCTCAAGTCTCTTCAGTACTAGCAACTCCCTCCAGTTCACAAAGGCCAGAAGCGAGCCAAAACTCTGGCTGTGACTTTGTTAAAGCATGAACTTACCACACAGTATTTAAAGTGAGGAACACTGCAAACAAATTTAAAAGCACATGTAGCTAAAGTGATGTTAAATGCATTGCTGAGTGAGAACATGAGCTCCTGTTTTTATATTCAGTGACAGTAAGAGCAATAACTTGCATTGAGCAAGGAAGAGTTCTCTCCTTTCTCTTAAAGTGCTAGTACCCAAGCCACTCTGAGCAAACATGAGCTCTTCAGCTTTACAAGTTATTCTGGCTATTTCTCTGTGATTATGCCTGTGTTCTATGCACCATAAAAAGTCAGAACGACTTAAGGATCTGAATGTGCAATGGCGCACCCTTCTGCAGCTTTCAATATTTTGTTTCCTTTGACCATCACAGTTTCAGAATGTTTCCTTCCTACAAGGATCAGAAATAAGCTAGAATCCCTCTTTGGCAATATGCACTCTAGATCTTAATCATCTATTTATACAGACATTTCCTCTTTACAAATAAATGTAGAGTGGGAACAGAATAAATATTCATTTAAAACCCAAATGTTTATGTTTTGGAAAATGCCTGTTTACCAGAAATTCTTTAAACAGAATGATGTTCTCCAGCTGCAGGGAAGGTTTCCATTAAAATGTTTTTATATTCATTGCATTCACTACTATAGCAGAGTGACTCTATATTGGGTAATGAGTGAGTTAGGGTTTCAGGTTGCATCAAATCCTTCCTTCTATCTGTAACAGGAAGGCTGTGGTGGTGTAAATTAACTGGTTAGCTGATGAAAGGGCATGATAACACCACAAGGAATGCAAAATGTGTTGATCTCCACATACAATGTAATGATGGATGTTTCCTTTAGAAAAAGCTTTCTTTCTAAGGAAAAAAAAAAAGGTATTATTGGATGCATAAGAGTACAACATCATGCAAGATAAGATGCTTCCTAACTCCTTTGCACTGTTTTCCCTGACAGCAGCCTAGATGCATGTCCACAGAGTAGACTGGCAGACAGCAGTACCCTGGGCTGATCATTCATACCATATGATTTTCATATAGTAGCTTTCTAAAAAGGTTGCCTTTTTACATAGTTGAATCACTCAATACTATTTTATTACTATCTCCACCACCTCGAAGGTGGCTAATATGCAAAAGGTGTCTGTCACTTCACTGTTCCTCAGCAGATTTGGAGGAGGGAACTAAAACCAAGTCACAGATCCTCTGGAACATGCTTTCTGTCTTTCCTGTATGGGCCTGCCTGAGGTTTCCACTCTACCTCCTCCAGTTCCTTGATCTTTCTCTAAACCTGCCTCAGAGAGGTAATGTCTCCCTTTACCACTCATCATTTAATGCTCTAACATCTTCTGAGCATCCCAGACACACATAGTTTCTTCTTGGCTAAGTGGTCTCCAGGACCTTCTCACACTTTACCTCCTTATCTGAAAACTAAGACAGTCTGTTGTGAAGTATGCCAGACTCACACATGTGACCCATCATGACACCAAAGGCTGGAATCCATTTGATGACTTAAATTATTTCTTGATAATAAAAGGTCTCATAGATAATATTCGGCATATTTCCTGGAAGAGCTATGGATACATTCTTAAAGCATGTAAATTATTAATGATATTTTAGAAAATACTGATTGATGAGCCCTTCATATCACTCTCAATACATTCAGAGGAAGTCAACTTTTCCAATTCAAACCAAGATTAGTAACACCATAAATAATAAATACAGGTTTTCTTCATCTGGCAGAGCAACAGCAGCAAAATGAATACATGCAGTTTTCAAGCCAAATGATGAAGAATTTGTAGCTATTTTGCAGTGTAGTGGAACAAAACTCAGGTACACTTTGGGTAGTGAAGAACTAGCTTTTTTGAGCTACAATGTGAGTGAAGAAAATCACACAATAATCAAAGAAGTAGAAATGAAAATAATTGTATGATACTCTGCTGATTACGTGTTTACTATGAAGAAGTAAAATACCAAGCTACAAAATATATGAGCTATGTGTGACTGTATCAGAAACTGACTTTTAATTTCATTGGTTAGTAGTACCATAATCCTAGTGAAAACAGTAAGGACACTATTCAGGGAAACAGTTAACCATGGATAATTCTGACTGTAAAATATTATGATTTTTCCTTTAACATGATGATTATAAAATAAATTCCTCAAGCAACAAACTAAGATCTTATTATATTCAATTTATTCTTTAGCTATTTTATCTCAAGGTCATTTAGAG
The DNA here is from genome assembly GCA_013400415.1 of Scytalopus superciliaris. Taxonomy (NCBI): domain Eukaryota; kingdom Metazoa; phylum Chordata; class Aves; order Passeriformes; family Rhinocryptidae; genus Scytalopus; species Scytalopus superciliaris. The sequence continues at coordinate 123,201 of VXBX01006112.1, read as the reverse complement.
TCATCCATCTCCTTCATATTACAAGATGTGATTCATTGCTCTAAAGCCCAGCACTCTTCAGACTAACCTTAGACCCATTCTAATCCAAACTGCAAACTGTTCCTTTTTATACAGCCCTTCTACTCTTTAATCTGTCATGTAATTTTAGTAGTATGTCTTATGAGTAAAGACAGAATAATGTAGTGTCCATTGTGTCTTCAGTTAATCACAGAACTGACAATCTACACCTAATTCATTTGTCAGAATCTGAGCTGAAAGTGAACTCACTTTTCTTTTCACAATCCTCAAACAATTAATTAGGACTCCTGAAGGATGAGGACAGATACTATGAAAAGTGAAGAGTCCCCAGATGCTGTTCTTACACAGGAGAGGAATCAGAAATATCCATTATCTGAGCATAGCTTTGGTCATTCCTCACCCTCTCCTGCTTTTCAACAAACAGAGGCATCATCTCCTTGACAAAGCCAAAGCTCTCAGAAAAGTCAGTCTGAAACATCTAAAGTCCAGCAATTATGGTGAACCAGCTAAAGACACTGATTCTCTCTAGTCCTCATCAGGTGCTCTCTCTGCTATTGGCTGGACTTGCCTTCTATAGATGAACCCTCTTCTATGAGAAGAGGATAGTTCCAAGTCCTCCTCCTAAACTAAGAACTGTGAGTAGAGACAAAGAACAGGGTCTGAAGGTGGACATGACAGCAGGGGACAGACTTTAGGCTTCATCTTTTCTAAACAGACAGTTTAGATAGTTGCTGAAAGTAGAAGGGATTAGTAGTGCAGGAATTAGTACTGGGGAGTTACTGCTCAGTATGAAGCAGAGGGAAGAAAAAAACTGCTAAGGTGTAAGCAGCTGTAACACAAGTGGGTTTGGGGTTTTTTTTCTTGATTTGTTTATTTTTCTATGGTCCTCTCTGTTCTGACCTGCTTGCTACATGGTCTGGCTTTACGGTAATTCTAGTCATATGAAGAGAGCAGTTTTAAGTGACCACCCAGGAAACCAGCAAATCAAGTTCTCCTTTAAGAACTGTGACTTGTATAAGGACAAAAAACTGTCCTTGGAAACTATGACATGTCGCTGTAAAATAATAGTCTAATAACATTTTATTAAATTTAATATTTCAGTTAACATTTACTTAAACTGTGTGACTGTATAACCAAAAGCTGGAAAAGGTTTTTGAAAGGGGACTACTAGAATGATTTTTTCCAGAAAATGTTGTTTCCTAACAATTGAATGCTTTCCTATGGTATAGCACAACAGATACCCTCAAAACAGAGGCACTTGAAGATGTGGGCAATTTTAGAAGTTTTCAATCAATACAAATTAGGACTATATTTGATAGGAAAACTTTTCAGCTAAGCATGTGAACTCTTGACACTAAAGTCTAACAAAGACAGGAATTCTACTGACAATTCCACTGTATATTTGAAATATTCCTAGCTATGAGTTTACCAGTGGGTCTAGTGCAGGTCTGGTTCCTCTTACACAAATGTGGCTGTATTGCATGTCTTCCCTGAAAGAAAATAAAACCTTCCTGTCTTAAATCCTTGGAACTGTAAGGTTAATAATTTAACAATATAAAACATAAAGAAATGAACACACAGAATATTGTGTTGCTAATTTAGGCAAAGGGGTAAGTGCTGAGCATGCATACTACATGCCGGGAATTAATGCTAACCAGCTTATTATTTCCTTTTGAGGAAATGTTCATTCTTTCAAAAGACTTCTGTGGTGCAGCAAAAACTTACCACACTCTGAAACTATAAATGCTTCTACTGCCCCCTCAAAGAAAAGAAATCATTCTCTGAGTAGTCAGTGTTCATAAACCTAAACTTTTACTACTCATAAGAGTGCATGCTACATGAATTCCCTTTTTTTACTGTATACCTGAAGTCCTGCATTTTTGTTTCTTTAGTGTGATCTATGGCATTTTTCTCTCCTAATTCACAGAGACAGTACTTGCTGTAGAATGTCCCTCAAATCCCCTTTACTATGCCCCCTTCATTCTTCTTTTACATGTTACAAACCGACATTCCAAGTGGGCTCCTTCCTGATCTCTGTTTCATGGGAGAAGCAGAGATTGCTATCAAATAAGTGCAAATTACTTCCACTGCCTGCCTAGACTATGAGGCTATCAGCTCTAAACGATCACTTGTGTGTGGCTTGTGCTCCCAGCACTGGGTAAAATGCATGTGTAAGTTCTTGTACTAACAATTCCTGTAATGAACAAGGTAGTCATTGGAGCTGTGCCTGACAATATGAAGCAAATTATTTGTGATGACATCTCCAATGTTAAATGTAAGGACCCAGAACAGTCAGTGAATTTCTGGCACACGCTGTTCTTGNGGAAAAAAGAAAATATCAGATGTCTTTTTTCACTGCTAATTTTTTAATGTAGTGTCTTCTAGAGATTTTTTTTTCACTTAACTGATATTCATCTTCTTGCTGTTAGACTAAATCATGAATTATGAGGTCTAGTAGCTTTTAGACAGGTTTTCTAAGACTGCGATCAATTACTCCTTTTGCATAGTACACATTTACTGTAAGTGCTTTCCAGCCTAGACCCCAGAGAAGGCTGGCTCAGTTACTGTGGAGACCTAATGCATTCAGGAAAGGGATTAGGTGCTGATTGGTACAGACAGTCAATTAGTACTTCAAAGGGAAGCTGACTCCTTGTTTTATATACACAGAACATGGGATAAAAGATTGTAGTTTGATGTTTTGTAATCTCTGTTGATTCAGTGTTGACCAGGACAGCATGATATTGGAAGATTTCTCAGAAGTTAAAAGAGTCCGCATTGGTTCCTAATGGAATGGAAGCACTAAGAGAAACATTGACATAGTACGATCTGTACACACTAGCTTTCCTAAAGTATTTCAGGCTGCAGTGACTCTCTGGGACTCTGTCTGTTCAAGTCAAAAGTATTTTTAATCTCTGTGATGTGCTGATCAAACCTTGAAATGTCAGGTCAAATTATTTCCACAAAACCAGTTCTATTTATGATTAATTAAGATTTCTTCTTGATTGCATACAGTCCTTTTTAATGTATAATCCCTTCATTATGTAGTGATTGGGAGTATGGGCCCAATCCCTGACATAAAAAGCAATTTATTTCAGTGCATGTTATGCCTATGCTGAGATGTATTAAGTTCACCCATTTGATGAAGGAAACAAAAGGCAAAAAACTAAGCTGATAACAAGTAAACCAATATACTTTAAAGGAAGAGTTTTATTCATGGCAACTATATAATTATAAATTCATTATGTACATTGGATTAAAGCCTGTGCCCTTAAAAGGACTGCGTCAGTAATGCACTGATGTTTGTGGATATGTTTTCAGGCTCTGGTGTCCATTCTTCTCAAAGTAGCAAAACAACAGATCAATGTGTAAGTGCCAACAACTACATTCAGGAAAATATTTTGCCTTTTATATATAGTACATACATATTTTTTTTAAAACAAGGAATATAAAAAATTACTTGAATTATTTAGCAATATGACAAATGTGATGTATTTTTAATTATTCATAAATTATTCCAAATTTTATTTTACTCTTCCTTCTTTTTTTCTTCATATTTTACTTTTTCTTCTTCATCTTATTTTCTTTCTCCTCCTGATAAAAATCTCAGAGTCCTCTCTTTGCCTATGTTAACTATTTGTTACATCTATTTGTTCTTCCTTTCATCTGAGATAAATGTAAGGTAATTCCTGCCCAAATGTATTCCAAAATGAAAAAGAGAGAACACAGTCCAGGAAGGATCTTCAGAGCTATCCAAATTTAAAAGTTCAATTGCAGTATCTAAGTAAGGAGGGGAGAAATTCTACATTTATGTCACCTAACTTTAGGCAACTGATATTTAGATGTCCACAGGTGAGCCAGTTATTGTGTATGAAAACCTTTACAGGCAGTGGAAGAAATGAGCACTCTCAGAGAGTGATTTTGTTTATCTATTTTAGATATCTACATTAGAATGAAAGGAACTGGTCTCTGAAGTGCTGTCATCACCATTGTATCAGATAAACTCGATCAGAATCTGATTATGATGAAGTTTATATATGGTGCATGAAGTTCATAAGTAAATGAAGTAAACTACACCAAAGTGTAGTTCAACTTATCTAACTTTTGAACTGCCTTCAGCACAGAGTAGTTTTGTCAGAGTTGCTTGTCAAAGAAACCTACAAGTGTTTTCATTTGCATTTATTTTCTATTTTGTGTACTGAACACAAGAAATTTTTTAGCAAACTGCAGATATAGTGATAACTGTATAAGAACTGACTGCAGATTGCAGACTGAAAGTATGATTAAACAAAAAATTGTATTAAGAGAATGCATTTTAGACTATTCATTGAGTATCCATTAGTCTAGAACAATTAGAGGAAATTATATTTCTCATCCAATTTACAAGCTAGATCATAATTTTTCATTATTTTGCTCTGAGCATACTAAACTGTTGATCCTGATCTGCTGTGATGTTTGTATGTTCCTATCAATATTTCCATCTCACTTATACAGGTTTTCTTCCTTTGAAACTATGTGAAGGGTTTCTTCCTTTTTAATTCATAGGTAACCAACATGACATCTTAGCAGTTTCCATGTCTTCATATGCATATTTTCTAGCCTAGCCTAGGGAAAACTTCCTCAGTGTAAGAGCCAGAGTGATACTATGGCCCAGATAATGTTGTCAGAACTATACCCTAGAATGCCAAGAAGCGGAATAGAGTTTTTGATGCTTTCTGGTTTTCAGTTACATCACCACACTGTGGGTTCATTATGTTACTGGGGTTTTTTTGTGTCACTATGTAACACTATAGCTTGGAATTTTAATTGCTCCGAAATCCTACTGTTACCTATATCCAGTGCCAGTGCTGTGATAGCACTGTGATAACATGTTCTAAAGGGGAGAAATAAATAAGCACCTTTTCACTGATGAAAAGCTAAAATGTACATCAACACTTCTCTTGTGACACTGAGATCAACTGACAGAGAATTTTACCTAAGAGATAGGACTCGCTGTAAAAGTGAGAAACAATTCTTGAGGCACACCAGTTCTCAGAATAGAAGCTAAAGAGCTATCTAACTTTCAGTATATTTCAGTATATTCATCTCCATCTGTGTTAAATGTGATATTGTTTCTCTTTTATCCTCATTTATTTAATGCATATTCAGGTCTACTGAAAGAAGAGAACAATAAAATGTGCCTAGATTTCCCTTATTGTTCTGAAAAACCTAGATGAATCTGTTTTCCACAGCTCTTATAGTAGCACCACCACAGATGAGTAGTATAGCAGTATCACAGCAGTGCCACTAGGCCTGCATCATCATAGACAATACTACACAAACACTCATGCTGTAGTGCTATTGCATACCAGTCTCATCTTTCATCCTGCATGGATGTACACAGGCTAAACAGTTCCCCTTCTTTGCTTCCAGTCCCTGCCAATAATGTCCATGCTGCTCAATAAATAGCTGAGGGAAGAAGATGCCTAACTCTTCAAACTGCTACACCAGAGTCCTCTCTCCCATTCCTGTCTTGTTCACTTCCAAAGATGATATGAACAAGACTGTGCACAAATGATTAAACCCACTTAGCAAACCAGTTCCTTTAAATGTGTCTACATTTTTACCTATTTGTGCCTATTTTGTTCAATTTCTGGTTCTGGTCCTCTCTTCAGGGCCCATACTGAAACACAGCATAATTAAATCACCTTTCACTTCTTATCTTTTTAATATTTCTGGAGTTATTCAAAAGTCATGACATGATCCTGAGTAACATTGCTCTTGGGGACCCCTCTTGATTAGGAAGGTTGGACTGCATGACCTGCAGTGATCCCTTCCAACACTGACTGTTTCCTCCTTAGCTTGATTCATTTTCTGAACAGGATCAGAAGTTGTTTCATAGTGTCATTAACTCATAAAACACAAGGGATGAAGGACCATTTGCTCTTTTGCCACACACCTCTGCCCAAGAACATTCACCTCATCCAATCAATGATGGCAACAATTTCATGGCATTAAGAATCCAGTTGGATAGGTTAAGAAACATTTTTCACTTCTCATACAAAGGCTCTACACAAAAAGGGAGCTGCCTCAGAGAAGCCTTTATCTTCTCATAGTTTGTCTTCCCTTTTCCAAAGCTCTGTAAAAATTTGTGCAGCATCCTGGACTCGTAGCATCAATGCCAGTCTCTTGCAAATTATGTTCCCTCAGTAATCTCATGAGTTCTTCACTGTCCTGTAACTTTTACCTATACATATCAACTAATGTCTCTAGAGTGACTAATAGCAGCAAATTAATTAGATATATGATTAAACAAAACTATGTTTACCTCTTTACTTCCCTCCCTGTCCCCTGGGGGGAAGAAAAAAAAAAAGACAACACAGTTTTATGGAAAATATGCTAGGCAGTTTTATGGAAAACATACAAATAACATAATACAAAATATGCTTAATGTTTTAATCCAATTAGCATGTAATATGGCTTTGTGTTGAAACACAAGCAGGGAGACTGGGACCTCCAGTTTACTTTTTGAATTATTCACAGTATTTCTTTGTTTCCCATGGGTTTTGTTGCAAAGATACCAGCTCTGGCTCCACATAGGCTAACAGTGGAAGTTAGGGAAAGACATACTCTTCTGGCTCTGCATAAGACAATTTTTGGTCTGAAAGCTCTGTGACTGCATTTATGCACTGTTAACTGCCTGAGTCTGAATTAATTTGAGGTCTGAAAATTGTGCTCCATTCTGTGGTGGCTATGATCTTAAACATGTAAATACATTTCTTTTTTTTTTAAGCCTAACATTCAGTTGTCCCATTACCCATGATATCCCTGCTTAGACCACTGAACACTGGAATTTCCACTTTCTTTTTTTTTCCTTGATATCCAGGTCTATACCAATCTGAACTGTTCAGAATCAAGTCCCAGTAGGATTAATAAAACAGACATTTCTGTGAATTGCACAATTTTAGAAATTAATCAGTGAGAACTCACATGTCCAATACAAGAATACACTGGAGACTGTTCAAGAAACAGGCTATCAAATTTAAGTCCCCAGGCCATGTGAAGAATTTCTTCCACTTGGACCTGAGACTTCAGTTAGCATGGAGTACTTGTCCGTTGAAATTTGCTGACTTGTCATAAGTAAAAATCTTTTCCATAAGATGGATCCCTGTGGATGGGACCTCATAACACACAGGCAGGGGTCCAACATGCACTTCAGCTGAACTCCTGTGTTTACACGTCCAGTTGTTCCCACATCCTTGGCATGTATCTTTGCAGACTTAAACACTTGCATGCTTTGTATCACAGTTAGGGATCTCAGTGTGTTGACATCATAGGGCAGCTGGCATATTCCCTTGGTCCCCTCCCAGGACATCAGATTCTCCATGCTGCATAGCACCTAATGAAGCTGGAACCTGTGATGGTTGTGAGCAACAGAATCACATAACCTGATAGAATCTCACAGGCAACATACTATGGTTTATTTCACAATTGATCACCCCTGTTTAGGTGTTTCTCTTTACACACACATAGTGGTGGGGGCTTCTTCCCATGTAGATTAAATGATCCCTGGCTCCAAAAGGGAAGAAGACTGACTTTTTTTTTCCTCTATGAATGGTCCTGACTACTCTGTCAATTGAGGTGTTTATGTGAGCACAGTGAGGATTCCTGCCTTGCTCTATACTCAGTTTAATTGTCTTTAATCCCAATACAGTCCAGGCTCCAGCTCTTCTGGCTAGTGCTCCAATCCCTGCATCATACACTTAAGAGGCAGACACCAAGTGCCCTTTTCCACACAGCATGGTGTTTTGGATGAAATTCACTCAGCAACTGTTCCCAAGTGGACATATTATCCTGGCATTTCCTCTTCTTTCCCAACACTGATCAAAGAGATAGGCACCTAAATTAGGATGCATCCTACAATACAGTCTTTAGATCTTTATCAGACCCAGAAAAGTCACTGACATTGTGTTTTACTGTAATTCAGGAAATATTTTCCTCTCTAACAACTTCACACTGTCTCCTGTAGATTAATTTTAATATGAAGAAGTGAAAGGTGGTCAACACCTCAGCATAGTGGGCTTTATTTTCTGCAACCACCTAAACTTACTTGCTATACTTACTATAGCGTAATTACCAATAATACACAGTTGTTCTTATGCAAGAACGTATTTTGAGGTGCTACAGAGTTTGGGTTTGGTAGTTTTGGGGTTTTCCTGTGTGTGTTTTGGGTTTTGTTTGTTTCTTTTGCCTTTTTTTCTGCATCACATTTTTGTCACTAGGAAAAAACCAGGGATTTTTCCTCTTCTGTACTTGAAACAGTACTCATGGTGCATGATGAGTGTTTCCAAAGGACTGAACTCATATTTAACTACACAGATTTTGTTTGACTCAATGTAAAATGTGCAGTTTAATCCTGTGTAACTCTTTTAAGATTAAGAACATGTTTTTCAACCAGTTAGCATTTCATTGAAGCATATTTGGGAACAACTTTGTGACAATCTCTGCAAATCCTAGCAACCAATTCTTAGTTAAGCAGATGCTTTCTATATAGGGTCTTTAAAACTTTTATTTACTTCTTCTACAGGTTTTGATAATTTTAAAATTAAGAAATACTGGTGTGCATTCCACCCCTGTATAGCATTGATTTCTGATGCGTAATGCCTCTACAAACAACGGATTTATTGATTACAGAACCTCCCACAAGCCATTCTTGCCAGTGTATGTCTTTTCTACAAAAAATGTGAAAAAAACAAACCTCAAATGCAAAAAAAAAAAAAAAAAAAATGGGGACTTGGAAAAAAGCCACCTTTACTTTAAGGGTTTTTTTGCAGTCAACATGTTGCCCCAGCAACCTAGGTTCTTACTGTCTGGCAGAAGACAGATTTCTTTGGTTCCATCATGTTGCAAAGCTGAAAGAAAGAAGAGAGAGAAGCAATGAAAATTCACCATTTCATTATTCAAATATGTGAATTACTCTGAGCTGCAGCCAAGCTATGGGTCTCACCCACAGAGTTCTCTAACACCTATTCAAACTCTTCAGTGCTGCAAAACTTCATTTCCATTAATTAAATAATTACACCAAACTCTGTGTAAAGATAGCATTCAACTGAATTCAGGCATTCCAAAATAGTTATTCAGTACAGCTGAAGCTCATATTACTATGCCATGAATTGACAAAGATCTTGTTTATTTCCTTTACCAGAGGTTCTTCGAACGTCCACTTAAAGAAAAAAAAAACAAACTAAAACACAAAAAACCACACTCTAAAAATACAAAAACTGAAAAACAAAAACAACCCCCCTCCAAAAAAAAAAAAAANTTCCCAAAACAACACCCCCCCCCCAAAAAAAAAAAAAAAACCCAAACAAGAAAACCCCACCAACCCTCAAAACTGTAATTGATGACATTTCACATAAGTGAACAAATCAGAAATTAGAGTATGAAGATATCCTTTCTTTATTTAATAACATAAGCATGTTATTATATACTAATAGAGTTAATGAATCATAAAGATGAAGTCCTGAGAAGTTTAAAAACTTATTGTCTTTGCATATATAACATGAATTCCATCATTTTTAGTGGAAAAAGATGTTTTTTAAGCAAGTTTATGCAAATAGATTACATTTCAGCCTTTTCTTTATGGCCTACCTTTGGTTCACACATTCACAAAACACTCTACTTTCTGTCAGTCACATGGCTCAGGAAAATAATAATGACTGAGAGAAACAGCAGTGTAAAACAGCTCATTAAATGACCAGTTGAAAGGAATTGACAAGAAAGGGAAGACAGGCATCTGAAACACATACAGAAGGATGAAACAGAAGCTAAAACATGCCTTGCCATAGAGTAAGTGATGACAATCATGGGAATGGTCTATATGATGTGCAAAATGCAGTATTGTGGCTTTGAGATCTGTTCGTTATTTTCTAATGTTCTCATCCATCTAGATGTATGACACAGATATTGGGCAGCCAAAACATCTTTGTGTCACAGGAAAATCAGAGATGAAGGGTGTCAGACAGTAGAGATCACAGCAGCATAGCTTACAGAAATACAAAAAGGGCAGCTTGTAGATTAACCCACAGCTATCACACACCACACTGTGAAGATGGGGGGAAAATTGATCTCCAGCCAAAGAACATTCTTTTCACTCATTAGAGTATTTAATTTTATCCACTAAATTTTCGTACTAGATGTGTTTATGCGCAAATGGTGATTTTTATAAAGTGGAGGACAGTAAAACTTAAAATAAGGTCATGCATTATATTTATAGGCAGTTTGGCAAATTTAAGCATGCCTAGGGAACTAAGAAGTGATATAGACTGTGACACCAGCTGTGACACTGGATGTGAACACCGTTCTCTGTTGTACAAAGTTATACACTTTTAACTATAATCTGAATTACAAACATTTCTTTATTGTTATATGCAAAACATAGGGGTTTTTTACAGAAATGTATTGTTCTGATGGAGATTTTTGCTTTCATCTCTGTCAGACAAAAATCTAGGGGAGAATAGAGCAACAAGCAAAGGCCAGACAAAGAAGATATTAATGGTCACGGGAGAGACATAAGAGGCACAGATTTCCCTCTGTCATACAGACCATGAGGCTTCTGAAAATTCTTTATACTAAGAGAAAGCTGGAGGTTTGAACATACATTTAATTTATAAGTGTGAAAAAACAAAGGAGTGGCAGAATAGTGATGACAAAATGTTGGTGAAACTCAGTACCAAAGAAGTTACTGAATGGAATGAAAGGTTGAATTATGTCAGGAGGAAATCAACAGCTATGATGAAATCAGTTATTTTAGAGAGAATTGTGAAATGAAGTGCCCTGAAGTATGTTGTAAGCACACGTCTTTTTCCAGAGGTTCTCCTCTCCTCTCCTCTCCTCTCCTCTCCTCTCCTCTCCTCTCCTCTCCTCTCCTCTCCTCTCCTCTCCTCTCCTCTCCTCTCCTCTCCTCTCCTCTCCTCTCCTCTCCTCTCCTCTCCTCTCCTCTCCTCTCCTCTCCTCTCCTCTCCTCTCCTCTCCTCTCCTCTCCTCTCCTCTCCTCTCCTCTCCTCTCCTCTCCTCTCCTCTCCTCTCCTCTCCTCTCCTCTCCTCTTCTCTTTTCTCTTCTCTCTCAAAAGCAGTGTGTTCATATGTAGAAGATGAAGTCACAACTGATGTAAAGTCTAATATTATCTATGCAATTTCCTTTCTGAAACAGTTTTATTCAACCACTCTATATTCTTTGAGCTCTAATTCTTTCTGGATTCCCATATATTTAGAAAATTATATAAGGAAATAGAGACAAAATTCTTTCTCATTGCAAAACTTGGTGATTGCAGAAAAATACTAAAATCTCATAGTTTTTATATTGATAAAATACAACCAAAGAAAATGAAAAGGCTAGAAAAATAGTATGAGATAAGCTTCAGAATTGGTGAATGATTTTCATTCTTTCCCTCTTTAACAGCTTCACTTCATTACTGGATGATTTGACAACTTAAAACAAGCTAAAAACAATGGAAACACAGCAATGAAAAAGGAACAGAAGGATAAAAAAATTATACCTCATATCACCATTTTAATTTTCTCTTTTATATATTTCTTGTTTTCAACTTTTGTATTCTAGTTAGCACTTGAAATCCAATAGAAAAATATTTTATGAATGCAGAGATTTCCATTTTCCACCTGCTACTGCAACCACTACAAAATCTAAGTAATTTCAAACTATAGCCGTCTCATTTGATTTTGCTCTGTCTCTGATTTAATGTACATATATAAACAAAAGACATATTACTGTATTATTCTCCTCCAATTCATTTATATGTTATGACAAAGGGATCTTAACTTCTGAAATAAACTGGTTGCTGTGCCACATAGGCACTAGTAACTGCCTTCTGCCTGCTCAGTTTTAAGATGTGCTTTCTTCTGTTAGTTATTAATAGTTGTATGAAAAGTCTTAAGTCAAGGGCTTTGATTGTTTTTTTCATTATTGAAATGTCTTCAAAATCCCTGATTTGGTCACTATGGAATGTGGGATGAATGACTAAATAAACCAAGTGTCTAATATTACCACAATAGTATTTCAGTATCATGGTGGCAGAATACTATGCCCCCAAAACAAGTTTTCCCCAAGGTAAAAGAAACCTCAGAGCTCTTGGAAAAGAGTAGGTATGCCTATGTACCAATCTCATCTTATGCTATTTGTATTGGGTTTGCAAAACAAGGTTTTGATAATAGGGAGGTGGAAGGAGGGTGCATATGAGTGGCTTCTCTGGGAAGCTGATAAGAACCTTCCCCCATGTCCAACAGAGACAAAGCCAGTCAGCTCCAAGACAGAACTGCTGCTGGCCAAGGCCAAGCCAATCAGCAGTGGTAGTAACCCCTCTGAAATAACATATTTAAGAAGGAAAAAAGGTTATTTGCACTGAAGTAATTGCAGACAAAGTATAGAAGAGAAGTATGCAAGAGAAACAGCTCTGCAAACACCAAGGTCTGTGAATATGGAGCATGAGGAGGTGCTCCAGGCAGCATTGCTGGGGCGTGGTGAGGCAGATTGTTCCCCTGCAGGCCTTGGAGATGCACAGTGGAGCAGAGATCCACCTACAGCCCATGGAGGACCCACACTGGAGCAGGTGGTTTCGCAAAATAAGGCTCTGACCCTGTGGAAGGAAAGCCTGTGCTGGAGTAGACTCTTTCTGGGACCTGAAGCCCCATGGAGAGAGGAGCTCACACCAGAGCAGGTTTACTGGTAGCACTTTTGACTCCATGGGGGATCCACACTGGAGCAGCCTGTTCCTGAAAGACTGCATCACATGGAAAGGGACCCACAGTGGAGAAGTTTGTGAAGAACTGTAGCCTGTGGGATGGACTCATATTGGAGGAGGTTATAGAGGACTCTGTCCTGTGGAAGGGGCCCCATTGTGGAGCGGGGGAAGGACTCCTCTCCCTAAGGAGGTAACAGTGGCAGAAACAATATATAATGAACTAACCATAACTCCCATTCCCTATCTCCCTATGCTGCTGGTCAGGAGGAGGTAGAGAATTGGAAATAAAGAGAAGCCCAGGATAGAGGAGAGGGGCAGGGGAGGGGAGGTGGGGGGGAAGGTGTTTTACAATCTGTTTAACTTCTCGTTGTCTTACTCTGATTTTGATTGGTAATAAATTCAACTAATTTCCTTAATCCATGTCTGTTTTACTTGTGATGGTAATCAGTGAGTGACCTCTCCCTGTCCTTACCTCAACTCATGAACCTTTCCTTATATTTTCTCTCCTTTGTCCAGTTGCAGAGGAGTGAGAGAGTGGTTTTGGCAAACCATTACACTAGCATAAACTTCTTTAAACCTCTTTGTTATAAATAAAGCATGGAGAGAGAGAGAGAGAGAGAGAGAGAGAGAGACAGAAAGGGACTGATATGTATAAAATATAAATTTATATATAAATGAAAACACTTTTATGAACAACTGTAGCTGAGATCAGAGATTTAGACACTTAGCTAGAGACATCTAAAGACTTATCTAAATCTCTGTTTTGTTATTCTAATCACGATCAAACTCTCCAATCTTAATACAACTTTAAAACATGGATTTTGGCATCAATTTTAAATTCAGTGAAAATAAGGTATACAGCTCAGATAGCTTTAAAGGGGTGAGGAGCTGCTTTAGAAAATTTTTGTGACTCTAAAATGTTCCTGTGCTAAATGTTTGATATTTTGTTAGATTTTTAAAGCTTTCTTAGGTTTTAATGTTTGTTTAGTACCTTCCGTGAGATCTGCAGTTTAAATTCATGTTTTAAATTAGTCCATAAACACAAAATACATAGTTCAGCTAGATCTGTAAATGTACCTCTTAGAACTGGACTGAAAGAGACTATGATGAGACCCATAGCTCCTCCACTTGGATATCTGTTTTGCCTCAAAGGTGCTTTAGTACAGTTAATGTACTTAAGCGCTCAAAAAGTTTATCCTGAAGTTCCTTTCTTAATTTAAGTTCTCAAAGAAATAAACTCCTATGAATGATTGTATGTGATTCTCAAAAAAAAAATGTTCAAAAATAATGACGAATAGGTAAAAAATGTTGGTTTTCACTAAGAGATCAGATTATAAATATATCTTTCAAGTATTTTTATTGGATATTAATGTTTTAGCATATTCATAAATGTTCTAGCAGAGAACATGAACAGCTCTGAATAACACTGAATGTTACTGGTGGAAGTAACTATAAATAGAAACTGATTTGCTCTAAACTCACCATGACTGGCCTGAGGAAATATTGGAGTCATTGCAGAAATTTTTCCACATATATCATCTCATCACCCAGAACTGGGCAAGTACAAAAGAGAAGTACCAGTGCAGAAACTGAGAACAAGCAGAATTCATTTTGATTCCTCCATATGGTGTGTTCAGCTCCTGCATATCACCTGAAGGTCTACTTGCTTCACTTTGGAACAGATGATCAGAAAGGTAAGACAATCATCAGAGATGTTGAACTGTCAACAGCTTTGAGGCTTAGTAGAATATGACTCCTCAGGATGAAGAAGAGATGACTGGAAAAGAAATGACTGATCTATGCAGTGATTTACAAATTTAGCAAACTACAGGAGAGAAATAGAGAACACTACTTCTCACAGTTTAGGGGGAAAAAAACAGAGGGAGGGGACAGCAATTGAGTTATCCAGCAGCACTGAACAAAATACATAAGTTTGATGAATAGTTAGTTTGCAGGACTCCTTATCACAAGCTATTGCAGTGGTAAGTGGGAATTTAAAAATAGTTTGATAATTCATGGAGGGTAGATTCATCAAAGAATCAATAGAAATTCATCAAAGAAACAATAGTTTGGAGGTGACTCAGGGTCAGGCAGTTGCTAAAAAATTGATTTCCAGGAGCTAAGATGAAATTGACTTTATAGACAAATTTTTTTCTTATATTTTTTCCCTTTCCCCCCAGAAATGATAGGAAAAACAAAGATGGGTCTTCAGTCTCATCCAGTACATCCCTCATGTTTCAGCTTGTGATTTAGGTCTCATATTTTCTTATTGTCTCATCTCTTCAGATTACATTTTAAAATAGAAGTGATATGGTTAAAATAAGAGAATAAGAACTTTCAGTTGTAATAATCCTTATATTCTGCTAGTTTCTCTTGAAATTATACAACTTGGTCTGAGGTGTAGGCATGCCATTACTACTCAGATCCTTCACATAATTTTATATCTGGTTGTATTTCCCAGAGAATCTTAGATAGTCTCTATCTTCAATTTTAATTACATTAAAATTATATATTGTATAGATCTGGATAAATACAATGCAATATTTTGTGGGTTTTTTTTAGGCAATGCACTGTAGAATTTGAATTTCATGGCTAGATTTGATTTAAGTTATTGCAATGAAATTACAAAAAACCTTTCCCTTCTATTGCCTTGTGCTTCCTGCTAAATACTCAAAGTTTCACTGAGTAATCTTGTTTCTTATTCAAGACTTGTATAGAGCTATTGTTCTCTTTAAAACAGTCTTCCTCACAGGGACAGATGCATTTCAAAAATGAGTGGAGTGATCCATTGAGACAATTATTGCTGATATGTAAACTCAGCAGAAATCAGAGATCTCTGATCAGCATGTAAGTGAAGCTTGTGTAAGCGTATTACGAATGTGCAATTGCTGCAGAAGTAGAAGTGATTGTGGGCTGTATTAATAAACAATTTCCTGTAAAGACAGAGAAGCATTAATGCCAAGGACCTGGAAGGACGTTGCCGTGCAGTTTTGTTAGTGCATTAGTGAATAAACATTCATGAGAGAGAAAGGTTATTTAAATTAAAGGATAATAGTGGCAGTAGAAAAAAAAAGTATATGAATCATCCAGGATTAAAAACATTCTCAGAACTAAGATTTTCATCGTAGAATCATAAAGGTTGGGAAATACTTCCAAGATTGAATCCAACCTTTCACCAGACACCATCGTGCCAACTTAAACATAGCACATCCAGTAATTTCTTGAACACTTGAAGAGATGGTGACTCCACCACTTCCCTGGGCAGTCTGTTCCAAAGCTTAAATACCCTTTCAGTGAAAAAGTTCTTCTTGATGTCCAGCCTGAACCTTCCCTGGCACAGCTTGAAGCCGTTTCCTTGCTAGCTGCCTGGGAGAAGAGGCTTCTTTGCTACAACCTCCCTTCAGGTAGTTGTAGAGGGCAATAAGGTGTCTCCTGAGCCTCCTTTTCTCCAGGCGAAACAATCCCAGCTCCCTCAGCTACTTCTCATCAGATTTGTGCTCCAGACCCTTTACCAGCTCTGTTGTCCTTCTCTGGACCCACTCCAGCACCTCAATGTTTTTCTTGTCATGAGGGGCCCAAAACAGAACACAGTACTTGAGGTCCAGCCTCACTAGTCCTGAGTAAAGGGGAAAGATCTTTTCCCAGATCCTGCTGGCCACACTATTTTTGATACAAGCCAGAAGGTCATTGGCCTTCTTGGCCACCTGGGCACACTGCTGGCTCATGTTCAGCCACCTGTCAACTGGAATCCCCAGGTCTTTTTCTGTCAGGTAGCTTTCCAAACACTCTTCCCCTCTCCTGTAGTGATGCATGGGGTTTGTTGTGATCCCAGTGCAGAAGCCAGCACTTCACCTTGTTGAACCTCACACCATTATCCTCAGCCCATAAATTCAGCCTGTCCAGATCCCTCTGCGGAGCCTTCTTACCCTCCAGCGGATCAACACTCCCAGCAAACTTAATGTCATCTGCAAACTTACTGAGGCTGCACTTGATTCCCTCCTCCACCAATAAAGATATTAAAAAGAACTGGCCCCATTACTGATCTTCAGGAAAACCCACTAGTGACTGACTGCCCACTGGATGTAACACCATACACCACCACTATCTGGGCCCGGTCATCTAGCCAGCTTTTTATCCAGCCAAGAATGCACCTGTCCAGCTGTGGGCTGCCAGCTTTTCCAGGAGAATGCTTTGGGAGACAGTGTCAAAAGCTTTACTGAAGTCTTGACAGACAACATCCACAGCATTCACCTCACCCACTAGGCTGGTGACCTGGTAAGATCAGGTTGGTCAAGCAGGACCTGACTTTCCTAAAGCCATGCTGTCTGGGCCTGATCACCTGGTTGTATTGTGTGTACTGTGTGAAGGCACACAAAATTATCTGCTCCATGACCTTCTAGAGTACTGAGGTCAGGCTGGCAGGCCTGGAGTTCCCCAGATTGTCCTTCTGGCCATTCTTTGTGGATGGGTGTCACATTAGCTAAGCTCCAGCCACGTGGTAGCTCCCCAGTTACTCAGGACTGATGACAAATGATGGAGAGTGTCTTGATGAGCTCTTCTGCTGTCTTTCTCAGTATACTCCCATGAATCCCATCCAGCCTCATAGACTTGTGAGTGTCTAAGTGGCACAGCAGGTTACTAATGACTTTGTGCTGGTTTACAGAGGTTCTATTCTGCTCTGTCTGTGTCTACCAGCTCAGAGGTCTGGTTGTTCCGATGATAATCAGTCTTTCTGTTGAAGACTGAGGAAAAGAAGGCATTGCATACCTTAGCCTTTTTCTCATCCCTGGTTACAGCATTCCCCTCCACATCCAATAAACGATGGAGACCTTCCTTGTTCCTCCTTTTTTTGTTAAGGCATTAATAAAAACAGTTTTATTATCTTTCCCAGCAGCGGCCAGATTGAGCTCTACCCAAGCTTTGCCTTTCTAATTTTCTCTCTACATGACCTAATGATATCCTTATACTCTTCCTGAGTTGCCTCAGAACAGTAGGGTTCTAGAAGAGTCATCTATTTGCAATGGTGTGAAAACAACTAGTTTTATTCTCATTCTTATTCAGGTTATAATAAATATAATGAAATTTTGTAGTGTTTAATAACAGGGGCCTAGATCCCCTGAGGCATGTGGTCTTTTCCTGCCCCACAGTACTCTATCTATATATGCTCAGTGAAATTGTTCCAATAAATCTCTCTCTTTCCCAGTGGTCTTCATGGATCAAATAGGAGAAATGTAGCTTTGCACAGTACTATAATAAAAATGGCATCAAAATGTACGTTTAAAGGGATGAAAGAATGGATAAGAACTAAATGCATAGAAGCATTAAAAAAAAAAGGGAGGAACTGAAACTACAGACAATAGTACAAACAAAATTTTGCTGTATGAAACATTTTGCACAGGACAAGTTCAGGAAAACTGAAAACTATGACCAAGATCCAGCTTATCTCAAGCTGAGGTTAATAAATATTCCACAAAATGAGATATGTTTCACATGACTAAATTATAGCACATGCAGAAGCCTGCTTTCAAAAAAAGTTTCGGAGAAGGACATCAATCCCTTAGTTTCTACTTCTTCAGCCTGTTTCTGTTGTTTTCTAGGTTTTTTTTTCCTGAAAGTCTTCATTAGGCAACATCAACTAAGTATGACTGAGCTGACTATGCTTGCTGTCTTTTTCTTAATGAATAAATAAATCACCTTTCTGTTCCATTATGCAGGCTTTTCACAGAGAATGTGAGTGATGTGCAAATGTCCACTATGTTTATTCTCTCCCCTCCATCTTCCATCAGGAAGCTTACAAGTGTGGCCCTCAGTTTATAGACTAGATAATTGGAGTGGTATTATGGTGATTTAAAGTAATCAGATTGTTGTCTGAAACAGATTGATAATAACAGATAGAGACTCTACAAAATGTTGAGTTGAACCTTTTTTCAGTGAGAGAAATACAAAAGAGTATACTCCACTTAGAACAGTGTATCTATACTGTATATTTTAATATTGAGTTCAATTTATTTTATTTCATCCAAGCCAAAGGAGGATAATTTCCAGCAAGTTGTTGCAACTCTATCACACTAGGTTTTTTGAATAGTTTTTCAGAACTACTGCCATCAATTCCATGAAATTTTTCTGCTTTCAACACAGTATGCTCTTTTTTCTTGCTTTCAGTAAAACTTAGTGTGCAATCTCATATCAATCAAAGAGTCTACTACCTCCACAAGGCAGAATCAGAGAAACTGAATGCAATTTGTGATTATAAAATTGGAAAGACAGGGTGGAGAAAAAGATGGAGTTCTGGGAACAAATAAGGGCTTGGGAAGATGTTGAAATTCCTAAGCTCATCTCTGCCACAGATGGGATGGAGAGCAGGAGCACAGATAAGAAGGCATGTGAGATGTGGATGTTGACCCTGCTGTAAGGGAGAAAACTGGCCCAAGTTCATAATTCTGCCNTTTTTTTTTTTTTTTCCAACAAGGGCTATTTCAAGCTTCTTAAACACATGCATCATGTCTTACACATCACTAATAAAGTATTTTGCAGTTACATACTAAAAGGAAGACTAAATATGCTAAATTCATACTCTGCTACAAAAATTAGTATTGAAAAATGTGAAAATAATTACATTACAATTATCAACAACCAGATTATACAAAGCATGAAGAATGGGAGACTTTATACATCTCTAGTACTTGGATCTCATCCCTTAACACAGATACTTAAAAAAGGTGTCTCTTCACCCTGAGCTTCCTTTGTTACTCAGGGAAAAGGATAGATACTTTGTGATTGGACCAACCTAAACAGAAAGAGAGCCACTTGTGCCCTCTATTCAGCTCATCTCAAGGCTTAAGAAACCAATGTAGAACTGACCAACCTTCCAAAACTTTAAAAAATACTGTATCCCTGAAAACAGCATGAAAAATGTAGGGTTTTATACACATGGTTTACACATTCACCTTCATATACAGATACAAATGAACATAAAATCAACTTATTTCCATTAGCAGAAGTTGTTGATTAAATAAAATATACATGGAGCAGTTGAAATCTCTATGTTTAAGAATACTGAGGTTTTATGAGAAAAAGTTTGGACTGGAAGCATATTCAGTACAGCCTTCACTTTAAAAAGCCAGTTATGTAGCCAGAGATTACAGAGCTGACCATCACCATTGTTGTGCTTTGCTCTTGAGCTGTAAGTCTGTAGGCAGCAAAGATCCCAGGGGCATGATTAGAAAGATAATATGAAAGAGCTCAGTATTTTGAGACGTTGTGACTTTATAAGTGTTCTTTGCAATGCAAGGCAGAAAGCACAGTGAAATCATTTCTACATGGAAAACAGTGAGAATGTGCATAAATCTTTCTGCCTTTAAGAATACTTTGTTTAAATTTTTAAAATCACTTAGGTCTTCTGGTCTGTGAAAAGCCAGTATTTGTAGAGGCTGATGGATTTTTATTTCTTGACAGTTTAATAAAATATTATGCCATATAAATGTCTTATTATCTGTATTATTAATTGATTTAGGTACATTTTCTTCCTTTGAATCCTTACTAAACAGAGTTGTTGTTTTCTGAATTGATTTTGCTGTCTCAGCCACACTGAAGCATAGACACTTTTTTGGCTTCCATCTGAATGAACAATTTCCTAGTTAGACACACTGGATTTGGAGTTGGGTCAATAAAAGCTTTACTGTGTCCTTTCTCTTTCCTCACACAGCTCACAAAAGAGAACTAAATTCCATTCATCCTTTTACTGGCCACTGTGGAATCTTTAGCAATGCAATTCTGGCTGGAATGAGGAAACACGGCAAGAAATTGGAAGGAACACAAATAAGAATTCTTTATTTTCCATGCTCACTGCCCTGAAGATCTGTTGCCTCTGGGAATGCATGTGAATTTCCTGGACTTTAACTATTTGTCTCTGCCACTGAATTGCTTTGGAAGTATAACACATTAGATATCAAAAGATTATTTAGCTTAATCTGCTGAATCTGATGTGGTTAACTGTAAGTTATTTGCAAAAAAGACCACTTTGAGTGGTTCTTGGCAATATCAGCATAAAATAAAATATGAGCATTGAACAGTTTTCATGTGAAGAGTACTTTTTAACTTTTAAATAACATAAACTAAACTAGTGCTTAATAAAGTGTTTTCTCTCTAATCTTTGTGGACAGATGTAGATGTCAAAGACTCTAGAGTACTACATAGTTCTTTGCAAGGATGTAATGAATGCATTAAAATTTATTTTGTTGGTTTTGCTTTCTTTTTTATGTTAAATGATGCATTTACAGATAGCCCATTCACAGGAAGAACTACTAAAATAAGAAGATATAAATTTAAAATTTTAGAAATTTCCACAATAATTTCTGATGTGTTCAATTTTAAGCTTCTCCATCAGCTTGTTTATATATATATGCATATATCAACTCTGTCCTAGTCTTTAAGACTTTTTTATTCCAGCATTTCTGTGTTGATGCCACACACACATAAGCAGGAGACAATAAAAAGAAGAAACAAAAAACAGTTCCTAGCATAGAAGTAGTTTTCCTGTAAGTTTAAGCATAGCAATAATTTAACCCTAAGGCTTCACACGTGCACGTGTAAGACATGCAGATACGTAAGAGTGCACATATGAAATCTTTCCATAAAAATCCATGACTCACCTAAGACCAGATTCTTGTGTTCATATGTGACATGGTACAGTAGTCCACGAGGTACTACTGGTAGGAAAAAAAAAAAACATGACCAGAAAACCAAGCAACTTTTCCCAAGTCCTGATGGTATATCAGGAAAGCAAGGTTTTCTGTACAGTTTCTATATGGAGTTATACCAGAGATCACTGTGGTTCATGGTGCACTTGACCTGTTCTGACCCACCCATCCTTAATGATCAGCTACCTACTCTCAGCAGGGCTGAGTAGAGAAGGTCTACTCATGCTCTGTGCCCACAAGAAGAGTGGCAGAGAATTCTTTGCTGCAAAGAAGTGATGCAAAATACTCAAACAATTTCAGTTTTAAAATGAGGATATACAAAACTGTCTCAGATGTCATTTGTAGAACTAAAAGGCAACAAAAGAAATGGAATTAAATTATGATTTTTAAATCATGTCCCTTTAAATATATATCATAGACTTTGAAATTTGCTAAAGGATTCCAGAAATGAATTTGTAGATAGTCCATTCACTGAAAAAATTTGTCCATTTGCAATATCCTAACTTACATCTCTAATCCCCTGATTAGGAAAGACACAAACAACAGGGGTCACTTTAAAGCTGACATTTTCTTTCATCACCTTTGATATGAGCAGTGGGGTTTTCAACCCATTAGATAGATCACCAAATTATGTCTGTATCACAGCAGTTTTGCTGAGTGAAGGCTATTTAATATGTAACTCATTAAACTAACTGTAAGGTCTAAGTTTTTATTTCCTCTTCTTTTTCAAATGTTTTTTACAAAATAAACATTTTGAATAAGAATAGGGCTTTGAGATGCAACTGTAAGGTTATGTTCTGCTGCGGAGTTTTAAGTTCTTAATTTTTTAACTGAGAAGTTTACTAAGAAGTTTTGTAGCAATATCACTTGATTTTAATGAGGGCAGAGAGATTGAGCCTGCATTTGAAAGGACAAAGCAGGAGAAGGGAGGAATAAAAATACTATTGTTTTGCAGTATACAGTTATGTGTTTTGTTTTGTTTTCATGCCCTTCTGCTCTGTAACTGCTTTCCATTCACACATCCTTAATTTTCTGTGTAAAACTAACAAAAATATTAAACTTTTTTTTTCCTTCTTTTTGGGGGTGTGGGTTGGTAAAAATAAAAATTTCAATTCTTACATGAGTACATTGATGGAAAGAGGAGGTTCAAGAATCTTTAAAATCTGAGGACACATATGGAATATGATCTGGACTTTAGATTAATAGTTCTTAAATTTTATATCGCAGAAGAAACCAGTATAAGTGGGTTACTGGAAAAACAAGCGTTCCAAAAATTTCTCCATCATAAGGAAGGGCTGAATAGGAAGGGCAGCAGGATAAGCAGGATCAGTGAATGTTGTATACTTGTCATGTGTTTCCTATATTGGGAGGCAGGTTTTTCAAAGGTATATTTTTAAAAAGTAGAGATGATAAAAGTCGTGTTGATGTGACAAAGCAAGGAACAAGTGTGAAGAAGTTCTCAGAGAGGCTATCCAGTGAAACATCTTATTAAGGATTCATTAGAGAAATATTTTTTTCTATTAATAATACAAAGATAGATAGAAGGAGAAAGTCTTGACAAAATAGAGTAGAAACACTTCAGAAAAGTACTAAGCAGATCTAGAAAGAGGTTCCTTAAGTATTTGTTCTGAAAAACTGGGATCATATTTGAATAAATTTCTTACTAATTATCAGTTATACAGAGTATAAAGATTATAAAGAAGCTGTACTGTATATTGATTGAAGACTGTATTCCAACAAAAAAATGGTGTGATGCAAATATTTTTACACAACAGAACCAAGGAAAACAATGATATCTTCCAAAGTATGACCAGGATGTAACAAAAACCTAATACAACTGGAAAAAGAAAAGTTATCCTGAATAAATGATGATGACCAGAATACATTAAAGTTCTGCTATGGAAAGAAATAAAAGCAAATATATTTTTGAAATTTTGTAATAAAATTCTTGTAAAATTAAGGAAATCAGTGAAAGTTGAGTGGATTTGTAAATTTTAAAGGCTTGTCTGAAAAAAGAACCTTGGAACAAATTTAAATCACATGCAAAGCCAATACATGTACTACTTGTAGAAGGAAAACCATTGAGAGATAAAGATACAAGACCTAACTGAATAACTATTCACTTCATGCTTGGAATCATTTAGTAATCAAGGAGTGAATAAAGTCTTCTCTGTGATGTTTACTGCAGCTGTTGAGATCGTCAAGTTACCCATTTCTGACATTGATCACATCAGTGCAAAAAAAGAATTTACAGTGGTAAGCTAGGAGTTTATGAGAAGCAGTAAGAACAGACTGACTAAACAGAAAGATATGTCTTGAAGGTCAGAATATGCTGGAGAAAAGTGAGATTTGCCAACTATCAAGCTGAGCTGGACCTTGCAAAGGAAATTAAAACAAACAGCAAAAAGATTTTTAGCCACAAAAATAAAAAGAGAACAAAAAAGGAGGAAGTGGTGTGGTAATTCAACAAGTATAGGGGCAAAGATTAAAGTTAATTTAGATGCTGCCAAAAAAACCTTTCATGCAGATTTCAGTAACTACAATGATGTAGTACACAGAGGCAAAGCCAAGAGGCTAATGGAAATAAGAGTAGGAAAATGAAACATGCCATAAATGAGGAGGGAGCAACATTGAAAGAGCTTAATGCACTGAGGTCAGAGAGCAAATAAACTCCAGCACTGAATTCTGGCTCATGTAATTACAAATCCAGAAGCTAAGCTCTTTTTCGCATTTACCAAGTCAGACCTGTGTGCTAAAGAGTGGTACACTTCAGCAGATTTTCAAGATAGACATTTCAGTGTCTGAAGTGTAAAGGCAATAGCTCAGGAATGGAAAAATATTGAGCACAAGATACTGAAAAGAGAAAGCCAGTGGAACTCAGAGAGAATACATGATATGGCATCTTACTTGAAGGACTGAAAAAAAAGGCATACAACAAATACTATCAGAAACAGTCAAAACCCAAGCAAACCCTATTCATGTAGGAACCTTCAGTAAGAATATTCTAGTTCAGTGAGAGATGGTTTAGTAGCCTGCAGAATACACAGAAATAAAAATTTAGGGGACCTGCAGTTGTCCAGTCAGCACAAGTCAGAAGCTCTTAAGCAAAAGCTATTGATCCTGTGAATCTCTAGTCATGCTTGGAAAAAATATTGGATTGCATGTGATGAGAAGATACCCCTTCTTTGTGAAATGCAGTGTGATAAACCAGCTGAATGGAGTCATAGGATCACAGATTTATTTAGGATGGAAGAGACCTATAAGATCATTGAGTCCAACTGTTAACCCAGCAATGCCAAGTCCTCCACCAAACCATGTCCCTAAGTGCCACGTCTAGTCATGGCACTTCCAGGGATCGTGACTCAACCAGTTCCCTGGCCAATGTGTTTCAATGCTTGACTACCCTTTTGGGGAAAAGATTTTTCCTAATATCCTCCCTTGGAAAAACTTGAGGCCATTTCCTATTGTCCTGTTTGGTAGATTAATGACATATTTCTGATGCTAATATTGCGCTTTTTTTCATTGACAGAGAAAAAGATGAATGGTTATATTAAACTTCAACACTGAACTACAGTAATTACAGAACATCTGTAGAGACACAACTGTCATTACATATGCATATTCCTGCATTCCTGCATTGCATTCTCAAATGCAAAATACTGCAATTTTGTATAGGCATCAGGTATTCAACTTTAGCAGTAAATCAAGTTGCACTGCAGGTGAAGTGGGGCAGCTGTACACATATATACTTCTATACATTGCTGTAGTTAGACTATTGTTGTTGGCTCATATGACTAAAATTTCAGTGAAATTTGGACAAAGTCATTTAATCTACCTTGTGCTTTCTTTCCTGAACTTCAAAACGAGGTTTAATCTTAATCAGTCCAAGATCCACTTTTTTTCTTTAAAGACTGTCCAAGAGCTTTCACAGTTCAAAGGACAACTTCATTAGTGTCTTGAAGAATTTCACATTTTACAATGGCAAGGGCCAAAGTAATTTATGAGTAGTTACACTTGAGAAGAAAAAGAAATAACCTGTAGAACTTAAAAAAAAAAAAATTGTATGCTTTTAAGATAATGGAAGAAAATACAGAACTTCATTTTTCCAAAGATGATCTTGACCTTTCTAGTGGAAACATTGAAAACATAAAAAATAGAAACCATCTGTTTGGCTGAGTGGAAGAAAAAGTTTTCCCCAGTGACAAATTTAAAATGAAGAAGAAAATGCCTCCAAAGCGTTATGATAGAGAAAGCCAACTTGATTGCATCTAACACAGTTTAAGAATCAAAGGAGAGGAAAAAGGAATGTCTCTAAGGACCAGGAGGCCACAGAGACCATCCATAAGGAGAAGGAGTTAAGAAAAAGACAATTAAAAGTAATCTTTATATAAATAACAAGTTTCTGTGTTCTCTTTCAAATGCTATATTATTCATATATCTGTTCTGCAGAATATATACAACCTAAAACAACACAACAAAACCCAAACAAATAAATACATAAGGGTATAAAGTCTGGCAGTACCATCTCTAGGGATCTAAAATGTCTAATCCAAAGTAAGGCATTTATTATAACCAATGTAAGTAAAATTTCACCTCTAAACAGAATTCTTCATATGAGTCAAGTGACCTACCCTTTGAACTCATTCATTTTTGTCTATAGTGTGAGCCTAACCTAACCTGCTTAAACATATGCACTGAACTTTTAAGAGCCTAAAACTGAAACAGATAAAATGCAAAATAAACGACTGAATTAAAGGAATAAATTTCTTAGCAAAACCTAAATGTGGTGACTAAAAAATGGAAGAATAAGCTAAGGATCAGTTTAGCAACCTGAAACAAATGAAAATCAGAGGCTTTTGAGAATGTTGTAATGGAAATGACTTAAAGCAGTCATCTATCCCTTTCCTCTCTGTCCCAGCACAGGCCCTGGGCCACCAGAAATCATAAATGATAATCAGTTAAGTAATTGATTGATTTCTGTATCTATTAGATTCCAGGTGTGAGACTGCAAAACTTAAGCTCTTTTCATCTGTTGTTGCAAGATGTTGTTTCAGGAGTTTATATATAAAAGGCAAGATGATCAACATTAAACCAGGTTCATCTGTTCCTGTTTCCCTATCCTGAAAGGCTCTCCTGCACGTTTCACTTTCAGACTCTTTCAGACATTCTAATGCAACATACCTGAGCATGCAACATCTATTTTCATTTTCATCTTACAATATATACCTCTCTCAAGTTCCAGCAAAGCCTTCTCATTATAGCAGATAGTCTAATCTAAAATCAATGCCCCCACTTCTTTTCATCCCTGCAAAAAAAACCCCCCAAAACAAACAAACAAACAAACAAAAAACCAAACCAAAAAAAAAAAAGAAAAAAAAAAATCCCAAACTGTTATTGTGCCCTGGGGCAGCCCAAAAGGGACTGTTGCACCAAGTGTTATGTTGTATGGCCATGGCACATCTTTTCTGTGGAAATTTAGCCCTAAACAGGGTAGGTATACACAATCTCCATCACTTTGGAGCCAGAGATCATTCCCTAGGGTAGATACATTTAGCAGTGTAGGAATAGCTTATGTCTTTCTTATGCAGCTGCAAAGGGAGATAATTGGAGCATTAAAGAAAAGAGATCTAAGCAGAATCCATAAGAGTGCCCATTTGGACAGAAGACAAGGGCAAAGATCTATGTAATTCCTGACTTTGCTGCACATTTATTTCTTTCACAAATCACTAGAGAACAAGGAGTCTGGCACATCTATTCTACATTTCATATTCAGTGTGTTGGCAAGTTCATAGTCGTTTTGGAAAAGTTTCCCCTTCTTATGTTTCATGTCTTTTCATGCTATGCCCTTCCCACCTTATATCATTGTTTATTCACTTTTTCTAATTTGAGTGGAGTGAAAAGCAGGACTTAGAGATACAATGCAGTCTGTTACACTGGAGAAATGGAGTAGCAAATGCTAAGAAATAAAAATAACTTTGCAAGTCCTTCAGTCCTTATAAAGAGTTACAGATTATTAAGCCAGTCATTAAGTATCTCTTAGCAAAGAAAATACTTTCTGTATTTCTAACTATTCTGTATGAATATTTAGATTATAGAGATCTGATTATAAGTTTTAAAAACTTGATGTGATATTAGCTGGTGTACAAGGATACTAAAAAATATAAACAAAAAAGTCTACAATCAGACTATCAGTATGCATGTAGGACCAATTTTGTGGAAGCAACACAATTAGAGGGATCCAAAACCAGTAAGGAACAACCTTCAGATTCAAGTCCCTTAAGATTTAAAGGGTATAACTACCTGTGTCATAAGAGTTTCATAAGTAATGGTGCAAACACTGAGCGTTGTGTCTCATTACTTTGAACTAGACACATATTAAATTGCACTTTTCTATGCCTTACATTGAAATCAAGATGTTCAGGATGAATGGCATCATAGTCAAGCTGAAGAAAAGAAGAGAAAAAAGGGAAGGGAAGGTTTGGGAAGGTTTGGGAAGGTTTGGGAAGGTTTGGGAAGGTTAGGGAAGGGAAGGGAAGGGAAGGGAANAAAGAAAAGAAAAGAAAAGAAAAGAAAAGAAAAGAAAAGAAAAGAAAAGAAAAGAAAAGAAAAGAAAAGAAAAGAAAAGAAAAGAAAAGAAAAGAAAAGAAAAGAAAAGAAAAGAAAAGAAAAGAAAAGAAAAGAAAAGAAAAGAAAAGAAAAGAAAAGAAAAGAAAAGAAAAGAAAAGAAAAGAAAAGAAAAGAAAAGAAAAGAAAAGAAAAGAAAAGAAAAGAAAAGAAAAGAAAAGAAAAGAAAAGAAAAGAAAAGAAAAAAGAAAAGAGAAGAAAAGAAAAGAGAAGAAAAGAAAAGAGAAGAAAAGAAAAGAGAAGAAAAGAAAAGAGAAGAAAAGAAAAGAGAAGAAAAGAAAAGAGAAGAAAAGAGAAAAGAAAATAAAAGAGAAAGAAAAAAAAAAAAAAGAGAATTGTCTTCAGTATGGACCATCTTGTTTTTTCTTCAGAATTTCAAAATTTGAATCTAAATGAGTGTTCATAACTTTTGGAGTGTTTTAATCACTTTGTGATTAAACGAATTTCTATGCAACTTGAGAGGAAGATAAACATGTTAGGAGAAAAAAAATAAGAAAAAAAGTAACATTCTGAGTAAAAGACTTGGGCATTTTAATGGCCATTATCTTAAAGGGTGATTCTTTTCTCAGAACCAAGTGATATTGAAGACAGTCATTTTCCTTCAAACATAACAGCATTGTTATTTCTGTTCCTTATCTTACTCTTCCAAACATGCAACACGTGTATGGTAAAAAAAAGCTTAACAGTTAAAGAGAAAAGAAATCATATGAGCAGTGGCAGTTTTATTTTTTGTGAGTAGTAACAGTTTTACTGTACTAGTCAAAGCAGATGAACGTACATATGGTTTTACACTTTCATTGCAATATATATATATGTATAGATATCTATACAAAATCATAAAAGAATATGCAAAGTATGTGACAAAAAAAAGATAGGTCTCAGTTAAACTCAATAATTATTGAATATGCCTTGAAAATGCCTCCAATTACTTGCCACTTAGGTTACTGTCTGCATATCCATGTACCGTTGCATTGAAAAAATTAAATTTAACTTAAATTGCACAGATATATGCTTAATATATTCCTTTATAATATATTAATATATCATTTTAGATACCAATACCACAGTTGCCAACACTTCTTTTTTTTTTTTTTTTTTTTTTTTTTTCTTCTATTTTTCTTTTTTAAAATATTATTACCT
>VXBX01006112.1:75715-90081 GCA_013400415.1 Scytalopus superciliaris | reverse complement strand
TATAATTGTAATATTATAATAGAAATATAATATAATATAATAGAAATAATAGAATTATTATAAAGGTAGGATGAAAGTGTGCTAAATCATTACATAAATTACTCATGTCTTGCCGAACACACTGAGAGTTCCACCCTTCACTCACAGATAATTTGTGGGACAGATGCCTCACCTTTTCTAAAGCATTAATGCATCAAATATCTTGAAGAGCAAATATTTTTGAAAGCCTTAGAAGTGCATGTAATAAGTAGGTATTGTAATAAATTGATGTATTGTGTTTTATTTCAATGAATTGAGTTTAAAAAAATCACTTGGCATTACTTAAGTCATTAAACAAACTGTAAGCTGTGTCTTTTGCCTTTAAGGCACCCCTAGAAAAACACAATTTAAGCAAATCAAACACAGTTAGCAACTTCATTGACAAATATTAAAAACTTATTCTTCCTGGACTTTCCACAATTATCTTACCATTTTCTTCAGTTATTTTCATTTTGTGAAGTAATTTAGCATATGCTTTCTACCAACAAATTCTGGACCCAAAATTTAAGAGCAGTTCCTAACGGTCTTTCAAGTTTTGAACTGACTTGGACTAGGCATTCATGCTTCATTATTTGATTCTGTTATATGTCTTCACAAAGCTAACTCCTGCAGTAAGTTTTCTAATACTATCTATTTTCTCACCTATAAATAAGTAAATAAATAAATATTCTTCCACATACCACACTTTACAGCATATATGAGTTCTTATGTCTATATGGAAAATTTCACTCCCTCTAATTTTTGACACCAAATTTCTGATGTCTCCCATGGTGTATTGGTATGATATGAGGCACAGTTCCATAGGCTAGAACAAACAAGCTGTTTGGAAACCAATTGTGTATGACAGAATTATGGTACTTGCATATCTCTAGTGGGCTAAACCAAGTCTTTAGATCTGATCGCTCCTGAAATAAGCAAGCTGAATTTTAAAAATACTTTCTAAAACTCTTGCAGCTCAGACCCATTTTCAGTCAGCACATTAGTCAAATCAGACCCAACAGAGAAATCTAGCCACAGTTACAAAAGGAAACACATTAATTTTTCACCTTATAATCTTTATTCCTTTATTAAAGCTAATCATTTTAGAATGAGACTCTGAGGATGCTAAATGCCCCTGTATGAGCCAAAAGTAGCAACTTGGATTGTAAGTTCAGTCACAGGCACGGTTTTGGATTTTGAAGTCACTCACAGCAGGAGTAAACTGAGCTTGCAGCCAAGGGAAACCATGTATCTGAAAACTAATAAGTCCTAAGTATCCTTTGCTGTTTGGCTGTAAGTATATTATTGTGAGGTTTTTCACTGAAACATGTTCTTTGACTAAAACTGTCTTAGTCCCGAATGTCAGAGTGGGTCAGGACTGACTAAAATATAAATGTGGTGATTGCTATCATTGGGGAATCTTATGTTCTAAAGAGCGATTTCAATTTAATCATATCAGTAAAAGATCTTGTATGAAGTTGTAGTGTGATGTTTTCAAATAGTAAATATTTGCCATAAAACTAATTGTCTTTCCTATTTCAAAATGGCTGTTTGTTATTCTGCCTTCTCGGAAATGAGTACACAGATTCACAGAATCTTTTCTCTTCCAGAAGACCTCCAAAATCATGGAGTTCAACCATTAACCCAGCACATAAAAGTGCACCACCACTAAACCTTGTCCATAAGTGCCACATCTACATGTCTTTGAAATAGCTTCAGGGATGGTGACTCTATCATAGATATATACAAAGGAAATCACATCTTGGTCTTCTATAAAAGAAAGCCAACCTGAGGTAGTATATACTAGAACACACTGGCACAGCTTAAGTGCCAGAGCCAGTGTTCTGTCTGTGTTTTACACGGCTTTGATAAATACATATAAAAAATATGTTAAGATGGAAAATTATAAACACTGCTGACTCTTAGATAAATTAGCACATGGAAAGATCTATAATTTTTTTATTTAACATTAACTATTTATTTGCTCTTTGATGACCTTGAATTAATGATCTCTTCTAAATGATTAGAAAAAAGATTATATGTTTAATCATAAGCTTGGTTTAAAATTTCTTTGTGATATAGATTGCATCCAGATCTCCGCATAGACTGGAATAGGAATAGTTCAATAAAACATTTCATGGAGGAAACTGAGGATTTTTCAAATCACAAAATTTTGCTTTGCTCATGATCTAGCTTCCTGTGCACAAGGTCTTTCCAAGCACTTTGGCTGTTCCAGCACATTAGCACATAAAATTCAGGCCCTGTGCTCTTCATCTTCATAAATGACTTAGATGCAGGACTGGAAGGCATAATAAGCAAGTGACAAAAAACTGTGAGGAGCTGTTGACTCCCTTGAAGGCAGGGATGCCCTGCAGAGAGACCTCAACAAATTAGAGAACTGGGCAATCACCAACTGTATGGACTTCAACAAGGGGAAATGCTGAATTCTGCACCTGGGATGGGGCAATCTGGGATGCACATACAGACTGGGGAATGAGATGCTGGAAAGCAGTGCCATGGAAAGGGACCTGGGGGTCCTGGTCAACAGCAAGTTGAATCTGAGTCAGCAGTGCCCTGGCAGCCAGGAGGGCCAACCTTGTCCTAGGGGGCATCAGGCAAAGCATCTCCAGCCAGTCAAGGGAGGGGATTGTCCTGCTCTGCTCTGCACTGGTGCGGCCTCACCTTGAATATTGTGTGCAGTTCTGGCCACTCCAATATAAGAAAGATATTAAGCAATTAGAGAGTATCCAAAGGAGGCAATGACGATGGTGAAGGGCCTTGAGGGGAAGCCGTGTGAGGAGTGGCTGAGGTCACTTGATCTGTTCAGCCTGGAGAAGAGGAGACTGGGGGGAGACCTCACTGCAGTTTCAACTTCCTCGTGAGGCGAAGAGAAGGGGCAGGCACTGATCTCTTCTCTCTGGTGACCAGTGACAGGACCCAAGGGAGTGGCCTGAGATTGTGCCAGGAGAGATTTAGGTTGGAGATTAGAAAAAGGTTCTTCACCCAGAGGGTGGTTGGGCACTGGAACAGGCTCCCCAATGAAGCAGTCACAGCACAAAACCTGCCAGAGTTCAAGAAGCATTTGGATGATACTCTTGGGCACATGGTTTGACTCTTGGGGGTGGTCCTATGCAGGGCCAGGAGTTGGACTCAGTGATCCTTGTGGCTCCCTTCCAACTCAGCATATGTTGGGATTCTGGGATTCTGTGAACTTAAAAAGCCCATTTCTATTTTTCCAGAATAATAATTCATCAGCAGTATTTTTTTTAAATCCTAATATAGGCTTATTTCATTTTCCAAATATTAAACCAATTTCAAAGGGCATGATGTTCCATAGACACAGTGAGGACTTCTTTTGAGGAAGATTTTGCGAATATCTTAAATATTCATTTTAACTTTCAAAAAATTACTTCTCTCTGTGAAACATCTTTAAAAACTCTAAGTATTTTAAGTAAAGCCTATTCCTGTTTTAATGGCCAAGAATATATTGACTGAAAAACTGAACCGTTTCACATCTTTCTGAACATCTTATGATGCAGAAAGCTGGTTAGTATTCTGTCCTCACACATTTACTTAAAAAGTGTATTTGGAAATGAGGAATTTATATCTCTTCTCTCTGTTCCTTTTATATACTCAGTTCCACTACTACCCTTCTTTAACATGGACACTCAGGATTTGAAGGTATATAGTCAGAAAAAAGAAGATAGCTTAATTTAAGAAACATGGAATCAATAATGTGAAGTGGGAGCTCGAGTTAGAAACAGCATAGATGGACAATCAAGATAAATAGAAACACAAGTCTGACTAAACTTTGTTTAGAAGTGTTTTAGGCTTCCTCCAACTCCTGCATTCTTATAGGTCTGTAGTAGGAAGTGTAACATAACTTGCAAAATTCCTACACATTAGATTACCATGACATGCAAAAAAGAGGTAGGGAGGCAGGGTAGTTGAGATAATAATGGCTATAGAATAACGGGCAGAGGAACAGAGAACTGGCCTGCAAAGTCAACATTCTGTGGAACAGTGCAAAGTTTATGAAGGGAAGTTTAGGAGAAGGGGGAGCAGGGAGGAACAAAGGAGGAATAGACAGAAAAGGAGACAGTCAGTGTATTTGACTAAGTGCTGCATCCAATCACCACAGTCTGTGTGGTGACTATCTCTCCATAATTTGACTCTCTGTCCCGTGTGTGTGTCTGCAGGGACTCAGTGCCAGCTACTGGGAGGACCAGCATGAATGGAGCTAGACCAGGGGTGTGGGTGTCTCTGGACTGTGGAGGCAGCCACTGGAGCCAGAGGAGGACTTTACCCTCTAGCCACTAGGGCAGGAGTGGTGTGTTCACAGCCCATGTGCCTGGTGTCAGCTGTGAGTGTATGTATCTTCCCCAAAATGGGTGTGTGGGAGCTGTGTATGTGTGTATTTACTGGCAACATAGAAGCTGGGCCAGACAGCGAATGCCAGGCAGGCAGAGGGGCCATGTTGGTGTTGGGGGAATCTGTGAATGTGCATGTGCTTTTGAACCTAGAGAGTACTGTGTGCATGCTGCAATAGTGGCCTTCTGCCTCTGTTAGCCCAGGCAGAGGAGGGGACGTGGCTGTCTGGGCTTTTGTCTTCTGTAAGTCCTGTACATGGCCATCTGTGTGAGCATCTATGTCTCTGTGTCTCTGTGATACTGCTCAGTTGCTCTACTGATTGAATTTGCAAATGGAGAAGGCAGCAGATGAATGCCTCAGCCTGAGCAGAGTTCCAAGTCTCCAAAGTAGACTTCAACATATAGGGACAAAGGAGACCCAGGCTGGAGCTGCTGGAGACAATGGACACTTGTAACATCCCTCTCCAGCGACGATCTGTTAATTTACTTCGGTTCCTCCACCAATATTCAAGATAGCTGTGATCAGACCACTGAATGGAACTAAAAAATATGAAAAAAATTCAGATCTGTTAATTACAGCACATTTTAATAATGGAAATTGAAAAGCACTGTAGCTGCGGAGGAACAACCCCATGCACCAGAACAGACCTGGGGTCAGCAGGCTGAAAAACAACTTTGTTGAAAATGTCCTCAGAGTCCTGGTGGACACCAGACTGATGTGAGCCTGCAGTGCACTCTTGTGACACAGAAAGCCAACAGCCTCCTGGGCAGTGCTAGGAGAAGCATTGCCAAAGGTTCAAAGAAGATGTTCCCTCTCCTCTATCCCCACTGTTGAGGCCAAACCTGAAGCACTGTGTCCAACTCTGGGCTCCCCAGTATGGCAGACAGGGACATACTGGGAAGGTCCAAAGAAAGACCAATGATGAATGGTCCAGCGCATCTGTCATGTGAAAAACACTGAGAGCTGGGACTGTTCAGTCTGTAAAAGAGGAGGTTCAGGGTGAAATCTCATCAGTGTGTAAAAACACTCAGTGGCAGTTTGATGATTCACACTCATCTAAATGATATCTAGTGAGCTGATGAGGCAGTAGGCACACACTGAAATACAGGAGATTCCATGTAAATATAAGACTAATTTTCACTTTATTCACACACGTTGACCAGATATGTTGTGGATTTATCACAGGAGACTGGATGGTGACCCAACTGGACACAGCCCTAAGCAACCTGCTCTAGCCAATCCTGTTACAAGCAGGGACGTAGAGCTGGACATTCTCCAGAGGTCCTTTCCAACTTCAATATTTCTAAATTTTTGTGATTTTGTGTTTTCCTGTGCCATGCACGGTGGCCATTGGTAACTCCCCAAAACTGGAAAATATTGATTTGGTTGTCAGTAGGTTAATTTCTTCATTTTCAGAAGGGCAAGTTGAACTTTTCATTTCCTCATCTGTACAAGTTTTGATGCAGATGGATTAAAAAATTTCTCAGAGCCTAAGACACCACACAGCAACCTTATTTTCATTCCATTTTGGGAATTTCCTTATTTTTTGGATATTATTGTGTGCAGTGTACTGTATGCATTATTGAAAATGTATCAAGACATTTTTTCTTCCTTAGTGTCTTTAATGGTAAAGGAGTGGAGGAAGGTGTAGAGGAAGGGGCAATTCTTGTATATAATGTCCTTTAAAACATACAGAAAAGTAAACCGGACTCAATGATTTAGTGGCTTTTTGTCTGGTTCTAGATTCACATAACATGCAATAGATATTTTGCCAAAAACTTTTCATGGGCTTTTACAAACAGTTTCTTCCTTCCAAATGCTGAATTTAACAGTCCTAGAATGTTTTAAAACCTCCATTCTATTCATATGGTTTGTCTTTCACCTAGCAGCAGAAGTCTTAATGATTTTGATTGTTTCTAGTGCCAGCAGTTTTGGACTGAAAACCACCATTTCCTGATGAGGAGTAGGTCCATACTGTTTGAAATAATGATATGCGAATTTCATGCACACCCTTACTATCAATAGATCATTAAGAAAGTAGTTCATTTTGCATGAAAACAGTCTTGTTCCAGCCATGTGGTAATGGCTGACAAATCTAGTGAATTAAATATTTAGGATAATTCTTTCAATTTAACGTTAAAATACATTTATATGTACTTTAGATCATTTTTGTAACTCACTGAATAAGATATATACTCTCCTTCAATAGTGTTTGAGATTTAATAGTAACAACTGTTAACCAGAAATGAAACGAAATTATGCAATAAACATTGCACAAAGGACAACTGTGCCAAAACAATTATAATAGATTATGAAAGGAAGTAATTTAAATGTGTAGTTGATTTACAGGCGGAAAGATGCCTTCACATTGACAGGATTTCTGGCAATTCAACTTTTTTTTTGGCAGACCTTCAACTTTTCATTACACAAAGGAAGGAAGAACTATCTGTTTCAGTTATGTGTGGTTACTACATTTATATACCCTAGGCTAAGGCCCTGTTTACACTACTCTAGCAACACAATATTTATCAAATTTGCCTTAAATAGGCAGCTAAATGTTCCTTCTGAACAGAATGATCTTCATAGGCTAGCCTAACTTTAAACATCTTGGCTAAAAGCTGTGTTTTGCAAAGAGCTTCTTTCCTTATAAGGAACTTAACAGTTATTTTGTGGTAACACTCTGGACTGCTATATGCATCCATGTTCACAGGAGGTATCAGAGAGGTGGCCATCACACACTTTACTCAGGAAGCTATTAGTGGGTAACACAGTCTCCGAGGAACCCTAAGCAGCCAGTCAAAGTTTGAACAGCCTTAAATCTACTCTGAATTATAGAGAGATCCTTAATTATCTCTATAAATGAGGCAGTGGAAAGCAACTTGAAACTAATTTTATTTTTTTGTTTCCTTAGTTGTGCTTTGCAAATTGTTGTCAAATCTCTTTAAAATATTCACTTGCTGCAACTTTCTACAGTAACTCCCTATATTTGTTATTCAGATCAGTGTGGGGGGAAAAAAACCAAACAGCAGAACTTCAGTTTTGTTCCAGCCTTGTTTTTTTTCTTTTAGCTTTATTTTTGTTCCTTCTTGGAAAAACCTCATAAAATTTAGCTTAAGAAAACAATTATAAAAGTATAAAATTATGAAAGACCTTTTTCTACTCAGTTCTTCAGTGGCCTATGACTGGAGCAAGGTTTTACCACAGGGTTCCAGATTGCAAACTGACTTCCCAAAAATCGTAGAGCTAGTCAGCTCTAAAAATGTGATTTTTTTTTTTAATTGGAACTCTGACTTATTGTTATAAGATAATCACATATTTCAGTTTAGTAGACTTTGACTAATAGCAATGGAATGTACTTTGAAAATCTACTAAGTAGTATCCATTCATTAAATTTGGTTACTGGAAGAAAATATAGTCACATCAACATGATACTGAGCCTACATTAATTAGTGCTGTTGAGAGACATGATTATTAGTTCTGCTACAAAACTGAGGTAACACTGATATATAACTTTTAGGAATGAGTGTACATCTCCACATGACATTGTGCAAAACTGAGGATGTATGCCAGTTCATCAATTGTCTAGGAAATTCATTGCCCTGCAGGCACAGCCACAGTATGTCAGGGACAACCTAGGAAGTATATTTGTGAAAATCTACTCAAAGATTTGAAGGCAAACCATAAAAACAACTAAAACTGAGGACAGAACAAATTCAAATACAAAAAAAAATTATGTAAGTTTATAGACAGATCATGCAAACATAATTTATGCAGCAGTTATACTACAAATTGAAAGAAATTACATTAACAACATATAACTATCAAACACTGTACATTTCTAAAATGTTTTCATTGAGAAAAACCCCTGTCTGTACAAAATTGCTCTTGTCTCAGGGAAAAAGATCAATATATTTCCAAGTGAAATGAGAAATTCTCTCTTTTGCTATTTCACAACAACTGATTTAGAAAAATAAGTTAGTCATCTTATACTTACCTTAAGCACTGAATCTACTCAGAAAATTAAATCTTTTGTTCAGTAAACTAAAAGCTCTCAAATTTTTGGTATATACACTTCTAACCCACTTTTTAGAAAGCAGAGAATGTGCATAGTTGATGTGCAATCTTATGATCAAGTCTACAATTTGCAAATGTACTGGGACAGAGTAAACTTTGAAAAATAATTTCTGTGATACAAGTAGAAAAAAGGAAATGGAATATAATTTTTATTCTCCTAAAAATATTGACATCTCTGTTGTGGCTCTGGTGCCTCAAAGGACAAGCATGTGATGCAACTAATATTTTGAACATGTATAAAAGAGAGGAATTTGGAGCCCTTTTAAAGTTGTACATGGAAAAATGCTCAGAAAGGACCACATGTTCATATGCATGTTCATAGCCTACCACAAACACAATAAGTTTGTCTTGGTAAAGTATTAATTATTTGTCTGCATAAAATTTTATCTTGGGCAAAACTGCGCAAAATGTAATGCATTCTCCACAAACCAGGAAAATGCTTAGTTTTGCTTTGGTTTTGTTTTATTTTGTTTCCAACAAGAATTATAAAGAAAGAAAATATTCAACTTTGGGGCAATGTGAAAAAGGTATGTCTTATTAAATTAGAGAAAGACTGAGTACCACCTGTGATTCTGTAATTATATCTGAAACAGCAGGAAAATCTGCTACTACCCATTGAACCTAGCTACTGAGGGAAGCTGAATAGATCATTCATTCCATGGTTCAGGAGAGTAATTTCAAATCTGTGTACCACATGTAAAATTAGTTCTGACCTTGTCAGCTTCAAGCATGTCCTTCAGATATGGATCATTAAATTCTATCCTTAACACTGCAGGGAAAAAAGCTAAAAAAATTGGGGGTTCCTTTTATTTCATTCTATGGTCTCTAACTAAATCTCTATATTGGCTTTGATTTTCCAAATGGAAGCATCATTTATATCTTTGATGTATGAAAGCTAGGGCTGGTATCTTTCAGAAGAAGGTAGCTGTCTCAAAACACAGGCTAACCAATTAATCTAGTCTATGCTGAATCTTTATCGTCACGGCAGTTCATGCAATAAGACAAAGTTTTAAGAGACTGGTATGGTGGTATAAATCATTGCCTGTAGCATATCCTCCTGTACACCTAGATTTTTCATTTCATGCTCACAATGTGTCAAGAAGTGCTTCCCGACCCTACTTGTCTCTCCCTCTTCTTTAATGTACTAGAACCATTTATTCACAAAGAGATGAGTGGGCTGCTACAGGCTGCTGATTAAAAACAAGGAAGCAAATTTGAGTACCTAATATACACCTAATTGTTCATGATGCTCATAGTTAGTTCACTCTCTTTCTTTGAGATGATTCCAAATAGCAATGTTCAAGGCTGTAAAACGGCTTTTTGACCCTCTGCAATATCACCTCATGGTGTTTGGATTTTAGCAAAAGGATCAGTCTCTGTTTACAGCTAGGGGGAGATAGGGAAAGTATTCTTCCCCTCTGCTTTTGTCATGGAAAGTTAACTACTAGTTGAAGTTAGTTGTGTGGGCTCTGATCTCTGCTGACAAACAGGTGCTGCCAAGAGAGGACTTTCCCAGGAGCTTGAGATAGGCACCTATGACACTCAGGATAAACAACTGTCTGATGCAGCCAGTCTCTCTTTAGGAACTGTAAAGAGAAGTTAGATTTGAGCAAGATACCAAATACTAAGCCAGTTAAATTTTTGTGGATCTTACCACATAAAAAAAGAAGCTTTAAGGAGATACACTCACTGAAAGAGAGGTAAATATCGAATAACTTTAGTGTAACTCAAAAAATACAGTATTGTCCAAACAACTGGTAAAAAACTGCTCTTACAGCCCCAGTGACTAATGACAGGAAAAGGTCCAATAGACTATAGAGTAAAATGCATGGAAAAGTCTGATTTGTCTGCTTCTATCCTGCTCTCTGCTGCACACTCCTGGTAGAATTTCTCCAGCTGCACATTTCACTAGGCCAATGTGTTTCAGTTCCACCATGCTGAGCCAAAACATTTTTACTTTTTTTTACGAGAACATACTGCAACACTGGCAGCTGACCTCTTTGGCATATCTTCCTGTGCAAACTCTTTACAGTCTGCTACAGCCACCTAAATCCATTTGCTTCAACAGTTCAAGCCCACATGTTCCAGAACTCTAATAATATTTTTCATCATCTCTCATTCACATACACACATATAAAGAGGTTGGAAAAGTGATTTAAAATTCCAACTCCCAAACATGGCATTTTCAGTAATAATTAAATAATTCTGTTACAGTATTGCACTCTTACCATGCACAAATTCAGTGGAGGAATTGTAATGTGTTTGGGGACCAGTTATGGACAACCCCTAAAGAGAGAGAATAACTGCACTAAAAAGTCACAGCTCCCTCTGTGTCCTGAGAATGGGAGACCTTGTGATACCATTAGTAATTTTTGAAGGTCTAAGCTAAGAACCTCAGCAGTAAATTACTTACCTGGCCTCTGACCTTTATACCAGCCCAAACTCTGACTTTCCATGGACTTGGAGCAGAGAGCGAATGTGACTGGTGTCTTTTCTGAAGTAGGCAGGAGGTTCACATTGGCCTCTTCATGTTGATTTGTCTGTGTCAAACTAACAAGATCTACAATGTCAAACGTTTGCTTTTTTTGCAATGCATATCTGAAAGTTTTAAATTTTTTCACTAGTAAAGGAACAGAATTTCTATTTGTTTTTTGTAAAGGGTAGATTCTACAGCAATTAAAAGAATCTATCAATTTGAGTGAAGAAATACTTCTAAAGCTGAGATTATTAAATAGTCTTGGTTGATAATTATTACCACAGACAAGTGAAGAAACAGGTAACATTTGAAAAATGAGAGGGTCAATTTTAACAAGTACTACATGCAACTTAAAATTTGAAAAATACAGTATTTGGCTCTGTGTCAGTGGGGCTGGAAGAATCATTTTATCATAAGTTTCTACCCTCCCGATGAGAGCACATTGATTCATTCTATCATAAATCAAAACTCCTGCTGGGCTATGAATGAAAGACTTGTAAGGTTTTGGCCTTTAAAAGTGGTTGGGAGCGTAAAGGAAAGAACCTGAGAGTTTGCATTAAGGGAGGTAGAGAATCATACTGGCCAATAAACACAGAGCAGAACTGACAACTAGCATAAGAGAGCACAAACAAGTAAAATTGCATTCATTTATGCCAGCATTTCATCTTACCATTCAACATGAAACTGAAGCTCACCTACCTCAGTCACATAATATCACAGATAATAGTATCAGATAGGCTTTCATATGTATTTATCAAAACACCTCCAACACATGGTTGTGTAAAAATGTTGACCTTGAAATTGTAAAACCTTTGATCCTTAAACTGCTCTTTATGTAAATATAGTATACTTGAGAGGGGGGTCCAACAAATTTTAAACACAAGTGAATAATTTATTACAAAGTATAAGTGAGATAATACGACAAAGATATGAGCAATACCTTTAAAATGAATTCTTCTTTGTCCCTATTTAAAAAGAGAAGCATTAACCTTTTCAAAAGCATATTGGTTAAAGTTTATTCTCAGTGATGACTGAATAGCCCTTAATTATTGTCATCAATTCAGTAATTATATCTCATTCCTTGGTCCTTAGATTCTAGAGGGCCCCTAATATAGAACATTAGACTACAATCTTCTACACAAAGTGAACATCAGACAGAGATTAGGTCATTTTCATCACAGAGAATTTGTAATTTAACTAAAAATTACTAAGGCTGATCATCCCCTTGTGTCTTTCAGGTTTGCCACTGCTTCAGTGGGGGTGTAACACTCATTCCCTCCATCCACTTTGATTTTCAAAACATTTTCAGGAAGACACATTCTTTTTCATGTCATAAGTACAATTAGATATTTATTTTCCCTCCCAATTTGTAGTCCTTAACAAGCAGTAAGGTATGTGGAGGTTTTTTTGGTTGGTTGGTTTTTTTTTCCCAGCAGTCTTATTCGATTAATACAGAAAGTACCAGAGTTTAGAGCTATCTGGCAATTTTCAGATTAAAACGTTAACTTGCACAAAACCAGCAAAAAACCTACATGTATTCTTAGGATTTCATGATGGAATTTTCACTTTTATGCAATA
The DNA here is from genome assembly GCA_013400415.1 of Scytalopus superciliaris. Lineage (NCBI taxonomy): Eukaryota > Metazoa > Chordata > Aves > Passeriformes > Rhinocryptidae > Scytalopus > Scytalopus superciliaris. Next base: position 77,564 of record VXBX01006112.1, on the reverse strand, counting down.
AGATATAGAGACTACTGCTGGAGAACACAATAAAAGGAATTATGAAAAACTCTGTATAATGAAGAGGAATTTGAACAACAGATGTAGAGAAAGGTAGAGATCCAGGGAAAAAAGGTCAGGAAGGTAGAGCTTATCATATGAAAGGAGACTGAAATGAATAAGATTTGTTTAATCTAGCAAAACAAAAACTGATAGGGGTATGATTGTTGTCTCTATATAAATAAAGGATAAAACAGGCAGAGAAGAAACAAAAGAGAAACAGTGAGGCAGTAAATAAGGTCACAGAGAGAATTATTTTTGAATTAAAATTAGATCTCTAATGACTTCTAAGTAGAAGAATACCAACTTTAACCAGAAGAGAGGTTCAGGGTCAGTTTTGGCTCATATATAATTCCTGGAGCAATTTTGAGAGAGAGCTTGATTAAAGGTGATCTAAATGCATTATCAAATAGATTTAATTTTCAAGATGGCATTGCTGCTTGAGCTTGCAATTGATGATATCCAGAGGTCTCAAGTAGCAGAAATTAATTCAGGTTTTTCTTCAGGATGGGTTGCCTACAGAGATCCAGTATGTTCCTTCCTGACAACAGTGCTATTAAAACATTTCAATTTCCATTTAATTTCTTTGGGACAGACTTCCCTACTCCAAATGGAGCTGACAATAACCATTCAGACAACTTCTCTTAAAATCTGTGAGAATTCTGCCTCAAGCTGCTATTTTGTCATTCTCTTACACTTTAGGTATATGCATTAACTACCTCACAGTAGTCTCAGTATTCACTTATCATCAAATGATGAGGCCTACAACAAGACACAAGCATGATGTGTCTATGAAGCTAGTCTCCTAATTATCTAGAGTCAAAGACCTAGCTGAGCATCTCTTGATTTCCTCTGGACTGACATTTTGGTCATTACTCCCATGCTATTTCAACCTACTGTACCTGTTCAGCATGATAAAAATAAAGTATTTCCAAGAACAGGACCTGGAATCCCTCTTCAAAATTAAAGGTTTGCACAGGATTAAAACACGATCCTGAGAGATTTTAATTTTGCTAACAGAATATTCCATGAGGTGATATCAGTCACTATCATGTTATTATAACTATGGTTTGGCTAATGACACTTATCATCATTCAGACAGTGTTAAGGAGATACGGATTCAACCTTACAATGCAATCTGCTGTAAAAGCTAATTGAACCATTTTCAAGTTCAACTATCATCAATCAAATGTTTCAGCTTGTTCAGTTTAATATTCTTATTTTCACTGATATTTTAAGGGACTACCAAAGACAACACATTTATAATTTCATCTCCAATATTAAGAATCTCGGTTTTGTTAGAGACACATCCTTCAAATGGCACTGAAACTGCACATGAAGGCAAGTGAATAAAGCTCTAAGTCTCATTTTGGGAAATCTCTTTGCCTTCAATACATTGCAATCAAAGAAAATGACAGGCATCTTGTCAGCTGCTTTCAGCCTTGAGATGGGGAACCTGATATGTGCACCATATCTTCACCTGAGACATGTGATGGAGAGACTAGGAACAAAATTATGTGGAAGAAGTGGGAACTGAGACAATGTGGCGGGCTTGGAGAGGTTACAGAAAGGGGGAGGAGAGTCAGAGAAAGAAAGCAGGCTCCACTATTGCTCACAATAACAAAATACACAAAGGAGAATTTTTAATTCAGGGAGGCCAAAATCACCACATAATTCATAAGGACAGACAGCACCAAATCAGATGTTGATAGCAGCAACACAGCTGCTCCCGCTTACATGTGTCTGACAACACAGCACTGGAAGGTACCAATGAAACAGCTGCCATCTGTTTAGTCATTCACTTCCCCCC